>JACEFZ010014523.1:35000-70000 GCA_014155875.1 Cepaea nemoralis
AAGCTACGGCTTGCAACCTGGAACGTGAGAACCATGTGTCCAGGATTTTCCACTGACTTGACCAATATTGACGATGTGAGAAAAACGGCTGTGATTGATGCCGAACTCAATCGTCTTAACATTGATATTGCTGGCCTGCAGGAGACTCGCCTCGCTGAGGAAGGGTCACTCAGGGAAAACAACTACACCTTTTTCTGGAAGGGTAGAGGGCAGGCAGAAAAAAGGCAACACGGTGTGGGCTTTGCAGTGAAGAATTCGCTACTGGGAATGATTGAAATTCCAGCAGGAGGAAATGAAAGACTATTATCCCTGCGCTTGGCAACCTCTTTTGGGTTTGCCACCATTATTACTGCATATGCACCGACACTCGATTCCTCTGATGATGTGAAGGATTTGTTCTATGAGGAGTTAGACTCCGTGATCAAGGCAGTTCCAAAATCTGACTACATTTATATGCTCGGTGATTTCAATGCTCGTGTGGGCAAGGACTCAAGTTCATGGCCAGTGTGCCTTGGAAAATACAACATCGGTCGCATGAATGAAAATGGGCAAAGGCTGCTGGAGCATTGCACCAGTAATGACCTATGTATTACAAACTCTTTTTTTAAAACAAAAGAGATGCATAAGGTCACATGGAAACATCCAAGATCCGGCCATTGGCACCAGCTGGACTTCATCATCACACGGAGACAACATCTGAACCATATATCATTGACTCGTAGTTACCACAGTGCTGACTGTGATACGGATCATTCTTTGGTTGTTGCAAGGGTTAGACTGAGACCAAAGAGAATCTACACAGCTAAACACAAATCTAGCCACAGGATTAATATTATTAACACTCATGATCCTGAAAAGTGCTTTCAGTTTCAACAGCAACTTGAAGATGCTTTCACTGATACACCAGAAAATTGTACAGTAAATGAAAAGTGGGGTCAAATTAAGGAAACTCTTTATAAAACTGCCGTAGGGGTTTACGGCACTGTGGATCATAAGAGGCAGGACTGGTTTGCGGCCAACAGCGAGACTCTGCAGCCCCTGATTGATAAGAAGAAGAAAGCTCTCTTAAGAAACAAGGAAAGACCAACGCGTAACACTCTGAGTGAGCTAAGGCAAGCTAGGAAGGATGTGCAAAAGGCTGCCAGGCAGTGTGCAAATGATTATTGGATCAAGTTATGTGAGTCCATTCAAATCGCAAGTGATAAGGGAGACATAAGAAGCATGTATGAAGGAATAAAGAAAGCTTGTGGTCCAGTGATCAAAAGAAGTGCACCATTGAAAACCTTGACTGGAGAAGTCATCACTGATAAGAAACAGCAGATGGACAGATGGGTAGAGCACTATTTGGAGCTTTACTCAAGTGAGACCAAACTAGCGGATGATGCCCTCAACGCCATAGAGGCTCTACCAACTCTTGACCACCTGGACACACTTCCCACCATAACAGAAGTTAAGTGTGCTATAAATGAACTTGCATCTGGCAAGGCTCCAGGTAAGGATGGGATTCCAATAGAGGTTATCAGGAGTGGGCAAGACACACTCACTATACAGATCCACCAGCTAATAGAGCTATGCTGGCGTGAAGGACAAGTCCCACAGGATTTCAAAGATTCAAGCATCATAACACTGTACAAGAACAAGGGCGATCGGAGCGACTGCAACAACTATAGGGGTATCTCACTTCTGTGTATTGTTGGAAAAGTATTTGCCAGAATTGTTCTACGCAGACTTCAAGTCCTAGGAGATCAAGTCTACCCCGAATCACAGTGTGGCTTTCGACAGAACCGGTCTACCACTGATATGATATTCTCATTGCGACAAATGCAAGAAAAATGCCGTGAACAGAATCAACCACTGTTTATTGCCTTCATCGACCTCACAAAGGCATTTGATTTGGTCAGTCGTGAGGGTCTGTTCAAGGCACTAAAGAAGATTGGCTGCCCACCAACTCTTCTGTCCATTGTGGAATCGTTCCACACAGGCATGAAGGGTATAATCAAGTTTGATGGTGCAACTTCTGAAGAATTTGAAATCAAGAGTGGAGTTAAGCAAGGTTGTGTACTAGCTCCCACCCTCTTTGGAATATACTTTTCACTTCTACTGAAATATGCATTTCGTGATCAGGATGGTGGTATATACATTCACTCACGCTCAGATGGCGGCCTCTACAATGCTCAGAGATTGAAGGCTAAGACCAAAATTAGGAGGGTACTGATCAGAGAGTTGCTTTTTGCAGATGATGCTGCAGTTACGACCCACTCTGAGGAAGAATTGCAATGTCTACTATCTGCATTCTCCAATGCTTGTTCTGAATTTGGTTTAACAATTAGCAAAAAGAAGACACAGATTATGTCACAAGGTGCACATGAGGTACCATCAATCTTTATTGACGACGCCGAACTAGAGATAGTAGACCATTTTACATATCTAGGATCAGTGGTAAATAGCAAATTATCCCTAGATCAGGAAATCAACATCCGGATTGGTAAGGCAGCAACAACAATGAACAGGTTAAGAAAAAGAGTCTGGGAGAACAGGAAGCTTACTGCCAAAACAAAAGTCCTTGTCTATCAAGCCTGTGTCCTTAGTACTCTTCTCTATGGCAGTGAAACCTGGACAACTTACTCACACCAAGAGAACAATTTAAACAGCTTTCATATGCGGTGTCTGCGAAGAATTCTTGGTATTAAGTGGCAAGACAAAATCACAAATACTGAAGTATTGGAAAGATCAGGTTGTGTGACCGTTTATTCCATGCTCAGTCTTCGTAGACTTAGATGGATAGGACATCTTAGGAGGATGGATGATGGTAGAATACCAAAGGATATCTTTTTTGGTGAATTACAGATGGGTAAGAGATCTCAGGGTCGGCCTCTACTACGATACAAAGATGTGTGTAAGCGGGACATGATTGATACAGGCATTGATAATGCACATTGGGAGCAAGTCGCCGCTGAACGTGTTGCATGGAGGGCAAATATCAGAAATGGAATAAAGTCAAAGGAGAAAATTATTGCAGAAAAGTCACACACCAAGCGTTTGAGACGTAAGATGGTGCATGATGGTGGAAATGACCACGTGTTCACATGCACCCACTGTGAACGGACATTTACAGCGCAAATTGGCCTTATCAGTCACACTCGCTACCGCCATAGTTAAAAGTTATTATGCCTTTTTAAAGCACAAACTATCGTCTGTCAAGACGGCAAGGTGCCAATGGAGTAGTAGTAGTAGTAGTAGTAGTAGTAGTAGTAGTAGTAGTAGTAGTAGTAGTAGTAGTAGTAGTAGTAGTAGTAGTAGTAGTATTTAACTGTTTTATCCCAGATAATATATGTATTGTTTACTTCTTTGTGTGAATAATTGCATAATGAAGTATTACATAGTTTTGTGTGTGTGTGTGTGTGTGTGTGTGTGTGTGTGTGTGTGATATGAAAGCTGTGTGTATGTGTGTGTGAGACATTTTAAGCTACTTGAGACATGACAGCTGTGTGTATATGTGAGGGTGCCATAAACGCAGTGCATAGTGTGTGTTTGTGTGTGTGTGTGTGAGAGAGAGAGCGAGAGAGAGAGAGAGAGAGTCATGAAAGCTGTCATTATGTGTGTGAGACATAAACGCAGTGTATGTGTGTGTGAGAGAGAGAGACATGAAAGCTGTATGTATGTGTGAGATATAACAGCTGTGTATATGTGTATGAGTCATAGAGAGAGAAGGAGAGAGGGGGTAGAAGTGAAAGCAGTGAATATGTTTGTAATCAAAAATGTAAATAGTGCATATGCATATTATGAGAGAGAGAGAGAGAGAGAGAGAGAGAGAGAGAGAGAGAGAGAGAGAGACGGAGAGACAGAGAGAGGAGACGAAGAGAGGGGCAGACAGAAAGAGAACGACGGAGACAGAGAGACAGGAGGAGAGAGAGAGCGCGCGACGGAGATAGAGAGAGACAGACGAAGAGAGAAAGACGGAGTGAGAAAGACGGAGAGAGAAAGACGGAGAGAGAGAGACTGAGATAGAAAGAGACAGACGGAGTGAGAGAGACAGACGGAGAGAGAAACACAGAGAGAGAGAGAGAGAGAGAGAGAGAGAGAGAGAGAGAGAGAGAGAGAGAGAGAGAGAGAGAGGCGAAGAGAGAGAAATAAAAGCAGTGCGTCTGTGTATTATAGGAAATGAAAACAGTGCGTCTGTGTATTATACAATGAGTGACAGTGTATTAAGAAAACAAAGACAAGAGTTAAAGTAGAAAAATTAAGACAAATTAAATCAGCAGACAAGACAGTTATGATAGATTAATGACAGACAATAAAGGTGCACGTTGATTGAGGACAATCATTCTCACAAGAAATATTGCCGCAACAGGCGACCGGCGTGTGTCTGTGAGCTCGGGGGTCTTGATGAACACTAAGGGCAGATTTGTGCTAGCGGCGATATGAGAGAGAGGGGGAGAGAGATAGAAAGAGTGAGCGAGAGAGAGAGAGAGAGAGAGAGAGAGAGAGAGAGAGAGGCTGAGAGAGAGGGGGAGAAGGAGAGAGATAGAGAGAGGGGGAGATAGAGAGGATGAGGTAGAGGGAAAGACAGGGAGAGAGATAGAGAGAGAACGAGAGAAAGTGAGAGAGTTGGAGACAGACAGAGAGAGACAGAGTGAGAGAGTGAGGGGAGAGAGGGATAGAAGGAGAGAAAGGGTAGAGAGAGTTAATGAGGGGAGAGAGGGAGAGAGAGAGTGAGAGAGAGAGAGTGCGGGAGAGACTGAGAGAGATTGAGAAAGGAGGAGAGATATAGAGAGCGGGAGAGTGAGGAAGCGAGAGGTAGAGAAGGCGAGAGATATAGAGAGAACGAGAGAGAGATTGAGAGAGGGGGACAGAGACAGAGAGAGTTAGAGTGTTAGAGAGTGAGGGAGAGAGAGGGAGTGGTGGAGAGAAGCAGAGTTAGATAGAGAGAGAAGGGGAGAGATGGAGCGTGGGTGAGAGAGGGAGAGAGATAAAGTTAGAGAGTGAGGGAGAGGGTGGGATTTGGGGAGAGATAGAGAGAGAAGGAGAGAGAGAATGAGGGAGAGTGAGGGAGGTGGAGACAGATAGAAAGAGTGAAAGAGTGAGGGAGGGAGAGGGAGAGAAGAGGAGAGAGATAGAGAGAGTGAGGAGAGGGAGAGATAGAGATAGAAAAGGAAAGATGGTGAGAGAAGGGGAAAGAAAGTGAGAGAGAGTGAGAGGGAGAGTGAGAGAGTGAGGGAGAGAGAGGGAGAGAGAGGGAGAGAGAGGGAGAGAAGATTAGAGAGATAGAGAGAGTGAGGAGAGGGAGAGATAGAGAGAGAAAATGAAAGATGATGAGAGAAGGGGAGAGAGAGTGCGAGAGAGAGGGAGAGTGAGATAGTGAGGGAGAGAGAGAGGGAGAGAAGAGGAGAGAGATAGAGAGTGAGGAGAGGGAGAGATAGAGAGAGAAAAGGAAAGATGTGAGAGAAGGGGAGAGAGAGTGAGAGAGTTAGGAAAGGGAGAGAGATAGAGAGAGAAGGATAGATAATGAGAGAATGGGAGAGAGAGTGAGAGAGAGAGTCAGAGATAGAGAATGAGACAGAATGGGGTTGGTTTGAAAGATCTAGAGAGAGTATGGTAGAGAATCATACAGAGAATGAGAGAGAGAGAACGAACGAACGAACGATCAGACTTTATTTTCAAAAGGTAACAAATTGGGCACGCAGGCCCGTCTTACATTCGGCTCTTCCAATCACTCATCTTTCTTTCATCAACAGTGCATAGGAAAATACATTGTCACATGAATTTTGTAAACATAAACAATGCATATTACTATGTTATGAGACATATCCACCACCACCCACACATCCTCCATTCACTCCAACTCCCCCACCCAACCACACACATAATCCACACACACATACATGCCCCCACCCATTCACCACATCCCTACACATACACATCTCCCCACCCACACACACCTCTCACCCACCACACATCCCATCCACCCACACCCCAGGCACACATACATTCCCCAACCCACACACATCCACCCACCTACACACATCCCCCACCCACTCACATATCCTCTACACGTCCCATTACCCAAAAACAATCACTCACCCACATATCCTCCTCCACCCACACACCTCCAACCACCCAGCCAAACACACAATCCTCGGCCACACATCCCCCACGCACACACACACACATCTCCCCGTCAACTCACATATACCGCACCTACCCACACACAAATTCCGCACCCACCCACATAATCTCCCATCTCCCCCAGCCCACTCACAGATCCCGAGCCCACCCCTACAAACATCCCCCACCATCTCCTAACCTACACACACTCACCCACCCACATATCCTCTACCCACCCACACATCCTCTACCCACCCATCCCCCAACCAAACATCCCGTAACCACACACCCTTACTCATATACAATCACCCACCCACACATCCTCTACCCAACCACACATCCTCCACCCACCCATCCCCAGCCACACATCCCTTAACCACACACCCCTAACCATATACACACACATCCCCACCCACGCACAATCTTCCCACCCATACACACATCCCTCACACACATCCCCACCCACCAACACATCCCCCATTCACAAACACACACCTCCCATCCACGCACACACAACCCACACACACATCCCCAACCCATACACTCATCCCCTCACACATCCCTAGACACACGTACTTATCCCTCAACCACTAACACCCACACATCCCTCACCCACTCATCAAAACATACATCTCCTATCTACCCACCCACACTCACACACCCCAACCACCCATCTAAACACACATCCTCCACCCTCACACACATCCTTCACCCACCCGCACACCCAACCACACCCCACCCACTCACACACACATCCTTTATCCACACCCAGCTCCCCTCCCACACAATACCACACCCACACACATCCCAAAGACACATCCCTCACGCACACACACACATCTCCCCACACATCTCCTACCCATCCACACATCCCCCAACTACAATCACCCTCACTACTCACACATACATCCTCCATCCAGCCACACACACCCCAACCCAGCCAGACATATCCCCCACCCACACACACATCCCCAAATCCACACCCATCACGCACCCCTCCCCCAACCCACACACATCCCCCACACACATTCACCCACACATCTCCCACCCACACACACACTCCCCACCCATCCACCCAAACATCCCACACCCATACACATCCCTCACCCACACACACATCCCCAAACCCACAACCACCCCCACCTGCACACATCTCCCACCCACCACATATCCCCACCCACACATATATCCCCCACCCATCCCATAACCCACTATCAATCATCCACCAACATATCCTCCTCCACCCACTCACCCACAACCACCTAGCCAAACACACATCCCCACCCACACACACATCTCCCCGCCAACCCATACATCCCGCACGTACCCACACACAAATCCCCACCCACCCACACAATCCCACCCCGCCCACCCACACATCCTGAGCCCACCCACACACATCACGAATCCACCCACACACACATCCCCCATCCCCCAACCTACTATTATGATCAAACTCCCACACTTTACACACACATACAGTGACGATTGTCGTGAGCATTGTCGCAAAATTGTAAAGAAAATGGAGAAAATTGTACATATACATTTGTAACTTAAAAATTAGTGATGCAATTCAACTCTCTCTCTCTCTCTCTCTCTCTCTCTCTCTCTCTCTCTCTCTCTCTCTCTCTCTCTCTCTCTCTCTCTCTCTCTCTCTCTCTCTCTCTCTCTCTCTCACTACGCTCTCACTCACATTACAGTAATGTTATATTATACATGATAAAATCAAGTGTCATACATACAAAATGATAATGTGAAAGATGAAAATACACAAAAAATATGGAATGGCATGTTACAGGACATGCGTGCACTCAACTCTCTCTCTCTCTCTCTCTCTCTCTCTCTCTCTCTCTCTCTCTCTCTCTCTCTCTCTCTCTTACACAGACACACACACACTCATTAACTCTCTTTCTCTCTCTCTCTCTCTCTTTCTCTCTCTCTCTCTCTCTCTCTCTCTCTCTCTCATACTCCCTAATTCTCTCACCCACTCTACAGTGATGTACATGTGTTCATGTTATAAATTATAACATCATTGGCATTCAAAATGGTAATATGAACATGAGAATACATAACATATATGGAATAGCATGTAACATGATATGCGTGCGATTAAATATCTCTCTCTCTCTCTCTTTCTCTGTCTCTATCTTTCTCTCTCTCTTCTCACCAACACACACCCATAGACACTCACAAACAATGCGCGCACACATACACACATTAACAAATCCATTCTTCCACGGTCTCTCTCTCGTTCGCTCACTCTTCTCTCTCTCTCTCTCTCTCTCTCCTCTCTCTCTCTCTCTCTCTCTCTCTCACTCGCAATCACTATTTCACCCATTAAGTCACTCTCTCCATCTTTCATTTACTCAATATCACACTCTCTTTCACTCTCACTCACACACAGACAAACACACACCCTCTCGCTATCAAATACACACTCCCTCGCATACACACGAAAGCATATACACATACACACACGAGCATACACACAATATACACACGCAAATATATACATATCCCCATGCACACATACACACATCCACACCCATACACACATACTTACACACACACACACACACAAATACACACTCCCTCGCATACACTGCATGCATGCACACATACACACAAACATGCACATACACACACACATATATATATATATATATATATATATATATATATATATATATATATATATATATATATATATATATATCATCATCATCATCAAGTGCCGTGCCGGCTGGCGTAGGCGTTCATGGCTCTCCATAGATCTCGGTCTTTGGTTTTCTGGATCAACTCTGCTGCTGATATTCCTCCATGCCACCGTCTCAATCCATCCAGCATCACTTCTCTTGGTCTACCTCTGCCTCTCTTCCCCTCGATCTTTCCAGTTGTTACAATGTTCTCCAATGCCTCTCTTCTCATCACATGACCGAGGAAAGCTGTTTGTCTCTGTCTTATTGTTGTATATAATGTTCTAGTTTCATTAGCCTGTTTCAGGCAGTCGTCGTTAGTTACTCTGGCAGTCCAAGGAATTCGCAACATTCGTCTCAGGAACCACATCTCTGTTGCTTCTAATTTCTTCTTAATTTGTTCATTTACATTCCAAGATTCACTGCCATACAGCAAAACTGGTTCTACATAGCATTTCAGCACTCTCTTTCTTACATTCAGTGACAGTGACTTATTGCATAAGATACTCTTCATTTTATGAAATGCGGCTTTTGCCTGCCCTATTCTGCTCCTAATCTCTGTTGTACATCTTCCATCTGATGTTATAAATGCCCCTAGGTATCTAAAATTATCAACTTGGTTAAGGATTTTCCCTTCTATTTCTATGTCACATTTTGGTGTCACCATTTTCTTTGATATTACCATTGTTACTGTTTTCTTGATATTCAAGTTGAGTCCTTTCCTTGCACTCTCTGTTACTACAACGTCTAATAATTGTTGTAGGTCTGTTGAATTATCCGCCACCAATACTGTGTCATCTGCATAGCGTATATTATTTATATTATAACCTCCAACTAGTATTCCTGGCATCTCTTTGATCTCTCTCATTATTACTTCGCTATACAGGGAGAAAAGATCTGGTGACAAGACACACCCTTGTCGTACTCCTAGCTTTATCTGTTCGTAACTACCCTCTTTATTTCCCATTTTAATTGCTGCTACTTGGTTCCAGTAAATATTCTTTATTATTCTTAAATCTTTTCCATCAGTGTTGATATCTTCCAACATTTTAATCAGTTCATCATGTTTCACTTTATCAAATGCCTTAGTATAATCTATGAAGCACAAATATATGTCCCTCTGTTTCTCTATTGACCTTTCTATTAGTGTCCGCAATGTATAAATTGCATTGTTTGTGCCCTTTCCTTCCACAAATCCATACTGTTCTTCACTAATTTCCATTTTTATTTTCTTTTTGGTTCTTCTCATTATGATTCTGAGTAGAAGCTTAGTGATATGGTTTATAAGGTTAATTGTACGAAAATCTTCACAATCAATTGCTCCTGGTCTTTTTGGTATAGCTATAAATACAGATTTCAGCATATCACTGGGTAAATATCCACTGCTGTAAATATCATTCAACATTTTGGTTAATATATCTACTCCAAATTCTCCCAATACTTCTAATTCTTCTATTGTGATTTCATCTGGCCCAGCTGTTTTTCCTTTCTTCATACGTTTCATAGCGTCAGCGACTTCTTCTTTCAGAATAGGTGGACCTTCTAAGTTACTATCTTCTGTTAATTCTGCCCTTTCTCCTTCATATAATTCTCTTATATACTCATTCCACCTCTTCATTATAGCATCTTCCTCTAATATTATCTTTCCTGTTTTTGATTTCAAACACCCTGTATTTATTCTTATTTTTTTTCCTGTAAGCTCACTGATTTGTCTGTGCATATTTTTTGTATCTTTAATGGAATTTAATTCAATTTTTTTGCATTGCTCGTTTAACCAACTTTCTTTAGCCTTCCCACATTTATCTTTTATTTCTTTATTTATCTTAGCGAATTCTTGTTTGTTATTTTTATACTGTTTTCTTTTGTCCATCAGGTTTAAGATATCTTCATTCATCCATTTTTTCTTAGCTATTTTGCCTCTCTCTGGTAATACTTCTTTGCTAGTTTGATGAATGGAGTCCCTTAACATTTCCCATTGTTCATCTATACTCTGTATTTTAGTTATTGCATTGTACCTATTTTTCACAGTCACTCTGTATTGTTCTTGCATTTCTTTATCTATTTTTAGAACCTCTTTATTAAGTCTCATGTTCTTAACCATTTTTTTCCCTCTTTTTAATCTTACTTTTATTTGTCCACATAGTGGTACATGATCACTATTACAGTCAGCACCAGGCATTGTCTTTACATTAATTAAAGCATTTCTAAATCTTTTATTAATTAGTATGTAGTCAATTTGGTTGCGTATATTCTTATCAGGGCTTATCCATGTGTACAGTCGTCTTTTATGGTGTTTAAACCATGTGTTTCCAATTATCATATCATTGATATTTGCCCATTCTATTAGCTTTTCCCCTCTTTCATTTCTTGTACCTAAACCATAATTCCCCACTACATCCTCCATTTTTCCCTTTCCTACTTTTGCATTAAAATCACCAAGTATTATCTTTATTTCTTGTGATCCAATTTGAGCCATCGCCATTTCTATTTCGTCGTAAAAGTGTTGTATTTCTTCATCACTACTGCTTGCTGTTGGTGCATATACTTGTATAATATTTATGTCTATTGGTTTGCCTTTGATTTTTACCATAATAACTCTATCTGAAATACACCAGTATCCATTAATTGACTTGGCTGTTTTTTCATCTAATATTATTCCTACCCCTTTCTCATGTGTCTCCCCTCCAGAATAAATTATTGTGTGATTGTCAGCTATAATTTTGCCCGATCCCTTCCATCTCATCTCACTAACGCCTAGTATATTCATTTTCATGCTATCCATCTCACTTAGAACATTGGTCAACTTTCCTAGCTCATTTAATGTCCTAACATTCCATGTTCCTACTCTAAATTTATTTATTTTAGTTAAGATTTTGCCATCAGTAGCTGGATGACGGTCTGGTGTCACCTGTGGCTCATGACTGTCCCTACCGGACGAGGATGCCCTAAGACAGCCATTAACGTCCTTCACTAACTTTGATTTATGTTTTGCCATGAAGTCTTGGGAAGATAATGTGGTGGTTTCCCCTTGCCTTCCACATTCACATGGTGGTCTTTTTACCTCTGCTTTTGACAGCCATTTCCGACTGTAAGGACAAGTGAGTGCCCTGCTCTGCTCAGCTGCAGAGTTGTCCACTTATTCCGGTGGATACTCGGTCCCCAGAGCTGTGTTAGCCACACCGTAGTGTGTTTCCATCCTCTACCGCGTGGAGGTGCAGTTGGGATTTTCCCTTCATAAAGTTATGGTCTCTGACCAAAACTCTCCAGTACTTTTAGAGGACATATATATATATACGCACATACACACATATACACACGCACGTACATATAAACACACGCACACATGTACGCACACATAAACCATACATATAAACATACTTACACACACAAGCACACATACAAGCACACATTTACACACACTTACACATACACACCCACACGCACATTCAGACGTTCACACACATACACCCACATACACACACGCATACACACGTATGGACACACGTACACACCAACCCATCCACCCACACACTTACTCACACATACACGCTGCCTCACATAATCTCACCCTCTCACTCACTTATTTACTCTCTAAACCACACCAACTCACTCTCTTACTCGCACAGACAAGTACACAGACACACACACTCACCCACTCTCTCTCTCTCTCTCTCATTAACTTCTCATGCACTCTCTCATTCACCCACTGTCTCTCTCTTGCACACTCACTCGCTCTCACACTCACCTACACACGCATATACACACATACTCACAAATTCTCCCCCTCACTCACTAACTCACTCTCCCTTACTCACTCACTCACCCGGCGGCTCTCTAACTCACAATCACTCACTCACTTTCTCACTCTCTCACACAGACAGGTATACACACAACACAACCTCTCTCTCACTAACTCATTCTCTCACTCAATCTCTCACACATACGTGTACAGACATTCACTTACTCTTTCACCCTTGCAGGCACACGCGCATACACACTCTCTCACTTTCTCTGTCTCATACTCACTCTCTCACTCACATTCTTTCTCATTCACTCTCTCACCCACTCTCTCATTCACACAGTGTAAAATGATAGTGAAAACATGACAGTGAAAGTGACAGTGAGAACGAGAGAGAGCGTGAGTGAGAACAAGAGTGATAGAGAGAGATAGGGGAGGGGAGAGAGAGAGAGAGAGAGAGAGAGAGAGAGAGAGAGAGAGAGAGAGAGAGAGAGAGAGAGAGAGAGAGAAACATAGATAGAGCGCAAGAGAGATCGAGATGGAAAGAGCAAGAAAGAGAGAGAGAAAACGAAATAGATAGAGAATTAAGGTGGGGGAGGCAAGATGGACAGAGCAGGGGTGAGAACAAGAGAACGAGAGGTATGTGTATGTGTGAAACATGAAGACAATGTACATATATTGTGTGTGAAACATAAAGACGCAATGCGTATATGAGAGAAATAAAGACACTGCGTATTTTTGAAACATAAAGACATAATGCGTATGTGTGAAACATAAAGATACATTGCGTATGTGAGAGAAATTAACACGCAGTGCTAATTGTGAAACTAAAGACACAATGCATATGTGAGGGAAATAAACACACAATGCATATTTGCATGTGAGAGAAATGAAGACACAATAGTAGTATGTCAGGAGGTAACTACTTATACTTTTATGTGCAGCACCTACGTAGTGACGTCATATTTTACTATATAAAAAGTCATACATTGCGTATGTGAGAGAAATTAACACGCAGTGCTAATTGTGAAACTAAAGACACAATGCAAATGTGAGGGAAATAAACACACAATGCATATTTGTATGTGAGAGAAATGAAGACACAATAGTAGTATGTCAGGAGGTAACTACTTATACTTTTAGGTGCAGCACCTACGTAGTGACGTCATATTTTACTATATAAAAAGTCTATCACCTCAAGCGAAACGTCATATTTTACGACCACATTTTCAAAACATTGGCGGGAAATTTGTTGGGTCTTTTCCCCCTGGTGACTACTTCCGGTTGTCACTTCCGGTCCATGGGTACTCCCGACCGACCACCCCGCCCACAGGTACCTCCTCCGACAGCCTCGGCTTCCCCCGACCGCTTCCGAAACCATTCAAAGACGGCGAGGTAAGCCCCGTGCATGTGGATTACTTATATAGATAAGTAGACCAACTAGTCACCGGGGACCTGGGTCGAGTCCCAGTGTGTAGGTGTGTGTGTGGTGCGGTGCGGTGTGATCGAACACCAGTCATATCGATCCCCTTCGATTAGGAGATAGAAGTCAAATATGACAGAAAAATGATTTATTTCATCTCTCGAGCGAACCCGAGGGTCCACTGTTGGATTGCATGAATAAACTTTTGCACTCTTCGACATGTTTCCGTACCCATGCATCAACATTACGCGCATGGTGAAAATCTGGCTTAAAAAATATACTAGACAAAGAAATTTATTTACAAATTAAACCTAAAAACTTAATTAATCGCCAAAATTTCTTGTATGTATATTGGAGAATAGGTACGTCAATAAAAATCTACGAGTCTCCATTAATTTAAACCATAGAGTATCAAGATATACATTAAAATATGTAATATTATTAAACCCCACAGTTATACCCCTTAATTATAAAATTACGACAAGGGGAGAGTAATCGGTTCCTTGACTCAACCAGAATTGTCCCCCTTCTACACACTAAGCTCCCCTGACCGCCAACTTTACCTGCGCCCACAAGCAACCAGTGACGCTTCACCGAGCACACCCCGCGAGAAAAATACAATGGCTAGTCAGCGACGGCCGTACGAGATTTTCCGATACCACTCATCCATAACGCTTCCCCGACCACGAGCCGCGTGATATGACAATAGCCGCGGCTAGCGATTACTGATAACCGCTAGATAAGAACCTGAAGTTAATTACTATTGACGACTAGGCGAGCTGTGGTCAAATATGCAGTGGTCATGTATACAAGAATTCAGCGCAAATATGCTTTTCTATTTGCTGTAAATCTCTCTCTCTCTCTCTCTCTCTCTCTCTCTCTCTCTCTCTCTCTCTCTCTCTCTCTCCTCTCTCTCTCTCTCTCTCTCTCTCTCTCTTACTATCTCTATCATTCTCTCTTTTTCTCCCTCTACCTATCTCTCTCACTCTCTCTCATTCAATCTCCTTCTCTCCTTCTACCTCTACCTCTCTAGCTCTCTCTATCACCCTCGGTATCTCCCTCCCTACCTCTTTCTCCCTCTCTACCGCTCTCTCTCTCTCTCTCTCGTCACTCTTCCTCTCTTTTCTTTAATCTCTCTCTATCTCTCACTATCTCTATCATTCTCTTTTTTTTCTCTCCCTAACTGGCTGTCTCTCTCTATCCCTATACCTCTCTGTCTCTCTCTCTCACCCTCGGTATCTCCCTACCTACCTCTTTCTCCCTCTCTAACGCGCGCGCTCTCTCTCTCTCTCGTCACTCTTCCTCTCTTTTCTTTAATCTATCTCTATCTCTCACTATCTCTATCATTCTCTTTTTTCTCTCCCTAACTGGCTGTCTCTCTCTCTATCCATATACCTCTGTGTCTCTCTCTCACTCACTCTCTCTGTCCATTTCTCTCTCCCTCGTCACACTTCCTCTCTCTCGCTTTTCTCTCTCTTACTATCTCTATCATTCTCTCTTTTTCTCCCTCTACCCCTCTCTCACTCTCTCTCTCTCATTCTATCTCCTTCTCTCCTTCTACCTCTACCTCTCTAGCTCTCTCTCTCACCCTCGGTATCTCCCTCCCTACCTCTTTCTCCCTCTCTACCGCTCTCTCTCTCTCGTCACTCGTCCTCTCTTTTCTTTAATCTCTCTCTATCTCTCACTATCTCTAGCATTCTCTTTTTCTCTCCATAACTGGCTGTCTCTCTCTCTACCTCTCTCTCTCACTCTCTCTGTCCCTATCTCTTTCTCTCGCTCTCTCTCACACTATCTCTCTCGCTCTCTCTATCTCTATCTTTCTCTCTTTTTCTCTCCCTTGCTATCTCTTTCACTCTCTCACTCTCTCTGTCCCTATCTCTTTCGCTCGCCCTCTTTATCTCTTTCTCTCCCTCTCTCTCGCCCTCCCTCTCTCTCTCTCTCTCTCTCTCTCTCTCTCCTCTCACTCTCTCTTTCTCACCTTGTAGCCTGTCCAATGAATAGCACTGTAAACAAAAACTAATAACACATGAATATGTGTGTGCGTGCGTGGGTGTGCTATCAATTACAGGACATCACAGTCAACATCAGCATTCTGTGGAGTGCCGTGTTTGCTGGGCAAGATTGGTGGTGTCTTTTATTTTTTGAACGGATGAATTACTTTTACAGATGACAGTCAAGGTTACATGCATTGCATTTACACGCCATCGCAGTCACCCTCAGCATTCTATAGAGCTTCAGTTTTCCTGGGGTAAGTTTGCATTTGTCAGTCGTGTGTGTGTGTGTGTGTGTGTGTGCGCGCGCATGAAGGTGTGTGTGTGTGTGCATGTTTGTGTGTGCGTGTATATACGTGTGTGTGTGTGTGTGTGTGTGTGTGTGTGTGTGTGTGTGTGTGTGTGTGTGTGTGTGTGTGTTGTGTGCTATCAATTACCAGGACAGCGCAGTCAATCTCAACATTCGAGCTTCCTGGGTAAGCTTGCCGTTGTCTTTCTGAACAACCGGCACCCATGATCGTCTGTAGTGTCTGTAATCAGGATTAACATCAACATCATCACCCACCACCACGAACAAAATCATTATCAACATCATCATCATCATCATCATCATCATCATCATCATCAGCATCATCAGCTGAAGGTGACCGATCGGGTGACTCACCACAGGGCTATGTCGGCGGAGTGAACGAACGTGAACGTGTTCAGACATGTCTTTGGGGAAAACTGGAGGATGATTCAGAGTGGTCTGACAACATACCGATATATCCGATCAAAGATGGCGATGCTTCCGGTCATATGTCTAAGGTATACAATCGAAACACGTCACTAAAACCGGTAAAGATGGCGTCGCACTCGATCGCATGTGTAAGTGTACAACCGCGTGACTAAAACCGATCAAAGATGGCGCTGTAGCCGATCTCATGCCTTATGGGATACATCCGCAACCCATGACTAAACGGTAAAGATGGCGCCGCATCCGGTCACATGACCAGCCAGTGCATAATATTCCGCTGAGTCATTATACGTCAGCAAATAGCGTGTATAAGACGACCAGCATTCATCGAATAGAAGTACCGGTCTCAGTGAACAACAACCAGCTCACAATATTACAACTCGCGAACGGTAAGTTGGTTTATTGATAAAGCTTTCACATTTTCGTTGTGTTTCTCCTAACAATACTAGTATAATACACGTGATATATGGTGCTAGACGCCTATATCTGAAGAGACAAGCCACTTCTTCCTATAGTATTGTAGGGTGGGTCGACATGGAATAGAGCTGGCATTGGAACTTTTGAACACAGCTCTATGGTGGTACCTTAATAATATAGGCAGTAATGTGTAGTCGTAGGGGAAGATGAAAGTGGACCGAAGGGTCCATATACCCATTATCGATAGAAATATATGAACTGTGTAACAGAAAGTCCCTATAAGATCCCTAGCTATTATCTGTAATATCCATGTCTATAACGCTGATAAAGTACCCTATTCTTATTTGTTCTACAGATACCGAGGCCCACGAATACCTAATTAGCAAACTGTGGAGCATACTAAGAGCTGAACCAGACAGTTATTGCATGGCGTGTCTTAATGTCCCACAAAATCAAGAAGCCGAGAATCCATTCAGTCATTCTTGTGATTATGGTGAGGGTGGTAGTTTTGCAGATCTAGTAACGGTTCGATTGTGGGATGTATTACAACAGAACTTCACTAAACAAGAAATAATCACATTAAGCCTGAATAGAATTGAGGAGTGCATCCTCGAGTATAATCAACAACAGGATACTCCAGAACCAACCTCACCAAAACTCGAGCGAACAGCATCACCAACATCCTTAACCTTTAGTCAGTCCACACTAGCAGACGAGTATTAAAACACCTACATAAAAAACAAAATGACTGTAATATACTTACAGTCCTGTCTTTAATACCTGACCAGTCAGCAATACGAAGAAAACTACAAAGGGTGTGAGGAGACTGCGTATGTATATCACAGGTACTTATGTCTTCACAGACTGTAGCTCACAGTGACTACCACGCAAGTAACACGACGCCCTCTGTAATATCTATTTCATTATGTTGAGAGGGCATGAAGCGACCATGACCCGCATTCCTCAACCCAACTTAAACATACAACGGGTCAACGAGCAGGTAGTATAACGCTTAGTCACGCCATACCGACAGCCGCGTCAGCGTAAGCTGAACCGCTTGACCTAAGAAACTGGCTGAAACCAGTTTTACGCGTGGTTCAAAAACTAGTATATAAACCCGAGGCTGGTAATACTCAACCATTGCGATCAGAAGATGACTACACACAGCAAGACTGTGCCTGCTAACTGGGTCTATATGACTCGTAGTGGTGAGACTATTAGACCTGTGGGCGGTGGTGATAAGGCCGTGTATGTCTCATCCTACAGAGGAACGACGAAGTTACACATCCGAAGATTTTACGGTGAAGCCGACCAGAAATTCCCGACTAAGACGGGTATGACACTTACTCGCCAAGAATATGAACAGATGAGCGCCATGCATCTCGAGATCCTAGCTGACTTTGACAGACTCAACCAAGTGAACCAAGCCAGTAACGAAATCAAACAAGGTACTAACAGAGACAAGCAAGTCAGTAACTAAAACATTCAAGTTAGTGCTCATATCAAACAAACACTACCAGAACCAGTCAAGGCCAAAACACTCAAGTCAGTACTCAAGTTAAACAAGGAACTAACCGAAACCACCAAGTAGACGCATACTATACCGCCAGTTTTCAACCCAGATACAGTCAGATGTGTGATAACCCCAGCAACCAGATGTGTGATGAGCCCAATAGCCAGCTGTCTTGATGTGCATCAAGACACCAATCGAAGCAAGCAAGTCCAACACACTCAAGACAGTACTTAAGTCAAACAGGGTACTAAACGAAACCACCAAGTAGACGCATACTATACAGCAAGTTATCAACCCAGCTACAGTCAGATGTGTGATGACCCCAGCAACCAGATATGTGAAGAGCCCAATAGCCAGCTGTTTGATGTGCCCGACACGCAGAGGAATGATGCCCCCATTGTATACAATACTCAGATGTCAGCCCTCCAATCAGGCGACCAGTCTTATGACTACATACCAAGTGACATATACATACCAGGCTACCAGCCGGAAAAACCAACCTACTCAGACAGTGGTGTGAAGAAACCCAGAAACAACATACAATTTGTATAGCTCTATATGTGAAAATAAAATAGTTTTTATGATACTATGTATACCGGCTAATATCACATCATCCATTTCATATAATGACATTATGCATGTAAAATTTACTGAAATAATGTAAATAAACAGGTATATAGATTATAATTACATCTTGTTTGTTGAATATTTAGTATTTACGGTGTATATACTTGTCATATGGTGAGAGAATGAAGAGTAAAAACCTTGGTCAAGTAATAAAATTTGTTAGCCAAATGGGAAAAATTGTGACGACATTTCAACCAGACTTATTTTAAAAAAAAGCACAGTCAAACATATGAAAAGTAGGAAAATCTGGTAACCAAAGTGAAAATTGTTGGTCACATTTCAACCGAACTTATAAAAATATCAGTCAAACTTATGAACAGTAGGAAACTTTGTTAACCAAACGGCAAAAAGCTTGGCCAAGTAAGAAAATAAATGTGTTAACCAAAGGTGAAAAGGTTAGCCAAATTTCAAACCAAACTTATAAAAATCTCAGTCAAACATATGAAAAGTAGGAAAATTTGTTAACCAAATGTGAAAAGTTTGGCCAACTTTCACCCAAACTTATGAAAAGTGGGAAATTTTGTTGTCCAGATGTGAAAAGTTTGACCAAATCTCACCCAAACTTATGAAAAGTAGGAATCTTTGTTAACCAAAGGTGAAAAGGTTAGCCACATTTCAAACCAAACTTATAAAAATCTCAGTCAAACATATGAAAAGTAGGGAAAATTGTTAACCAAACGTGAAAAGTTTGGCCAACTTTCATCCAAACTTATGAAAAGTGGGAAATTTTGTTGTCCAGAATGTGAAAAGTTTGACCAAATCTTCACCCAAACTTATGAAAAGTAGGAAACTTTGTTAACCAAAGGCAAAATCTTGGCCAAGTAATGAAAATGTGTTGACCAAACGTGAAAAGTTTGGCCAAATCGCACCCACACTCATAAAAAGTAGGAAACTTTGTTAACCAAATGTGAAAATTGTTGGTGAAAGTTGGCTTAAATTTTTCCTATTTTGTTAACAAAATTTCCTACTTTTTATAAGTTTCGGATGAAATATTTTTTCACTTGTCCAAACATTTTCACATTTGGTTAACAAAGTTTCCTACTTTTTATAAGTTTCAATGAACTTTAGCCAAACTTTTCACATTTGGTTAACAAAGTTTCCTACTTTTTATGAGTTTGGGTGAGATTTGGTCAAACTTTTCACAGCTGGACAACAAAATCCTCCAACTTTTCATAAGTTTGGGTGAAAGTTGGAAAAACTTTTCACGTTTGGTCAACACCTTTTCTTACTTGGCCAAGATTTTTGCCATTTGATTAACACAGTTTTCCTACTCTTCATAAGTTTGGGTGAGCTTTGGTCAAACTTTTCACATCTGGACAACAAAATTTCCCACTTTTCATAAGTTTTAGTGACAGTTGGCCAAACTTTTCACGTTTGGTTAACAAATTTTCCTACTTGTCATACGTTTGACTGAGATTTTTATAAGTTTGGTTTTAAATTTGGCTACACTTTTCACATTTGGTTAACACATTTTCTTACTTGGCCAAGAATTTTACCATTTGGTTAACAAAGTTTCCTAATTTTCATAAGTTTGGGTGAAAATTTGGTCAAACTTTTCACATCTGGACAACAAAATTTCCCACTTTTCATAAGTTTGGGTGAAAGTTGGCCAAACTTTTCACGCTTGGTTAACAAAATTTTCCTACTTTTCATATGTTTGAGTGAGATTTTTATAAGTTTGGTTTGAAATTCGGCTAACATTTTCACATTTGGTTAACAAATGTTCCTACTTTTCATAAGTTTGACTGAGATTTTTATAAGTCTGGTTGAAATGTCGCCACAATTTTTCCCATTTGGCTAACAAATTTTATTACTTGACCAGGTTTTACTCTTCATTCTCTCACCATATGACAAGTAAATACACCGTAAACACTAAATATTCAACAAACAAAACGTAATTATAATCTATATACTTGTTTATTTACAGTATTTCAGTACATTTTACATGCATAATGCCATTATACGAAATGGATTATATGTGATATGAGCCGGTATACATATTATCATAAAAACCTTTTTATTTTCACATATAGAGCTATATAAATTGTATATATATGTAAATTGTATTATATGTTGTCATAAGACTGGTCTCCTGATTAGTGGGTGACATCTGAGTATTGTATACAATCGGGGCATCAATCCTCTGTGGGTCGCGCACATCAAACAGCTGGCTATTGGGCTCTTCACATATCTGGTTGCTGGGGTCATCACATATCTGACTGTAGCTGGGTTGATAACTGGCTGTATAGTATGCGTCTACTTGGTGGTTTCGTTTAGTACCTGTAGCAGAATGAATATCATATTAGTATTAGCTTAGGGGTGCAAGACTACAGCACGCTTGAGCATCCATATAGAACAGTAAGAAGGATGCTCAAGTCGTGACGTAGCTTGTTGTTGGGTAGTGACCACCAAGGACGAGGGAAGAGAAGACAACATCACGATTGATTTGTACTTGGATTTTGTATCGACCATCATGTGCAAATAAAGCCTGTTTTGAAATAACACAGCCGAACTTGTTGATCCTCTGTATACGCATTGTTACAGATGGAGAAATGGTGCCGCATACAGGATCCGATTTTTTTTACTTGAATGTCGCGTGAACAACGTGAAGTACGAAATGTCAACATGCCGCATGCTAAAGTGGACCAACCAATTGTTGAGGTATGAACTAAATTTTAGACATTCATTAAATAAAAGAAAGAAAAAGTTCAAAATCGGACCAACTATAATTGAATCAAAGTCAAAATTTAAGCGTTTTTCAGACTACCTAAATTAAACTTACACACATCAAGATTTTTGAATGGAGTCATCTACATAACATGATTGCCTATGACTGTGGAGTTTTATCAAGCTGTTTTTCGTCAGAAATACTTGAAGCAACGTGATGTTTGTCGAATTGCTGTGAGGTTTGACTTGCATTATTACAGCCGTTAAGTAACCTTGTGTTGAAGGTCACACATTTACATACTAGCAAAGAAATCTCAAGACAGCTATAAACAACTCGAATTCAATAGAGAATTGGTTTAAAGGAGCTGTTTCCTTTTGTTATGTTCATTTAATATTGACTTTGAGAACCTGAAGAAAAATGAGAGCTTGTTTTAAGTCAACCCTATTGCTCCTTCAATTGGAAATTACGAGAAAATACAGTTGCGTTCGCTCATCTTGAACTCCAGCAAATCAAAATGTTTTCAACAAAAGCGAACATTTTAACAGGGTGTCGACCTGCTGAAGAGAAGACCCAAATTAAATCGTTCTATCGAGCTGGACTCGCTTTCAAGCCGACGCCTTGAAGAGCCCTGTTAGGGTGAAAAGAAACTGCAAGTCTGGTAGGGGCCCGACCAGGGGCTGAAAGTGAAATTGAAAGTAACGAAACCTGAGACGCTGGAAGAAGGATATCACTGAAGTCACGTTTGGATAGCTACTAAATAATACGAAATCCAGACGTTTGAGTTATACAGGAACCGTGACAAGAGAAATTTTTAAAGAACGTACGGGAATTCACGCTTCTCTGGGATCAAGGAAAGACATGCTTGACGGTAATTAATTAAAGTATAACTCCTATGAGAACATTTTTTATGTGATTTTAATAAGATCATTTAGATAAATTGTTATAAATGTGAATTTGCTTGTATAAGTGTATAGTAAAATATTTCAGCATAGCAAAAGAAACAACAGGATATGGCAACAGGCAGACCCATCACAGCACAGTAGAGAAACAGGCATAATTGAAAATTATTTCAGTTAAGCTCAGGGACGAGTTTTTTTTTCAGGTACCAAGAAATATACAGAGGAAGAAGTAGGCATATTGTTTTAAGCTTGATATAAACTACAGAGAAATAAGTATGAATTACCTACATATAGAGTTGAAACGTATCAGTACATGGTTGGGAGAGTTAAAAGTAGCAGTTAATGAAGTAGAACATTTTGTAGAAACGTTGCAGAACAGAACGACTAGACAAGAGCCTTATAGATTTAAGGTAGACGGAAGTAGAGTAGGAAAGAAAAACAGGAAACAGCCACTACTTAATAAAGACAGAAGACAATATGATTATGATTATGTGGTTGGTTATGACGAAACAAGGCCTGATATATATAGGGTAAAAGATGCTGAGATTAGACGTAATGGTGGAAAGTCGGAATGGTATAAATATCGTGAGAGAGACCATTCCAATAAATTTTGGAATTGGCCATCCCATAGCAAGACTCCTAGGAAAAAACGTGACGACTGGTTTGAACAAAGACGTTGAGAGTATCTGAGGTCAGGGTCAAAGAACAGAGTAGAAAACGTAAGTAGGAATTCAACTAAGCTGGTTGCGAATCTGACTCTTAGACAAGAACAGACGAAAATAGACCAAGAGACTCAGACACAGGTGATTGAAGTGGTAGAACGGAACACACAAACACAGATTGATACAGTAGAGAAAAAAGTCCAGGTACAACCAACCAGCAAAATAATAAAGGGAAGTCAAACCGAGTTAGTAGAGACTCAGTTAAAACCAGCTCACTTGACTAAGGGAGACACGGTTGAAATTAAGAAAGATAAACAGACAAGAACCAAAGACGAAAAGAGACCAAGGAGGAAAAGTGTTGGAGAAAGAAATATAAACAGTTTAATAGTCAATAAAGGTACGACGACTGGTATGTCAAGTTCCTCAGGTATAGACATTAAATTAATCCCTAAATGGTGTAGGAATATTAGGTGTGAGGGTTCAGGTTATGGAGAGAATATTCCAGACAAAGATATGGGAGTTATACAGAACCGGAGTATGAAGAATAGAGGTAAGAAGAAAGCCAGATGTTCTAAAGCTGACTATGGGAATAGGATCGACGTGTCTGCAGTAAACTACTATGAGTCTGATGAGGGAACTATTATCAGTGTGTCATCTGAAGACGAGATGGGGAAATGTAAATCGTTATGTAAGATATACAGGAAACAGTGAGCAGACCGACGCAAATAAAGGAAATAGAAAGAAAGCATTTAAGAAGAAGAACAATAATAGACAGATAGCGGAAAATTACTCGACGACAGAAAGTGACTTAAGAAAATTAGAAGAATATATGACCTTAAGACCTGAGTACTTTAACAACAGATTAACAACAGATAGTGAAGATGATATAATTGAAGAAAGACGCACTAATGTACTGGGAGACAATGAAATATTTAACTTAGATGCACTCTGTAACTGTTAAAATTCCGAGGGTGAGGATGAACATATGGACATTGTTTTAGATTATGACAAGAATTGCGGATTGAGCAGATACAATTGAGCTGTCTAAAATAGACAGATGAATTTTGTTTGGTGTAGCATCACATGGTACAGGGTAGTGCGAATGAAAATAGCGCGAAGAAGTAAATCATTGTTATGAAGTGATGAGGAGGTTGAGATAAAGTGAGTGAGTAGTTGACCGTCAGAGTAGTTTGACGTTGAGAATTAAGTAGGACGGAGAATAGTGGCATTATGATGATTGAATGAAATAAGAAAGCAGTAGAATTGTGAAAGTCCTGTTGAGTAATTCGTCAGGTTATGCGTTGTTCGTACGTAAGTATAACTGTAGACAAACAGGTGTTCGTCGCGATGAGTGAAGTAGGAGTGAGGTTTTGAGACACTGTCTAAGTGGAGTACATGAATAAAATGAGGTCAAGCGATTAGTAATAGTTGCGCATTTGATATATTTTGTGTCAATGTGTGTGGAGGAGATCGACACGCTTAGACTGTGGTGAGCGATTGATGGAATGTTGAATTGGCGTCTAAATTGTGTTTTTTTTTTTAATTTTGACGTATGGGCACGTAAGGTTGTCGCGATGCGAGAGTAGTCGTGAGATGAGAGCGAGGTTGTGTATCACTGTCTGTGAAAACATAAAATACGAATACCGTGTGAATATGCGAAGAGTGGCTGATAAGTGACGTTGATAAAACGTGGAGCATAGAGTATGCGAAAATTGAGAGGTAGAAAGAACATAATTAGAGATTTGTGATGTCTTTTGGTTAGAATACCTGACGTTAGACAGAGTTAATGAAAGTTGTATGACAGGCTGACGGAAAGAGAGTTAACATTCTGAATGACGTTTCATAAAACATGTTTAGTATTGTTGACAGGGACATGTCGAAGCAAGAATGCCTGATAGAGAGAATTGAGATAATATGGTTTGCCCAGTCGGAGTGAGATTTGTCGTTAGGCATGCGCGGTGTTGTTTATTGTTTCTGATAGAGTTCCGATAAATAGGAATAGTAGTGAAAGATGAGTGAGGCAAGCAAGAGAATGTGATTAGATAAATGAATGTCAGAGTAGTATAAATAGAGTACTAGAGAACGTGTTCCGATAAGTGTGACTAGTCTGACTATCATCGCGGTATATGAACGAAGTTAAGAGAAAGTTGAGGATAGTTTAGAGTTGTTGTGGTGAGATGTTAGAAAGTACTGATGCGGGAGAATGAAATATTACTTGCGTCGGGTAGAAGGGAGACTTAAAAGTAGAATTAGTTGTTGGTACAGTAGATAGAGGCATGGGTGAGGTCTATAGTAAATAGACAAGTTTTTTTGCTGGTCGTAGTAGGGTGGAGATACCGTAGTTAACTGTAATGATAAAGTAGTTGTAGTAATTCTTGGTACAAATCCAAGGGAAACAATTGGTGTGCCGAGCCACAGGTTCTATTGGTAGATAGATGACTGCTGGTACATTGAGGTATATTTTTTTTTACTGTAATTTTATTGCCAATTGATTTTATGGTTTGACTTCTTGAGTTTTCTTAAATAGATAAATAAGTTATTGTTAGTCCATAAAAGAGACTAACAATAGATAGGATGTATGTTATATTATTTTAAAATATGTTTTTCTTTGAATGAGTTAATACCTTTAATTGATGTGAGGGGAAACATAAATGATGTATAAAAACTTGGGGAGGGGGGGGGGGGGGGGGTATGATGTCCTGTTGTGATTTTATTTCGCTTAACTCATAATTTAAGTGAATTGTCTTGTGTGTTAAATAAGAATTACCTTGTTTCATAAATATGTTAGAAATCGGTTAAGTTGAGTTTAAATTATAAACAGTTATGATTTTGTCCAGTATAAAAACAATACACGGGACTTTATATAGAACCCTTCGTTCAGAAAATAGTAATAAACTACTGAGGACTAGTAGAGAGACACATTATCTTTGTGAATAATATGTTCATGGGTATATTCTGTTGCTGTGATAATCAGCATAAAGAGGTTGATATGGCTATGAAGTATTAGAAACATATGCCGGGGATGGTTATGGGAAAGTTAAAATAGGAGCTGCATTAAAGTCAGCATTAATTGAAGATATATGGATTGGATACCATATTATGAGTAACGATATGATAGTTGGTTAATAGAGAATAGATAAAAAGGGGGCTGTGAATGGCAGCATATAAGGTTGGGTATATGGAATAGATAAACAAGGAGGCGTGTCATGGGATGTGAGGGGGCAAAATATAGGAGCTGTGAAAAAAACAGCGTTAATTAATTTAAAATGTTCATGGAATATGAACATTGGTTCATGGTTGAAGGTGAGATAAGTGAAATATAGACAAGGTTGTGGATGGCAATATAAATGTTGAGTATATAAAAGAAAACTTAGATCAACTTAATTTATAGTGAACAGAGATGTATTTCATAAGATATATTTTAAAAAACTTTTTACAAAAGTTTTTTCGTTGGCAAGAGAGGTAAATGTGATTGTGTTGACTATTTCCTTATACTTTTCATAAATTGGGTGCGCACCCCTTCTTTACTTTTTTTTTAACTACATCTTTTCTGTCTATCCTGTGTTGTGTGAATGAGAAATTTCATAATGTCAAGTGTACGATAACGATTGATACGAGCCATTCTTATGATATATATATATTTTGTAAAGAAACTTTGAAGAGCCAGAAACGAAGAAGAAATATAACTTCATAGTGGTTTGCTATGTGGTACAATTGGAAGGAAATATTCACCTAAAATAGAGTTAGTTTGGGGCGGCTTAGAGAAATTATGGGAGGTAAGGAGAGAAGGTGTAGGATAAAGGGGTTAGGAGTTAAGACTTTTGAAGAAGAAAAGTCTTTTAAAAGACAGGGAGGTGTAGCAGAATGAATATCATATTAGTATTAGCTTAGGGGTGCAAGACTACAGCACGCTTGAGCATCCATATAGAACAGTAAGAAGGATGCTCAAGTCGTGACGTAGCTTGTTGTTGGGTAGTGACCACCAAGGACGAGGGAAGAGAAGACAACATCACGATTGATTTGTACTTGGATTTTGTATCGGCCATCATGTGCAAATAAAGCCTGTTTTGAAATAACACAGCCGAACTTGTTGATCCTCTGTATACGCATTGTTACATACCCTGAGTATTACCAGCCTCGGTTTTATATACTAGTTTTTGAACCACGCGTAAAATCGGTTTCAGCCAGTTTCTTAGGTCAAGCGGTTCAGATTACGCTGACGCGGCTGTCCGTATGGCGCGAATAAGTGTTCTACTACCCGCTCGTTGACCTGTTGTATGTTTAAGTTGCGTTTAGGAATGCGGGGTCATGGTCGCTTCCTGACCTCTCAACATGATGAAATATATAGTGTAGAGGGCGCCAAGTTACTTGTGTTGTAGTCATTGTGAGCTATAGTCTGCGAAGTCAGAATACCCGTGATATACATATACAGTCTTCTCACACCCTTTGTAGTTTTCTTCGTATTGCTGACTGGTCAGGTATTAAAGACAGGACTGTAAGTATATTACAGTCATTTTGTCTTTTATGTAGGTGGTTTAATACTCGTCTGCTAGTGTGGACTGACTAAAGATTAAGGATGTTGGCGATGCTGTTCGCTCGAGGTTTGGTGAGGTTGGTTCTGGAGTATCCTGTTGTTGATTATAGTCGAGGATGCACTCCTCAATTCTATTCAGGCTTAATGTGATTATTTCTTGCTTAGTGAAGTTCTGTTGTAGTACATACCGCAATCGAACCGTTACTAGATCTGTAAAACTACCACCCTCACCATAATCACAAGAATGACTGAATGGATTCTCGGCTTCTTGATTTTGTGGGACATTAAGACACGCCATGCGATAACTGTCTGGTTCAGCTCTTAGTATGCTCCATAGTTTACTAATTAGGTATTTTAGGTTTATAATTAGGTATAATTAGGGCCTCGGTATCTGTAGAACAAATAAGAATAGGGGACTTTATCAGCGTTATAGACATGCATATTACAGATAATAGCTAAGGATCTTATAGGCACTTTATGTTACACAGTTCATATATTTCTATCGATAATGGGTATATGGACCCTTCGGTCCACTTTCACCTTCCCCTTCGACTACACATTACTGCCTATATTATATTAAGGTACCACTATAGTGCTGTGTTCAAAACTTCCAATGCCAGCTCTATTCCATGTCGACCCACACTACAATACTATAGGACGAAGTGGCTTGTCTCTTCAGATATAGGCGTCTAGCACCATATATCATGTGTATTATACTAGTATTGTCAGGAGAAACATAAAGAAAATTTGTAAGCTTTATCAATAAACCAACTTACCGTTCGCGAGTTGTAACATTGTGAGCTGGTTGTTGTTCACTGAGACCGGTACTTCTATTCGATGAATGCTGGTCGTCTTATACACGCTATTTGCTGACGTATAATGACTCAGCGGAATATTATGCACTGGCTGGTCATGTGACCGGATGCGACGCCATCTTTGACCATTAGTCACGTGTTTCGGATGTATCCCATAAATCATGAGATCGGCTACAGCGCCATCTTTGATCGGTTTTAGTCACGCGGTTGTACACTTACACATGTGATCGAGTGCGACGCCATCTTTACCGATTTTAGTCACGTGTTTCGAATGTATACCTTAGACATATGACCGGAAGCATCGCCATCTTTGATCGGATGTATCGGTATGTTGTCAGTCCACTCTGAATCATCCTCCAGTTTTCCCCAAAGACATGTCTGAACACGTTCTCGCTCGTTCACTCCGCCGACATAGCCCTGTGGTGAGTTACCCGATCGGTCACCTGCAGCTGATGCTGATGATGATGATGATGATGATGATGATGATGATGATGATGATGATGATGATGATGATGATGATGATGATGATGATGATGATGATGATGATGATGATGATGATGATGATGATGATGATGATGATGATGATGATGATGATGATGATGATGATGATGATGATGGTGATGATGATGATGATGATGATGATGATGATGATGATGATGATGATGATGATGATGATGATGATGATGATGATGATGATGATGATGATGATGATTTTGTTCGTGGTGGTGGGTGATGATGTTGATGGTAATCCTGATTACAGACACTACAGACGATCATGGGTGCCGGTTGTTCAGAAAGACAACGGCAAGCTTGCCCAGGAAGCTCGAATTTTGAGATTGACTGCGCTGTCCTGTAATTGATAGCACACACACACACACACACACGCATGTACATACACGCACGCACACACATGCACAGACACCTACATGCGCGCACACATACACACACACACACATGACTGACAATTGCAAACTTACCCCAGGAAAACTGAATCTCTATAGAATGCTGAGGGTGACTGCGATGGTGTGTAAATGCAATGCATTAAACCTTGACTGTCATCTGTAAAAGCAATTCAACCGTTCAAAAAAAAGATACCACCAATGTTGCCCAGCAAACATGGCGCTCCACAGAATGCTGAGGTTGACTGTGATGTCCTGTAATTGATAGCACACCCACGCACACACACACACATTCATGTGTTATTAGTTTTTGGTTACAGTGCTATTCATTGGACAGGCTATAAAATGAGAAAGAGAGAGATAGGGAGGGCGAGAGAGAGAGAGAAAGAGAGAGAGAAAGAGAGAGAGAAAGAGGGCGAGAGAAAGAGATAGGGAAAGAGAGAGTGAGAGAGTGAAAGAGATAGCAAGGGAGAGAAAAGAGAGAATGATAGAGATAGAGAGAGAGTGTGAGAGAGAGCGAGAGAAAGAGATAGGGACAGAGAGAGTGAGAGGGAGAGAGGTAGAGAGAGAGAGAAAACGAGAGAGAGAGAGAGAGAGAAAGGGACAGAGAGAGTGAGAGAGGGCAGAGAGGTATAGGGAGAGAGAGAGAGAGCCAGTTAGGGAGAGAAAAAGAGAGAATGATAGAGATAGTGAGAGATAGAGAGAGATTAAAGAAAAGAGAGGAAGAGTGACGAGAGAGCGGTAGAGAGGGAGAAAGAGGTAGGGAGGGAGATACCGAGGGTGAGAGAGAGCTAGAGAGGTAGAGGTAGAAGGAGAGAAGGAGATAGAATGAGAGAGAGAGTGAGAGAGAGGTAGAGGGAGAAAGAGAGAGAATGATGGAGATAGTAAGAGAGAGAATATAGAAAAGCGAGAGAGAGGAAGAGTGACGAGGGAGAGAGAGAGGAAGAGTGACGAGGGAGAGAGAGAGAGAGAGAGAGAGAGAGAGAGAGAGAGAGAGAGAGAGAGAGAGAGAGAGAGAGAGAGAGAGAGAGATTTACAGCAAATAGAAAATACATATTTGCACTGAATTCTTGTATGCATGACCACTTCATATTTGACCACAGCTCGCCTAGTCGTCAATGGTAATTACCTTCAGGTTCTTATCTAACCGTTATCAGTAACCGCTGGCCGCGGCTATTGTCATATCGCTCGGCTCGTGGTCGGTGAAGCGTTATGGTTGAGTAGCATCGGAAAATCTCGTACGGCCGTCGCTGGCTAGCCCTTGTATTTTTCTCGCGGGGCGTGTTCGGTGAAGCGTCACTTGTTGCTTGTGCGCGCAGGTAACGATTGGCGGTCAGGGGAAGTTAGTGTGTAGAAGGGGGACAATTCTGGTTGAGTCAAGGAACCGATTACTCTCCCCTTGTCGTAATTTTATAATTAAGGGGTATAACTGTGGGGTTTAATAATATTACATATTTTAATGTATATCTTGATACTCTATGGTTTAAATTAATGGAGACTCGTAGATTTTTATTGACGTACCTATTCTCCAATATACATACAAGAAATTTTGGTGATTAATTAAGTTTTTAGGTTTAATTTGTAAATAAATTTCTTTGTCTAGTATATTTTTTAAGCCAGATTTTCACCATGCGCGTAATGTTGATTCATGGGTACGGAAACATGTCGAAGCGTGCAAAAGTTTATTCATGCAATCCAACAGTGGATCCTCGGGTTCGCTCGAGAGATGAAATAAATCATTTTTATGTCATATTTGACTTCTATCTCCTCATCGAAGGGGATCCATATGACTGGGGTTCGATCACACTGCACCGCACCACACACACACCTACACACTGAGACTCGACCCAGGTCCCCGATGACTATTTGGTCTACTTATCTATATAAGTAATCCACATGCACGGAGCTTACCTCGCCATCTTTGAATGGTTTCGGAAGCGGTCGGGGGAAGCCGAGGCTGTCGGAGGAGATACCTGTGGGGCGGATGGTCGGTCGAGAGTACCCAAGGACCGGAAGTGACAACCGGAAGTAGTCACCAGGACAACCAGACCCAAGAAATTTCGCGCCAATTTTTTGAAAATGTGGTCGTAAAATATGACGTTTCCCTTGAGGTGTTAGACTTTTTATATAGTAAAATATGACGTCACTACGTAGGTGCTGCACCTAAAATTATAAGTAGTTACCTCCTGACATACTACTCACAATGCATATGTGAGAGGAATGAAGACACAATGCATATGTGAGAGAAATGAAGACACTATATATATGTGAGAGAAATGAAGACACAATGCGTATGTGAGATAAATGAAGACACAATGCATATGTGAGAGAAATGAAGACACAATGCGGATGTGCGAGAAATGAAGACACAATGCATATGTGAGAGAAAAAAGACAGAAAGCATATGTGAGAGAAATGAAGACACTATATATATATGTCAGAGAAATGAAGACACAATGCATATGTGAGAGAAATAAAGACACAATGCATATGTGAGAGAAATGAAGACACAATACATATGCGAGAGAAATGAAGACACAATGAAAATGTGAGAGAAATGAAGACACAATGAAAATGTGACAGAAATGAAGACACAATGAAAATGTGAGAGAAACGAAGACACAATGAAAATGTGAGAGAACGGAAAACGCAATGCATATGTGAGAGAAATGACGACGCAGTCCATGTGTGAAAGAAATGAAGACACAGTGCTTATGGGTAAAAATGAAAACACAGCATATGTGAGAGAAATGAAGACACTGTGCATATAGGTAAAAGTGAAGACGCAATGTGTATGTGAGAGAAATGAAGACACAATGCATATGTGAGAGAAATGAAGACACAATGCATATGTGAGAGAAATAAAGACACAGTGTGCATGAGTGAAACTGAAGGCACGGTGCGTATATGTGAGAAACGAAGACACAATGTGTATGTGTGAGAAATAAAAACATAGTGCGTATACATCAAACATAAAGGACAGTGTTTGTGTAAGAAATGAACATAACCACATATATCTGTAAAGGATGAAGAGACAATGTGTAATTATGAGAAATACAAACGCTTTGTGCATGTTAGAGAAATGAAGACACAGAGTGCAATTACGACAAATGAAGACATAGAGTGCAGTTACGACAAATGAAGACAGACTGCAGTTACGACAAATGAAGACATAGAGTGCAGTTACGACAAATGAAGATACAGAGTGCAGTTACGACAAATGAAGACACAGAGTGCAGTTACGACAAATGAAGACACAGAGTGCAGTTACGACAAATGAAGACACAGGGTGCAGTTCCGATAAATGTGTGTGTGTGTGAGAGAGAGAGAGAGAGAGAGAGAGAGAGAGAGAGAGAGAGAGAGAGAGAGAGAGAGAGAGAGAGAGTGAAAGAGAGAGAAATGAAGACGGAGTGTTTGCTTATAAGAAATGCTAACAGAGTAGGAAGTACGTGCGACGAAGACAAAATGTGTTTCCAGTTGTAAGAAATATAAAGAAGATGCCTATTTCTATGTACTTTTCAAGAACACGGTCATTTTTCTTTTCTTTTTATTTTTTTAATAACAGGCTTGTTTGAAATCATTATATATTTCTTGTTTCTCCCACCTTCTGCAGAATGACAGTCGCCAGTAGCAGTGTAATACTGCTGCTGTGTCTACTGGGAGTGCTTTCTAGCCTGAACCAATCCGCTGCCTCAGTGGAAGGATTCAGCCTTGAAAACAGACAGGACAATGTCATTGAAATGACAGCTGCTGGTAATCAGTCTCAAGATCCCCAAAGAGGCAAGCACGCCAGAGCAGATCCCCATACGCCGACAGAGATGGTTATTAAGGACATCGAGGCATCTTCAGAATCAGTAATAAAATATACAGAATCTAAATCAGGAGGAGGTGAACAGAAAAGCAACTCAATTACATTCTCCTCATATACACAACAGAATTTACAAGCCAACATCACGACATCAACGAAGTCTCTACTTCACAGTCTAGCCACTATACCCAAAGACATCGGCAATGACTATCAAGAAGAATCAAGCATTGACATGCACCCAGACTTTTACGAGTATCATGTTGACATCAGGGACGAATTCCGCTGTCTGCCGTGTCAGTGCTACTTCACAATTTCCAGAAGTATTGTGGCATCCTGTTTCCAGTCATCAGTCGCCAAGATTAACGCAGTTCTGCCAAATGAAACTCAACAGTTAACCATTTCCGGTTCTTCAATAAAGATATTCCATGCAGGAGATTTCTTACAGTACCACAGCTTACAGTATCTGTCAGTTTCCAACAACAATATGCACACAATTGCCAACAATTCTCTCCACAACCACTTATTGTCTCTCAATCATTTAGATTTAAGCTTCAACAACATTGTAGATGTTTTTGATGGGAGTTTCACGATGTTCCCAAATCTGCTGAGCCTCAAACTGGAGCACAACCACATTCAAGATATTTCCAAACTAACGTTCCAAGGTCTTACAAATTTACAGTTTCTAAACTTATCAGGAAATGATTGGTCAGTTTTGATACAAGGCTCCTTAGATCACTTTCAGAAATTGAAAGTTCTAGATCTCAGGAGTAATCGTATTCATATTGTGTTCATGCCTGGCGTGCTTGCTAATCTAGTAAATCTGCAAATATTATACATGAATGGAAATTTGAATTCTACCCTAAGTTTTCCCAATGAAGAAATAGCTCGGCTGACTCACCTAACTTCCCTGTCCATTGACGGGATATCAAGCGATTTTATGCTTGGTCCAGAAATAAAATCTCTGAAAAGATTGGCCACATTACAGGTTGGCTTTACACGGAAGAAACAATGCCGCATCAAACAACTAGCAGAATCTTTCTTGGAAAATGTCCCCTACTTACAGAAAGTTCGCTTCTCAAATTACGGTTTGATAAACGTGGATATCAATGTATATAGATACGTGAAACATCTTCGTAAACTGGAATTTATTTCTACGTACCCCTATGACATATTTAAGGCTCTGGATGGACTCGAGGGGCTGCAGAACTCATCACTGAAATATTTGAGCCTGGTCAATCTTATCCCACATGGGTGTCCTTTCATCTGTCTGTACGGGGGTCACGCGAAGTATTTGGGAACTACACAGTTGGAGGTGATAGATTTGTCCTATAATCGGATTGGGTATATGGACATAAAGTTTATCAAGGGCTTGCCAAAGACACTCAGGAAGCTTATGTTGTGTGGAAATGAACTCATTGAGCCTGCGTTACTCACTGACAAGTTGTCCTTCTTAAACAATCTGGAGTTT
>JACEFZ010014523.1:75000-110000 GCA_014155875.1 Cepaea nemoralis
TGGTTAAACAAGAAGGATTCGTGTTACATTTAAAATTACAGTGGAGATAATTGATGCTCCACATTCGACCAATTCCCGTGACTTTATGTTAATTGTTTCAGTTTAAGTATTATTAATTTATTTACATCACATCGTATTTAACTGCAATATGCACCTGACGAACTGCAGCGAAACATGCCAGGCCATAAATCGTGCATATTGTTTGTGGCTTCTGTGTATAAATTTAACCAGGGAAGACAGTGTTTTCAAAGTGAAATATGATGAAATAATGACACGTAAAAGTTATTTTAAGCTGATTGGAAAGACCTTAGACTGGCACTTTGCCGTCTTAATAGGCAACTCTCTATAGCACAAAGCCTGGGCTGAATTTAGAGATCATATGTTGCCAATGAAGCAAGGTCCCGCTCTCAGCCTGCCTAATTTACTCCAGAGAGAAAATACCATCAATACTTCTGGAACAAAACAAACTGCAGAAGCTGCTGTATCAGCAAAGCAATGCCATGTCTGTGCTTCGACCTAGACCAGTTGCTGACCAAGGCTTAAGACCCGGTCTGCGCTGCCACGACATTAAGTCTTTATATTCCATTTCCTCGCACCAGGATAAGACTTGTATCCTCCCAATTGCACTTCTCCACCTGAAGTCGTTAGCACAACGTGAGGTTTTGGGTCTGGTGAGCGCCGTCCAGCATTCAGCGCTAACAGAAAGCATGTAGTACCTTCTACTGTCATACAGTAGCGTAGTTGTATATGAGTAAGACATGACTTTAAAAGACCTTAGAACAATACAATATATCTGATTCTGGTAAAGATCTTAGATCAATATAGAACATTTAGTAAACAAGTAGCAGCAATTAAAATGGGAAATAAAGTGTTCAGTTATGAACAGATATGGAACAGAAATATATATATATATTGTTTACAAATCCTTTACAGGACATCGCTGTCAACATCAGCATCTTTCAGCTGATTGTTGATTTCTTGCCAAGATTACGCTCAGTAGTTTGCCATTGCTTTCTGAGCGACCGGCTCACATATCCCGTAAGTTACCGATGCGGTTAGAACCGCTACCAATTCTCGCCGTCGTCACTTTACTCACGAGAGTATACGGGATTACGGAGAAAGTAGCAAAACCTAGGCCAGGGATACCGGCTATATTAGTGTACATAATGTATATATTGCATTGTTGCACCCTTTCCTTCTACAAATAAATACTGTTCTTCATCAATGTCCATTTTTTTCTTCCTTATCCTTATCATTTTAGGGGGCTGAGTGGTCTCGAGGTATGGTGTCCGCCTCGATTGCTGGAGGTCCCGGGTTCAGGCCCCGGTAAGGACCGGGATTTATTTTAAAAAAGAAGACGGTGGAGAGATAATACATGTACAGACCTACAAGCACTTGGAATCAACGACTGGCAAGAAAAGGTCCACCAGAGAGACGAATGGAGACGGATTGTATTTGCAGCAAAGAACCTCAATGGCTCGGAAAGCTGAAGAAGAAGAAGAAGAAGAAGAAGAAGAAGAAGAAGAAGAAGAAGAAGAAGAAGAAGAAGAAGAAGAAGAAGAAGAAGAAGAAGAAGAAGAAGAAGAAGAAGAAGAAGAAGAAGAAGAAGAAGAAGAAGAAGAAGAAGAAGAAGAAGAAGAAGAAGCAGAAGAAGACGTGGACTTCCAGTAATAACATTTCCCCTGGTCTCTGGGTAGTGAGATCGGACGCCCGTGTGTATTGTTGCGCACGTAAAAAATCCCTTGGCAGTTGGAAATCGAAAAAGAGTAGCCTAACGGCGCTGCCTGGGCAAAATTTCGAGTTAGAAATCTACCCAAAGTATTCCAGGATCCTCGCCGATGCAACGGAGTTCGTGCATTGAGCTGAGTTTCTCCAGACTCAGGTTTGAGTTATGGGTTAAACTGTGTGCAGTGATGTTGATCCAACGACTAAACTAAACGACTAAACTAGACTTATCATTTTAATTCTGAGTAAAAGCTTAGTGTTGTGGTTTATAAGGTTAGTTGTACTAACATCTTCGCATTCAAATGCCCCTGATCGTTTTGGTTTAGCTGTAAATAAGATTTTCCCATATCTCTCGGTAAATACCCACTGCTGTAAATATTATTCAACAATGTGGTTAATATATCTACTCCAAATCCCATCAGTCCTTCTAATTCTTCTATTGTGATTCCATCTGGCCCAGATGGTTTTCCTTACTCATGTTTGACAGCGTTAGAGACTTCCTTTTTTATAATAGCTGGACCTTCTACGTTACTTTCTTCTGTTAATTCTTTCCTTTCTCCATTATATAATTCTCTTACATACTAATCCCACCGTTCTTCAATAATAGTATTCCTTTTTTTTAAACACCCTGTATTTATTAATATTTTTCTTCCCGTGAGTTCGCTCATTTGTCTGTGTATAGCTTTTGTATCTTAACAGACTATTCCACTTTTGACATTGGACAGTGGGGAGCATTTTGTATGATATTCACTGGCACCGGAATGGAGCATAATGGGGACGACTCGTTGCCGTGAAGTTGGAACCTCGACTAACTAACTAACTAACTAACAGCATTTAATTACAGTTTCCTGCACTGCTCGTTAATCAACTTTGTTTTGTTTTCACACATTCATCACATATTTCTGTATTTATCTTAGCACAATCGTGTGTGTCATTTTTACTCTGTTTTCTTTCTTCCATCAACTGCAAGATTTTTTTAGCAATCCATTTTATCTTAACTTTTTGGATTCTCTCGGGTAATGTTTCTTTGCTTATTTGATAAACGAAGTCCCTTAACATTTCCCTTTGTTCGTTTATACTCTGTATTTTAGTTGTTACAAAACCGCATTATTAAGTCGCATGTTCTTAACCACTTTTCCCCCTCTCTTCAGTCTTACTTTTATTTGCTCACATAGTGGTACATGATCACTATAACAGTCAGCACCAGGCATTGTCTTTACATTAAGTAACGAATTTTAAAATATTTCATTAATATGTATGTAGTAAATTTGGTTACGTATTTTCTTCTCAAGGATTTTCTATACGTAAATAATCTTTTATGGTGTTTAAACCATGTATTTCCAATTATCAAATCATTGATATTTGTCAATTCTATTAGTTTCTCTCCTATTTCATTTTTTGGGGGTACCTGTCAGAAGTGTAGGGGTGCTGCCACCAAGTTATGTACTACCACTGGCGAGCAACCCCACGTGCCAGAGGTAACTAATGTTGATCCCGGACCTGCAACCAGTTTGTCAGAAGTGGTTATATTACTTTCCCGTAAGCTACCGGGCAAGCACACAATTTGTCAGAATTCCGTACTGAGACTACAATTTGTCAGAAATTGACTCGGAACACAATCTATATGGCTGAAATAAAGATTAAGCCCCTAGATAATCAAAGAGTACAGCTGAGAATGGATCGTTACTATGTATAATTAGCTGGCCTTGGTATCCCCAAAGAGTGGAAAGGGGAAGGTTAGATACATAGGTTTATGTCAACCAAAGGACTACTAAACAGGGCAGGTTGTTCCCCCTTACATAACTCCCCTCCCTGGTGTGTAATTAAACCCCCACCAAAGTAAACAAAGCAATTGCTTCCTTTGAAAATAAAATATTATAACGATTGAACTATGAGTTAAACCAACCTACAATCACTGTATTTAATATCAATATGAAAACACAAACTGATTATTTGCAGCTTGATGATGATAATGACTAATGTAAATGTACATTACCAATGTAATTAAATACGCAACTGCCGTTGATGCTGGTTGCATGCCATCTGGGATTCAGGTGATAAGATGCCTCATTTGCCTACCATCAAGCTCTAGTAGGTTCCAGTAGGTTTAGCCCGGGTTCACTATAGTAACTAACATCCCCTATGGTCAGCTTAGGACCCCTATGGCCAGCTAAGGTCAGGCAGTCGGTATTCGGAACCAATTCTACATCAGTACAATCCTAGGTAATACATAAAATCTATCACATCATATACACATGCACAATAACCTGTCTGGCAGTGTGTCTCTTCTGGATTTACTGCGTTCACTCTCCTTTGTATCTCTCTCTCTCTCTATAATCTCTCTCATATTGTCGAGACAGGGAGGACTTTTCCAGTCGTTGAACACGATTGTAGTTACATCTCTTTCCCTACCCTGTATCGGTCCCGTCATGAAACATGAAATGTCCTACGTCCATGTCACTTTAGTGCCGGTGGTCCGGCTCTGTGCCAGACCTCAATTAGTTACGATGAACGCTTTTACGCCACACTCTGAAAGGGCTAAGCCCACCATTACCAGTTACATATTTGGGTAATGTCGTCACCACTACATATCTGCTTCAAACACAATCAGGCTAGTAACATATACTATTCCCCACTGGGTTAACATATTAAACATAGAGCCTTTTATGGCACTAGGCAATATGACTAAGCGCGCTGCTCATAACTACTTACTTACTTAGTTAGTTAGTCGACAGATCATCCTCATTGCACATCGAACCATTCAGTCCATAAGTGCTCGGATTCCCTCCTCAGCAAATCCCAGAGCTTGTAGCGGCTAACGACACCAGTTCTGTGTTGGTTTATCAATCTTCTTTGGCTTCCTGCGTAGTGTTCTTGTTTGGCCATACCTCTTTTAATTTGCTGTTCTCGCACTCTGACCATGGTTGAAGATTCATAGTCATCACTTGGTTCTCGCAAAAGTCTTACTTCTCGTAGAGCATTCAGAATGTCAGCCTGGTCCATGGTGCGTCAGCCCTCCACATTAGCCTTACCTGCGAGCTTGTCAGCCCGCTCATTTCCTTGTACTCCCGCATGCCCTGGCACGAAGATGAAACTAATATTTGTCAACTGAGACCGCTCCAAAGACAGTAACCACTCTCTTCGGATCCACCCCGTCTCTAGCCTCTTGAGCATGCTCAATGAGTCGCTAAGAAAACAAGTCGAGTCGCGTAAAAGTCGACAGGGTCGACTTCACTGCACCGGGATTTTATCCCATATGGCTCAGTCTTTTTCCGCAGCGCGGAAATCGTCGCACCAAGCACTCCGTAGCTTTAGCGACGACCCACAGGAGTCTCCGAAAAATTTCACTCGTGAACCGAAGAGCGCGGCCGGAATCGAACCCACAACCTTTGGAGCCCGAGTAAAACGGCTTGACCACTTCGCCACGAAAACTCCAGCTAAGGAATCATGCCCTATTGAATGTATGTGTCTCCAGCCATGTTATTGCTTTACTTTCTGCCATGACTTCCATAGTCAAGCTACTTGTGGTCTCAAAAAAAGCACCGGAGTCCTCCTTCACAATTCTGCCTCCAGCCCATGCTGTAAAGGCCCATGAGCTTCTAATATGTCGAACGACCGACCTATCTGTGAAATTGACAGTATCACCGTCTTAACGAATTCTCGAAAATCAACGCTTGTACTTCAGCCTCCACAGCAGCCGGATTTTCTTATCTGCATTTTCTATCTAGTTGGATGCAAACTGAAAAGGACGTACAGAAATCTGTTAGCACTTGTACCCATTCCTCGCCAGGTTCTAAGTCCTCAAGTGAACACACCTGATGAAGAATGTCTTCGGCTTGACCCATCCACGATCTTCCACTTTTTAACCTGCTGCCCTTCACCTTTCTAATTTCACTATGCAGCGGATGTTGTGTGTTTGCGTTAACTCTGAGTTAGTCACATGCTCTGCAAATTTGTAATCTCTCTTAAATGGTTGGAAAATCAAGAAGTTAGCGCATCGCCCTGCATGCTGTATCTCTTGTACATCCAAGAATAATGTGCATAGCTTCGTTTTGTATCCTTCCCATCCTTTCTATCTGCTTACGGCTGAGAGTCAGGATTAACATCGCATACTCAAAAACTGACATTATCAGCCCCTCGTATAAAAGGCATAGCTGGCGCTGCTCACAGTTTGCTGCCGCCATCATCCGCATCGCAGCCAAACCCCGCTTGGCCTTTGTTATCGCCTGGTCAATGTGCTCATTATAAGCCTCGAAACAAGGTTGCTCATAACACTAGCTTACAACTATTCATCCTGTTGGGGTAACACCATATGACATTCAATCTCTCCAACAATTACTACACATTATACATTGCAACATGAACGTATGCATAGTAACAATTCACATTAGGCATATACTGATATTCCTAATAATAGCATAACGAATGAGATAGTACTACTATTATATACAGTGAAATAAGAATAAACAGTTTTCATAGAAGCAACAACCACGGGACAGCCGAATTATACGTCTACCCGATCTGTCGTTACGTAACCACTGCCGGGTGAAAAATTAAAAGAAATATAGTCATTTGACCATATTCTGTACAACTAAATGCATTCAACAGAGAGAAGCCATGCTAGTTCTCATAGAAGTAATATAGCTCAGACAAGGGAGATGCAAATCCGCAATTAAGTAGCTTTGTTAAATAGTTACTAGAGACAATACTAAACAGCATAGAATCCCTATTCAACGATAGATGAAATATACATTTAAACGCTCCATACCTGATCTTGGAATGCACCCGTCTAACGAGAATGACAAAGCCCAGTCTACTTATACGGGTTCATAATTAGTAGTAGGCCTTTTTCAGTCCTGAAGGACTATAGAGTTGTGCCGCTTGGGAGGTGCCTGGCAGCACCGCTGGTGACTGTATAGTCCAATGCGAGAGTGACAATCCCTGTCACAGTTTCCGCATCTGTAAGACGAGGCAAGTCCCGCAGTAAGTGACTGCGTTTTAAGCCTGTGCCGCCTATCCTCAGTTTGTTGGATCAGATTGCGCTCAAAGAGCACCAGTCCGTTTCGTACATCTCTTCTCCAGGAGCATCTGTCTGTTGCAACTCTTTCCCACGTGTCTGGATCTATTCCAAGGGTTTTCATATCTTGTTTACACACATCCCTATATCGCATTTGGGGTCTTCCGGTTGGCCTCTTTCCTGTGGCTAGTTCTCCGTATAGGAGATCTTTGGGAATACGTTCATCCTCCATTCGAGATACGTGGCCCAGCCACCGGAGGCGTCTCTGCTTGAGGAGGGTGTGCACTGTGGTAATATCTGCTCTTTCAAGCACATGTTTGTTTGTTATGTGGTCTTTCCATGTTATGCCCAGGATACGTCTCAGACATCTCATGTGGAAGGAATTCAACTTCCTTTCCTGTCTTGAGTACAAGGTCCAGGATTCAGACCCATAGAGTAGTGTGCTAACAACACAAGCTTTATATACTTGAGCTTTTGTACGCTCTGTTAGTCTATTATTCTCCCAAACTCTTTTAGCTAGCCTGGAAAATGTTGTGGCTGCCTTTCCAATGCGTCTGTCGATTTCTGTCTCTAATGAAAGATTATCTGATATTGTCGATCCCAAATACACAAAATCAGTGGACGACCTTCAATTCGTAATTAGAAATTTTGATTGACGGAGGCGCACCAGCGTCTTGTTCCATCACCTGTGTTTTATTTAGGCTAATGGTGAGCCCAAAGTCTTTGCAGGCGGCTGCAAAACGATCTATGAGCCTTTGGAGATCTTCTGCTGTATGCGTAGTCAGTGCTGCATCATCTGCAAAAAGTAAGTTCTCCTTACGCATCTTGATCTTAATTTGGTCTTTGCCTTGAGTCTTGATGGGTTAAAAAGTTTGCCATCAGATCTTGTGTGGAGGTATATGCCTTCAGTGGCAGTCCCAAATGCCTGCCTTAAGAGAACAGCGAAGAAGATACCAAAGAGTGTAGGAGCAAGCACGCAGCCCTGCTTTACTACGCTGCTGATGCTGAATGACTGGGATGTTGAGCCGTCAAATAAAATGGTCCCCTGCATGTTTTCGTGGAATGATTTCACGAGACTAAGAAGAGGTGGGTGTACATCCAACCTTTTCAAGGACCTTAAAAGGCCGCTTCTGCTCACGAGGTCAAATGCCTTTGTGAGGTCGATGAAGGCAATATATAATGGCTTCCTCTGTTCTCTGCACTTCTCTTGGAGCTGCCGGAGTGAGAAAATCATATCGATGGTGGACCTGTTGGGTCTAAATCCGCACTGCGATTCGGGGTATAATAATAATAATAATAATAAGTCTTTATTTTCAAAGGGTTAAGAATTGGGCACGCAGGCCCGTCTGACATTCTGCCCTTCTTCTCTATTTCCTCTCATACATTCTTTCATTCAACATCACTTATGAAGCAACTTTTGACAACAAAAGAACATTAAAACGCATGAAAAATAATCAATAACAAATGACTCACTGAGGCAGTGTTTAACATGGGCATTATAAATACCTAAGGAGGGTGTAACGTGCCATACATAAGGGAATGTTTTTTGGCTAGTTGTCGTTTGAGATAAGTTACCATTATTGTCTTTTTTGTGTTATTTGTTATGGGGGCATGTAGTCTGTACTAAGGTAGTGTTCAAACAGGTTGCGAATGTATGTATCATGATTGGTGGTGTCTTTGATTTCTTGTGGAAGATTGTTCCACAACTGAGCGGCAGAGTATGCTAAGCTTGTTTTATATAAGTCTATCCTAGGTTTAGGGACATGAAGTATATTTAGTCGTTCGCTATGTCTAGCGTTATATTTAAACAATGGCCAAAGGTAGCTTGGAGCATTTTGAAATAGGATTTTGTGAATTAGTTTGGTCTTATTAAAAAGCAGGCGCTTGTGGAGTGGCAGTAACCGGAGACGTTTATATAGGTTAGAATTGTCGGTAAGCTTTTCACCATTAATTAAACGCACTGCCCTTTTCTGGAGTGAATATAGGCGTTTTGTTATTGATTTGGAGCATCCATCCCAGACTGTGGAGCAGTAATCAATATGTGTTTGTATATGAGAAGTATAGAATATCTTTCTTGTGTTTTCGTCAAGGAAATTTTTAATTTTGGCAAGTTGGTATACTTTTTTGGCTATTTGTTTAACTAGAGCATGAACATGTGAGTTAAAAGTTAGATTTTGATCTATGATAACACCCAGTGTCTTGTGCTCGGTGACACTTTCTACAGGCGTGCTGCCAATGTGCAGCTGAAGAGTTCTCTGCGAGTTTAGAGTGTGAAGTCTTTGCCTGGTTCCTATTAACATAGACTTTGTTTTAGTAATGTTAATTTGCATGCGGTTTGCATGACTCCAGTTAACTACACTATTTATTTCCTGTTGCAAGGATAATTCTAGCACATTACGATCAACAGCGTTTGTATATACTGTGCAGTCATCAGCAAATAGATCGCAGGACGACGACAGATTTAATGGAAGATCATTTATATAAATGGCAAATAATAGAGGGCCAAGAATAGACCCCTGAGGTACTCCAATATTAATGGTAATGGCTTGAGATAAAACTTTATTGTGTGATACTACTTGCTTTCTGTCTAATAAGAATGATTTTATTAATGTCACTATATTAAAACTTACTTTCATTGTTTCTAGTTTTTTAATTAGAATAGTATGATCTATCATATCGAATGCTTTCCTAAAGTCTATAAACACCGCTCCACATAGAGTATTGTTGTTAATATTTTGATGCCAGTTTTCTATCATGTTTGTTAGTGCCGTATGGCAAGAATATTTTGGCCGAAATCCTGACTGACTGTCAACTATCAGTTTATGGCGAACTAAGTGATCTAGTGTTGTTTTGTGGATGTGCTTTTCTAGCGGTTTGGATAATGAGGATAATATGGAAATTGGTCTATAATTACTCATGAGACGATCGTCTAGAGGACCAGCTTTTAAATGAGGATACACTTTAGCGATTTTAAAGGCTGATGGGAAGTGACCTCTGGTTAGACATTGATTATATATAAAAGTTAGTGACTCGCAGATCGCCGGTGCAGCATGGCGAAGGATCCGACTACTAATTCCATCTAGTCCTGATGAGTTATTGTTTTTTAGATTTCGGAGATGAGTAAATACTTCAGTTGTCGTCATTAGCGGTATGTTGGAGGAAATGTGTCCATAGCATTTGTTCTCACAGAATGATGATAATAAAGATATGTCATGAGGCGCATCTGGTATTGCAGCCTTCAGTTGGTTTATGTCGGACTGAAAGTATCTACTGAATTGATCACATGTAACCTGATTTGATGGTAATGATTGTGATGATTTGTGTTTGTTTGTCAAGGTATTAATTGCTTTCCATATATCTTTAGTGTTGGTTTTATCTATTACTATGTTCTTAAAATAGTTTTTCTTTTCCTTCCGAATAACATATTGAACTTTGTTTCTCAGACTACGGTACATAGTTAGATCTCTATTTTTGTGAGCCCTGTCGCGATCTCTCATAAGTTCAACTACCTCCTGTGTGATCCACGGGGCTTTGTGTGATGTTTAACACGAACTTCCTTAAATGGAACATGTTTATCAAATATACTTAGAAAGGTCTTTAGCCAGTGGTCCAGAGCATCGTCTGGGTCAGGAAGCTGGTAAACATAATCTAGAGATGAGTTGACCAAATCTTGTAAGAAGACGTCTCGATTGAAATTTTTGTAATTTCTATATTTTATGCTTATATGTTTGTGTTTGGGAGTTTTGGTGCCCCTTTTCGACCACGTGCAACATACTGGATAGTGATCGCTCATTGCATTGATAGGTACACTACATTCTGTGATGTTATCAGCACACGTAGTATAAATATGATCTATAAGTGTTGCAGATGATTTAGTGATTCTAGTGGCTTGTTTGACTAACTGTTGAAAATTATATGACTCTATTATGTTTTCCCATGTTTTGTTTGATTTGTTAGCGTCTATGTTGAAGTCACCTAGCAATATTATTTCCCTAGCATTACTAAAGACTACATCCATCATAGTGGTGAATTTTTCATACCAGATATTTCCTGCACTGGGGTTTCGATAAAGATAGCCAACTACTAGCGGTATGCAATTTTGAAGTTTAACCTCTATCCATACACACTCAATCTCACAGGTTTCAAAGTCTAGCCTGCGGTGGGCATTAAGCGAGTTGGAAATATAAACTGCAATACCCGTCTCTTGTTTCTGATAGGGATCTCTTCTAATGGTTTTAAAACCTCTGATAGCGATGTCATCATCTGAGATGTTGCCATTTAATTGACTTTCGCTAACGCCAAACATGTGAAAATTTTGATTAAGTATAAGTGATAGTTCGGGCAGCTTCCCTAATAGATGGCATATGTTTACATGCCCGATTCTGAGCCCATTATTCCTGAGCCAGTGTTCGTACTTATTAGACATTTCAACAATGCGTAATCACAAGTTTAAAAGCAAAACACACACACACAAAGTGAATACAACTTACGTCCCTTATTACAAAACACACTCTAAAGTACAGAGAAACAGTACACAGATCCGTAAGGAAGAGCAGTGAAGACCCCCTCACTCACCGTGAAAACACAATTAGAATTATTATAAAAGCTATACAGCTAAGTACTATCAATTAATATAAAGTCAAAACCAGTCAATGTTTGTAATAACTTATAACCTAATACGTTACTAGATCAAGTTATAACCAAATATGCAGATAAACGTTTAAGGAGAGGCTCTTTCTTGTACCGAGATCCGGTGTAGCTTTGTCCTAAGTTGCTAGTAAATACCAGGTTGTGTTGGTTGTTGGTATAGCGACATTATAAGTGCTTGACGAAGTGTAGCTGGGCTATACCGTGTGAGGTGCAACCATTCTGGATTACAATTAATGGGTACTGATGATGTCTCATGGGTATGTAATGACTACCAACTAGAGCCTCTGGTTGGTGGCTAACAGGAGGTTGTGCTGGCACGTCGTTGTTGCTGAGAGTCGGATCCTTTCTGGGGAGAATAGGAATCATATCTTCGTAATTATTACCCTCCTGTGTGAAAGACGACGTATTTAACGGACTTGGTTTGTGGTAGTGTCCCGTCTGGCTTGGATTTCAGGTGCAGTGGTTATGAGTGGTCTGCAAACTTCTGTCCTATTGGTACTTGATGTGACGGGAGTATGTCGTCTGGCTTGAGTTTCAGGAGTAGCTAAAAGTGTCCGGCGCGATCCCGTATTGGATGTATGGTATGTCCGTTCTGGATATTTTAAATTCTTGGCGAGAAAACTGGTGCCCAATGTAGATAAATGTATTTGATCCTTGTAAAGACTCTTTTTTGGTGCACCAGCCTGTGAAGTGAATGATGCTGTATTGTTGATGAATTGTATCTTGTTTTGAGAACAGAACTTCTGCAACATGTTGTTATTTATATCAGCTAGACGGCGCTGGTGTCCATAACTCGGTGATATGATGGAGGAGAAGAAAATGGATGAGTTAGGAAAAGTGTGACGTAATCCGTTCAAGAGTGCCAGCAGTTGAGACCCTGTGATTTGTTGGTTGTTCATGGTGTCGGTGATGCCAATATGTACACTTGCCCTTCTGACGCTATGATTTACAGCCAACCTGCTAATCTTGTCTGTTAGCCGGTCTACACCAGCCCCAGGCAGTGGGATTATTGAAACAATGTCTTTGTCTGATGTGGCCATCCTGTCGCTGTATAAACCTTTCATTAAGGAATCGCCTAGTATAATATGTGTACAGTCAGGTCGTGCTGTCTGTACATGTTGGTTGTCAGCACGTCTCGACCGTTGTTTCATCCATTTCCGATTATCAGCAGTCTTTATGTCTCCATGTGGTTCTCCCGATGTATCTTGTTGGCTTGTCTTGCCCGTTTGCAGCATGTTAAAGCACTGTAAGTTTTTCTGGTGACTTTTCTTGAAGTACTTCAAACCTATTGCTTATTTTGACGTCAATTGGGTAGACTGCTTGTTGTTGTTTATCTTCGTCTGCGCATTGAGGTGTTTGTTGTTTTTTATCTTCCTCTGCGCGTTGAGTTGTTTTCATAGTGATTATCTGTTCTGGGTGGGATTGAGCTTCCCCAAGATTTCCCAAGGATGAAGCGGTTGCTTGAGAATTACATGCTTCTTCGGTTTGGTCGGTAGAGGACGCATTCTGTAAAGTTTGAACTGTATTTCTCAGCAGCAAATTTTCGTCTCGCAGGAGTGCTACTTCTGTCTTTAGAGCATTGTAATCACTGCTTATCTTGTTGTTTGCTTCAATGTTGGTTGAAACAGTGACAATGAGCGCCTTTAGTGATTGTTCTAGTTCCTCAATGCGCTGTTTACAGTCGCACGAATGTCCATTGATAGTTAAGATGCTATTGTTATCTGAGGCAGGTACTTCTTCAACAATGTCAACATTGGGTTCTATGTTGTTTTGGATACGCTCCATTGGGTATTCAATGGCCAAGAGCACTGGTAGGTTGGCAGACCTCGTGTTGATGTTGTCATGTACACTCATCGTATGAGTAGATTCGGTGAATGTCTGTGTCGAGTTTTCAAGTTCAACAAAATCTACTTTTAGCCAGGAATTAATGTTTTCATTACTGCCCTGTGTCATGAGTTTATTTTTACTGCGGTACAAATGTATCGTAATCACTGGCGTCGTAATCAGATCCTCAACGTGGGCCCCGTGCTTATCTTGCCTGTGTTCAATTAGTTCAAGCCTGTAGTAGTTGAGTAGGCAAGTTCGGAATGCCTCATAATGGAGTGTGTTGTTGAAGGAAATAGTAACACACTGTCCTGAGTTGGTGTGTTTGACGACTAGGCCGTTGGGATTTATGCACTTGGATAGCTTATTCTTCACGGCCCTCTCTTTGTTTAGTGTGTAAGTTTTATTGACAGCCGATCGTAAACCTGAGCGAGTCCTTTCACCATTCACTTCCAATACGGAGCACTCTCCTTCCCCTGACATTATTGCATAATATTACGACTAACTAAACTTGAAGAACGCAGCAATCGCATTGTTATCTAGCCACGCCGCGGGCAATTTGAGGTCCCGTGGTTGTATCTGACACGCCTCGTGCACTTGATTGGTTAAAATTTAATAGTGTTCAACTATCACTCGAAATGAATATTAGATATAACCCACATTTTTGCGATAATAAAACATTGTATTAATCTAAAAACTATTTCACCACATCCTCAGAATCACAACGAGCACATTGATATAAAAATCCATGATAGGTGATTCAGCTTGCAGTAATAATAATCCGAGAAGTAAGAGATACAAAAACACGTCTTCACTCTCCGGAGAGACATTCAGCTAGATTCTTTCAGCAGGAATGTGTAATTTTTTAAGGATTACTCTGGCAAAAAGCTTGCCTGTAATGCTGAGTAGGGAAATGCCGCGATAGTTGTTGCAGTCGCTTCTGTCCCCTTTGTTTTTATAAAGGGATAACGATGTTTGCGTCTTTCATATCTTGTGGTACTTGATTTTTCTTTCCATGCAGAGCTGAAATATTGCATACAGTTCTGGGATGATTGTTTCTTTGCTACATTTTAAAATTTCAGGTGGAATACTATCTTTTCCAGGTGCCTTGTCCGGATTTGAGGAGAGTCTAGTGCTTCAGCTGATTTCTGTGAGGCAAGGTTCGTTATCCAAGGGCATGCATGGCGGACTGTTGATAGATGGCTTCCAGAGCTTCTTCGCTGACAGTGTTATCCACTGAGTATAGCTCTGAGTAGTGTTCTACCCAGCGATCCATTTGTTTCGCTCTATCTTTTCATGATTAACCCCTCAGTTGATCGTAAAGGGGCCATCTTATTTTTTGATGGACCGACAGCTTGCTTGATGCCCTCGTACATTCCTCTTATATTTCCAGTGTCTGCACAAGTTTGAATTTGAGCAGAGAGCTGTAGCCAGTACCTGTTCGCACATCTTCTTGCCATCTGTTGTACTCTATTTCTGGCCGTTCGCAATGCCTGCAGTGTTTTCTCTGAAGGTGATGTTTTATACATTGAGAATGCATTTCTCTTTATCTCCAGGACTGGGAGCATCTATTCAGAGTGTGCTTCAAACCAGTCGGTTGACTTGGTTTGCTTCTTGTCAAATGTTGATAGTGCTGTATTGTAGATGGTGTCGCGAAAATGACTCCATCTCTCGGTGGAATTTCGGTTTGTGGGGCCAGGCAGAGTATCCGCTAGAGCCTGCATGAATTTGTTGACCGTTTCTTTATTTTGGGTGCCGCTGGTGTCAATGCGTGGTCTTCCTTCTGTTCTGCTTCTGTAGATTCTCTTGGGCTTTATCTTCACATTGCTGGAGACGAGTGAATGGTCAGTGTCGCAGTCAGCACTATGATAGCTGTGAGTCAGCCGTACATTGCGGAGGTTGCTGCGTTTAGTGAGCACCAGGTCGAGTTGGTGCCAGTTCTTGGATCTGGGGTGCCTCCATGACACCTTGTGTTGAGGTTTCGTGTCAAAGAAGGTGTTGGTCACGCACAGATTATGGTGGCTGCAGAATTCCAAGAGACGTTGTCCATTGTCATTGATCTTCCCAACGCCAAACTGTCCTAGACATGAAGGCCAAGATTTGTGGTCGGAGCCAACCCAGGCATTGAAATCCTCCAGGATAAAAAGATGTTGTTTCTCTGGTGTTTCACTGACTTCTTTGCTAAGGTCGTCATAGAACTTGTCTTTAGATTCTGATGCTGCAGATAGTGTTGGGGTGTAAACGCTTATAATACTAATTGTCTGGAGTTGGAGCTTCAGTATTCTTTCAGTGCCATCACTTGGTGGTATGATAGAATTAAGCAGCTTGTTTCTGATAGCAAAGCCAACTCCATGCTCCCTGGTCTCTCCGCACAGCTTGCCATGCCAGTTGAAAGTGAAACCCCTCTCCTTGATGCTTCCAGATTCTTGGAGTCTGGTCTCTTGCAGGGCGACAATGTCTATCCCCATTCTTAGTAGTTCGTTGTTTATCACTGCCGTTTTGCGGGCATCTACAATCTCGTTTAGATCGTCTGAGATGCCAGGGGTCATGGTTCTTACGTTCCTTGTTCCCAGACTTAGGGCCGGTTGTTTTTTTTTTTTCTTGTTGCTAGGTGTATAGATTGCGGTCCATGTGTCAGGATTTTTCCCCTAAGCTCCACACACCCTCAGGAGCAGATGAACCGTGGCGAGACAACACCTTATTGACTGGGGGCTGCCCAGCTTAGGCGGGCGGTAGCTGTCTAGTGAGATACGATGATCTCTCCCACCGTCGGAAGTAGCCCCTGGCGCCTTGCTCTACGCCAATCGAGCATTAAGACTTATAATCGGCAAATGCTGCTTCCCGTGTTGTGTCACCGCTTTACGCGGTGCTGAAGTGACCTCTTGAGGGCACAAGCCTGGGCAATGGAAATCGGAGAACCAGCTGTTGCCCAGTAGCAAGTTCCCCCTCTCCACGTCGCCGATGTTGACCAAGGGAAAGGCAGTAGCCAATGCAGCTTGGCATTGATACCATCGCAGGAGTTGCCAGAACTATGTTGTTTACAACATTGAACTGCCTTAGGGACTCTATCTCCGGATTTGTCCTCAGGGTTTACTCCCGAAGCCTTTCCCATATGGGTATACCCACAAGGCAGCGGAGGTTTGAGATTTAGAGTTTCCTCTCTTAGAAGATATACCAACCAAGGCTGACGAGCCTCCTCTACCCGGGAATCAATAAGGAGGGAAGTCTACCATTCTTCCTTCCTGGCAGTGACCATACTGATCGGGTGACCGTAGCCATTGTCTCTATTGAGAGATCCTCTGCCAACCGTTACTGACTTGAAACCATAACCAACAACTATCTGTCGGCTGCTCCCAAGTTCAATCCACCACCTGCTCCCATGGCTTCTCATTACCCTGTTGAGGGGGGGGGGGGTAAACGGGTACTCCACCTTGCCCAAGGGTGTCCCGTAGGCTGGCGGAGGGAAGGAGGCACCTTTCTTCTCCTTTTATAGGGGGTACCCCTACCCCGCCACCCTTCATAATTACTCTTATCTATTTGCTGCTTTTTTCTATTCCCACTCTGCGTTTATTTCCCTGGATCACGCTTCGTGTTGCTTCACAGACATGACCTCTTCTTTCGGCCGTTCTGGCGGGAAAGTTTACCTGGGCTGCAGTCATTTAACACCTTCGCGTGGTTGTAATTTCCAGCCGCGGGTCAGTCTCACGTCTGCCCGTCTGGGTAGTTTCATTATCAGTCCAACACTTCACACCTTGGATCGCTGGACCGGCCTCAGGTAATCCGTTTTATTTCTCCCTGCAATGTGTTGAAGCGGGTGATTTTTATTAAAGTGGAATTCCACACCTATTCTCTGCTGGTGAAAAGTACTGGCGTCAAATGTGAACTTGTTCAAACCGAGAACCCATGCCGTGGTCGTTTTGATTACTCGTGTGCAATCTTACGTCATAGCTAGCTAGAGAGTGGCCTTGTAAATGGCGCGTAATTTTGCATCAGCTTCTTAAGCGTTGAGATTACCGTTTATTCTTCCTTAATTTCTCCTTTATTTCTCTAGTTTCTCTTTCCTCTCTTATTGAATACTTTCATGTGGTATGAGAAGTATTCTGGTGAAACTCGCCGCATTCTACCTAAACCATAGTTCCCCACTACATCCTCCACTTTTCCCTTTCCTTCTTTTGCATTAAAATCTCCTAGTATTATTTTTATTTCTTATTATCTAATTTGAGACATCGCCATTTCTACGTCATCGTAAAAGTGTCGAATTTCTTCATCACTACTGCTTGTTGTTGGTGCGTATACGTGTACAATATTTATAACTATTGGTATGCCATTAATTTTGATCATAATAACTCTATATGAAATACAACAGTATCCACTAATTGACTTGATTATTTTTTGTTTTTTGTTTTGTTTTTGGTAATCAAATATTATTCCTACTCCTTTTTCGTGTGTATCCCCTCCAGAATAAATTATTGCTTGTTTGTCGGTTATAATTTTACCCGATCCCTTCAATCTCACTCTCACTTATACCTAGCATATTCGTGTTCATGCTTTCCATTTTACTTATATCAGTGTTCAACTTTAAAAGCTTATTTAACGTTCTAACATTCCATGTACCTATTTTAAATTTATTTGTTTTAGTTATAATTTTGCCATCAGTAGATGGATGACGGTCTGGTGTCACCTGTAGCTCATGATTGTTCTTACCGGTTGAGGATGCCCTAAAACAGCCATTAACAACATCGTTCACTGCCTATGAAGTGGAAATGTTTTTTGTCATTGTCGAATTACTTTTTTTAAAAAGTAATATATGGTATGTCGTCCCTGGGGTGAGGGGAATCAACATCGACATCCTTTTACCCCCATATCACTATCTTGAGGATGTTCTTGATTTCTGTCTACAAAACCCCGTCGGTCCCTGGATCCCTCTCTCTCTCTCTCTCTCTCTCTCTCTCTCTCTCTCTCTCTCTCTCTCTCTCTCTCTCTCTCTCTCTCTCTCTCTCTCTCTCTCTCTCTGTGTCAATACTGTATCAAGCCCCCTCTCATTCTTTTCCCAAAACACACTAAACAACACTGGCTCTAACAAAACAACAACTTTGTTTAACAGAGAAAAGTGTCGTGTATGTGCAAAGTGTATGAGTAGAATGTCTGTCGTATAATCTAGTGTGTATGCGGAATCAGACCGAACAGCCAAGGAGCACAGTCTTCTTCATCATCGTACTGGCCATACCACAACACCATATCAGGGACAGAAAACCTCACCCAAGTGATGTGTCTCTCAGGCCACGTGTCGACTTCTTCAGATAGCTCGTGAACACTCCAGATGCTTGGTCTTCAATAGTGGAAAACAGTCCAATATTGATCTTCAATTCAACACACACAGTGTAACTACTCTGTTCATTAACTGTTCTGTGATCAGAGAACTCTACAATTATTATTAATGTCACTTTGGAAAATCTAAATGTTCGTATGTCACTTGTATGATTTTCCCAATGTTACACACAATATTACTGTTCCAGGTGGTTATATTTAATAGTGTTCCTGGTACAGGTGTATTTACAGTGTCTTGAATTTTCTGTGATGTAACTATCACTTAAGGGGAAAAAAAAACACTGATAATCATCATGTCCTGCTCAGCAGAGGCCAGGTTCCTGCAGACCATCTGGGTTATGAGCCCAGTGCGAAAGCCTCTCAGTAAAATCTGTCCTCAATACCTGAGCCATCACTTTCTATGACTTTGTTGCTAGCTTTTTGGTAGAATAACGTGGAACACTCGAGTGGAACCTGTTGAATAGAGAACACACCTGGTGAGAGCAACCCAATTCTAACCTTATTTAGGTGAGTGAAGGCCACCGACCGCACTTAGAAAAAATAACAGAGAACCAAACTCTGTCATAAGGCCGAGGAGCTCATCACTTCAGTCTGAGTCATGGCAAGACAAGGAAAGACTAAAGGAAACGAGTAGAAACCCAGCAGATGCCCTACTGGAAGATCCTACCATTTCACATTCCCTTCATCCCTCCCAACCATTCTCAATCTCTCTAATTATTATCCCACTACATTGTCCTTAACTCACTGAGTTAAATGATATCTCACACAAGCTAGTTTAAGCTACGCGATAGGCTACTGTTGCCGACGCTCTTATAACACATTCTATTGCCGCACAGTACTGTACTCTATTCCTAAGAATAATCTAAGTTATATATGTTTAATAGAATACCATATGGTTATTCCTGTTGTAGATGGAGACTATGAAATCACAGTCTGGATCGATGTCCGCTGATATACATCAATACATCAAAAATAGACACTATAGTCTCTCTCTAAAGAACACAACTAGGAATATTGCACAGGTCCGTAACACTTCACAACTTTCGGTCGACTAACCCAAATGTTGTTTACCTCACTGGTTTTATATACTGGGTATAAACTGACGTCACAAAACTGTCTAGACGCTAGACCGTCTAGAATCTATTTTTCTCCCTCTTTTCTAGACTGGGTGGAATCAACCCGCCGTCTATTTTGCTTTAATCTTGGGACCTGTCCCGGCATTTCAGACAATCCCGCTAGTCTGTAATCTTGGGAATTCTTGTCCCCACAACAAAAGATCCAGCCGACTTCTGTGCAGACATTCCGTCTAACACTTCAAAGGCTGGCTGCCGCCTTGCAGACGGATGGCGCTATAGTCCCTTCTCGAGCAACCACAGATTAAAGAGATGTCGACAGTGTGTAGACGTTTTGGGGCGACTTTCTGTCATCGATCGAAACCTTCAAGTTTTTAATGCGACAGTCATGAAGTCTTGGAAGATAATGTAGCGAGGTAATACTGAGAGAGATCAAAGAGAGAAAAGGAATACCAGTGGGCGGTGATAGTATAAACAATCTGTGTTATGCAGAACCACACAATATTGTTAGCTGAAAACGCAAGAGATCTACAACAGTTGTCTGACTTCCACCCTAACAGCTGGTGGCGAGAAGAACGAATGAACGATCGAACGAAATTTATTTTGAAAGGCTTAAGAATTGGACACGCAGACCTGTGGAGAAGTCTGCCCTTCTGTTTGTTCTTTATTAATCACCACCATCACCATTATCATTATCATCATCATCATCACTACCATCAACAAGTTTCTTCTTCGTTAATCACCACAACCACCACCATCATCATCACCACTACCATCAACAAGTTTCTTCTTCGTTAATCACCACAACCACCACCACCATCATCATCACTATTACCATCAACAAGTTTCTACTTCGTTAATTGCCACAACCACCACCATCATCATCACCACTACCATCAACAAGTTTCTACTTCGTTAATTGCCACAACCACCACCATCACCATCACCACTACCATCAATAATCACTATTTAGTGAGAATGGAATAACTAGTCGCTGAAGTCACGTGGCACGCCCACATGTTTGGTTCTGTTAATACACGAACAAAATACTGAACACGCAGGACGCGTGTAAAAATACGCATAATACCAAATGTTTCACCCTTTAACACTCAATAAACGTTGTTTAAAGAAAACAATATAGAGAACGAAGAGGAAGTGGGTGAGCTAGAGAGTTGGAAAATGTATGCTTTGTGTATATTGTGGAGTTTGAACGGAATGAGAGTTAAGTTCAGTCAAGAACCGACATCACAACACTCGGAACATTCTCATAAGTGTTCCGTCCTCATCTGCAATAGCCAGCGAAGAGTTCCAATACTGGTACCAGTAGCTGTATGATTATGTGTACATCTGGCTTTTCCTCAGTCTTACGTGTCGGCGAGATTCTCTGCAGCACCATTCTCTCCCAGCCGTGATGATCTATCCGTTCTTCTGCACTATACACACGATTCCAAAGGACCCCGACCACATCTGCCTTATCATGCACCAATACCTCATTAAAGGATGCAGACTCAGCCAATCTGTCAGCCTGCTCGTTTCCCACCACACCAGCATCTCATGGGTGGTTGGGGGAGGGGGGGGGGCGGTGATGAATCCAACAGATTGTCTCTATTTGTGATTGTTGAATTGAAATCTGCCACTCTGCCTGAAGCATGTCATTCTTCACCTTGCTCATCATACTTTGTGTATTCGTTACAATCACAACATGTGTGTGATGTTTGTCCTCCAGCTAGTCTAACAAAGCCGTGACTTCCTCCACCTCCATTCTCAGACTAGATAGTGTGGTATTATATACCATGCTCTCTTGCACCAAATATCGTCCACCAATCTTCGCCTAGAAATCCCCCCCACCCCATACACTTCTTTTACCTCTTAGCACAGAGCACGAGTGTATATGAATACATCGCCTGGTCGCGAATTGTTGTAGATATATCTTGAAAGGCAAAAGATCAGATGGCTAGGCCATCTCGTTAGAATGCAACACCATCAACTACCAGCACTGGCGTTATATCAAAGAAGATCTTATACGAGAGAAAAAGGTCGTCCGAGAAGAAAATGGATTGGTGACATCAAAGACAGTCTACAATGACACTATCCAGTGCCGCCCATCGTGTGCAATCTATTTAATTGGAAGGCACAATAACGCATGGAGTAATCTATTAAGGGTAAGACATAATAACAATTGACGGAATCTAATTAGAGGAAAGACACAGTAATAAATGAAGCAAGCTCCTTAAGTGCAAGACACATTACCACAGGAAGCAATTTATTTAAGGTGAAGACACAATAACAATTAAAGCAGTCTAATTAAAGGAAAGACACAATAATAGTCGAAGCAATCTATTTAAAGGGTAAGACACAATAACAACTGACTTAATCTGTTTGAAGGGGAAGACACGATAACAAACAAACCAATATATTTCAGTCAATCAGGGGCTATCTCCACAATGAAGGTTGACTGCAATGGATCTCCAACATTGTCTGTCTCTCGCCCTAACTGTATATTCTTGCAGCGTGATCTTCGTCCATCGCTTGATGTTAGCTTCCCACTTGTATCGTTGTCTACCTCTTACTTGCCTGCCTTCAACCTTGCCCTCCAGTATGTTTTTTATAAGGTTGTTATGTCTTTTAGCATGGCCGAAATATTTCACTTGTCTCTTTTTCATTTCTTTCATCAACAATCTTGTCATTCCCAGTTTTTCCAGAACCTCTGTATTTGATTGTTTTTGTTTCCATGAAATACGACATATTCTTCTGTATATTCACATCTCCGGGACCTCTATTCGACTTTCTAGTTACTCGTTCAATGTCCAAGCACCGCGCCATACAGTAGTGTTAAATATACGAAACAGTTGACAATTCTCATTTTGAATGCGTTGTTAATCTCTATAGATGTTAATATTGATTTCATGCTGCTGAAAGCATTTTTGGCCATTCCTATTCTCATTTTATTTCTATTTCACTTCTGCCATCATCTGTTATTACATGTCCAAGATAGGAGAAACTTCTTGCGTGTTCTCGTATCTCGCCGTTTACTGTGATGTTTATTGATGACCTTTCCTTTCCACTACTAATTATCATAGTTTTCGTTTTTTAGGATGTTAATATCTAAGCCACATTCTGCACTATGCCTGTTTACTTGTTCCACTAGGCATTGCAAAATGTTATTTCTTAGTCAGATATGAATGGGCTACCGAATGACAGTAGACGGTACTTACTGTTTTATATTTGCGCCGAATGTTAGGCGGCTCTCGCCAAACCCGACATCCCACTATGTAAAATAACTAGATAAATCCTTCAAGTTGAAATATACACATATTCGCACAGTAATGTCAGTTGTCTACCACGGTAATTTAAAACTGACTAACGTGTCTTTCTGTTTGCATTGACTGTCATGTGCCAGCCACAAACCCCATGGCTTCCCCACACAGTTGTCCTGACTGTTATATCAACCGCATTGAGTCGCAGGCACAGTTTGAAATGTTGTTTGATCAAGTCTCCAAGTTATCACCTATTTATGCTGAGTTGGTTGGGTGGCTGAAGGCCAAACTGGTAGATTTAGAACACTAGTATCGCACAACACCCTCTAAACAGACATGTCCGCTGACCAACGAACACCTTACTGCTTTAAAAGCGTTAAAGGCTAATAAAACCCTCATAATACTGAAACATGACAAAGGGAGTGGTAGCATGTCAGACTCCCAGAGTAAACTGCAAGGGATATTATCAGATGTATCTACATTCAGGGTAGATTAAAAAGTAAACCTGGACCTGGATGCAAATATGAGGAAAGAGATCCAGTCACTTGTGAATGCGGGACTCATAAGTGAGGCCACGGCTAAAACGCTCACACCGCATGGCTCCCCCCCCCCCCCCCTAACTCCTCATATGTACGGTCTACCCAAACTTCACAAGCTAAGACCGATCCAGTCCATGGTTAACTCTGCACAACACCGAATGGCGAGATGGCTAGCCGAAATTTTAAAGCCAGTACGACAGTCCTTCGATCCAAAAATACTCAGAGATACATTCGAACTGGTGGAATTATTGGATACTATGGACATAAATAATAAACACATGGCTTCCATGGATATAGCCTCCATATTCACCAACGTTCAATTAGATGAGACAATGAAAATAATAAGGGAACGCATAAAAGAGGAACAACGAAAACTAGGCATACCAACACCTGTTCTGGAGAGGCTATTATTATTTTGTACCGCCAACATGTAATTCGTTGTTCTAACAAAGTCATACCGCCAAATTGACGGATTGCCATGGGGAGTCCTATTAGTCCTATTCTAATGGACATCTTCATGACACATTTAGAAGAAAAGAGATCCTCAGACATTAACAACTTGGTATTCTACCTTCGTTATGTGGACGATATACTAATTATCACCACAGACGACCTACAAGCAACATCGTTCCAGGCCATAATGAACATGACGCGTAAACCATCTCTCGATCTATGGAACACGAACACAACGAAGCGTTGCCGTTCCTAGATATTCTAATGAGACGTAGAGCAGACGGCACAATTCAAAGATTGGTGTACCGCAAGGAAACATGGACTGGCTAATACTAAAATTTTCAGAGCTTTACACCTGTCCAGTACAAACGGGGCTTAGTACGGACCCTGTTTGACCGTGCTAGGAAGATATGCACCCAGGACACACTGACAGAGGAAATTGAAACTTTAAAGAATGTCTTAAACCTGAATGGGTACTCCACAGGATTTATAAAGCGCCACTGCCAACAGCTCAAACCGAATCCAGACGAAACAACAGTCCCTAAACTCAAGGTCCAGGTAACCTTTCAATGGGGATGACGTAATGCAACGTCTACAGGACCAGCTCATTACAGCAGTCGGCCGAACATAGTGTGCTGCAACTCCAGTCATTAGGTACAGAACTACACCGATTCTCACCCCAGCAGTAAAAGAGCCTGTTCTTCAGTATGCTAAAAACAATTGTATTTACCAATTCACATGTGGGTGCCAGTCTACCTACATCGGCAGAATAGAGCGACAGTTGAACAAAAGAGTTGCTGAACACATACCTCAATGGAGCGTCAAGATACTACACACAGGCGATGGGAGCCTAGTGGGGTCGACATACCGGAAGCTTCCCGCTTCATCAACCGCTAGGCATGTGCTGGAAAGCGGCCATGTGGTTGATAGAGACAGTGCCTTTCGCGTATTGTTTAACACACAAAATACTCTTTTGTTAAAGTGTGCAGAAGCCATAATGATTAATCTACACAAACCAGTTTTGTGCAAACAGAAAGATATGTTAGTCAGTTTAAGATTATCATGGAGGACAATTGACATTACTGTGCGAACATGTGTATATTTCTATATATCTAGTTATTGTATTTTATGTTGTGTGAATTCTGCAGTATGTACTGACGAGATGCAGCGAAATATGCCAGGCAAGAAATCGTCCAATCTATTGTTTGTGTCTTCGTTATTCAAATTCGCTATGGGAAAACATTGTTTTGAACCCCACAATGTGTCAACGGCGTCGGGTAAAGGAGCGCAATTGGTAGGGTGTAAGCCTCATCCTGGTGCGAGAAAATACAACCTAGATTAAATGTCACAGCAGGGCAGATCAGGCCCAGAACCTTGGTTGGTATCTTGTCTAGGATGGAGGCTCCGACTGGCGGACAGTTGGAGCATTGTTTTGCTGATCCGGCACTTCCGCAACTTGTCTTGTTCCAGATGTATTGGTGTTACCTTTCCTCTGGAGTAAACTAGGCAGGCCGAGAGGGGGATCATTCTGCATGAGCAACACTTGGTCTTTACAATTAATCCCCGGCTTTGTGCTATGAAGAGGTATAACTCCATCCCTGGTATTAACGGGTCTCGGAATCAAAGCGAGAGATAGCAGTTACGGGTTATAAGTTCTTGTCAATTGGCGTAGGCATGGGGCGACACGTGTTGCCTCTGACAGTAGGACACCTACAAGTTTCACTGATCAGCTACCGCCCGCCTCAAGCTGGGCATACTCCGGCCAATTGTGTGCTGATCCGCTACAGTCTGCTTGCTTCAATTGGTGCTTGAAGCTAGGACAAAATGTGAATCACAGGCTGTAAAACCAATGCACCAGGTACTACTGAAAAGAAAAAATAGAAACCTCAATCTACGGTTTGCAACGTGGAACTTAAGAACCATGTGTCCAGGATTTTCCACTGACCTGACGAATTTTGACGATGTAAGAAACACTGCTTTGATTGATGCCGAACTCAACTGTCTTAACATTGATATTGCAGGCCTGCAGGAGACTCGCCTCACTGAGGAAGGGTCACTCTGGGGAAACTATTACATCTTTTTATTTTTGTTGTTGAAAAGGTAGAGGGCAGGAAGCAAACAGACAACGTGAAATGGGCTTTGCAGTGAAGAATTCACTACTGTGAATGATTGAAATTCCACCTGGCAAGAAATGAAAGATTATTATCCCTGCGCTTGGCACCCACTTGTGGTTTTGCCACCAGTATCACTGCATATGCACCGACACTCACTTCCTCTGATGATGTGAAGGACTCAATGTATGAGGATCTAGACGTGATCAAAGCAGTACCAAAATCTGATTACATATATATACTCGGTGATTTTAATGCTCGTGTGGGCATGGACTCGAGTTCATGGCCAATGTGCTTGGGAATACACACCATCGGTCACATGAATGACAATGGGCAAAGGCTACTGGAGCATTGCACAAGAAACGACCAATATATTACAAACCCATTTTTTTAAACCAAAGAGCGGCATATGGAAACGCCCAAGATCCGGTCATTAACATCAGCTAGACTTCATCACCACACGGAGACAACATTTGAACCAAACATCATTAACTTGAAGTTATCAGCGTGCTGATTCTGATACTGATCATTCTTTAATTGTTGCAACGGTTAGACTGAGATCTAAGAGAATCTACACGACTAAACACAAATCTAGCCTTAGGATTAATATTATTAACACCCAAGATCCTGATAAGTGCTTTGAATTCCAACAGCAACTTGAAGACGCTTTCACTGATACATCAGCAAATTGTCCAGCAAATGAAAAGTGGTGTAAACTTAAGGAAACTCTTTATAAAACAGCGGCGTGGGTCTATGGCACTGTGGATCATAAGAGGCAGGACTGGTTTGCAAAAACAGTCAGACACTACAGCGCTTGCTGGAAAGAAAGAAGATAGCTCTCTTATAAGCGACTTTTAAAATAGTTGTCTTAAGAAACAAGGAAAGAACAACGCGAAACACTCTCAGCTAGGAAGGTTGTGCAAAAAGCTGCAGGCAGTGTGCCACGACTATTGGATCAAGTTATGAGAGTACATTATAAATGCAAGTGATAAGGGAAACATCTGAAGCATGTATGAAGGGATAAAGAAGGCCTGTGGTCCAATGATCAAAGTAAGTGCACCGTTGCTTTGCTGATCCGGCAGCTTGTCTTGTTCCAGATGTATTGGTGTTACCTTTCCTCTGGAGTGAACTAGGCAGGCCGAGAGGGGGATCATGCTGCATGGGTAACACTTGGTCTTTACAATTCATCCCAGGCTTTGTGCTATGGAGAGATATAACTCCATCTCTGGTCTTAACCGGTTGATTCAGAATCAAAGCGAGAGGTAGCAGTTACGGGTTATAAGTTCTTGTCAACTGGCGTAGACATGGGGCGCCACGTGTTGCCTCTGACAGCGGGAACACCTACAGGTGTCACTGATCAGCTACCACCCGCCTCAAGCTGGGCATACTCCGGCCATTTGGGTGCTGATCACTACAGCCTGCTTGCTTCAATTGGTGCGTGGGGTTAGGACACATTATGAATCGCAGGCTGTAAAACCAACGCACCAGGTATTACTAAACGAAATAACGAAAGAACGAACGAAAGGACTTTATTTTCAAAGGGTAACAAATTGGGCAGGCAGGCCTGTCTTACATTCAGTGTTTCCAATCACTCATCTTTCGTTCATCAATAGTGCATAATACATTCACATAGGGGAAAGAACATTGTCAAATGAATGTTGTAGGCATAAACAATGTATATTCCATGATATGAGACACAATCCCCTCTCACCAACACATTCCTAATCCACCCACACATCCCCCCTCAACCACAACACCTCAGTGCACACATACACGCCTCACCCGTCCACCGATCATCCACCCACACGTCACATACACATATATATCCCCACCTACACTCATCACCCCACACACACCCCCACCCCACACATACATCCAGGCACATATACATGCAATTTACCCACACATACCCCACCCACGCACATCCCCTACCTAACACATCGCCCCGCACACACACACAAATCCTCCACCCATCCCATAACCCAACAATACACACTCATCCACATATCCTCCACCACCCATCCACATCCCAACCACCCAGCCAAACACATATCCCCCATGCACACACCCCCACCCACAAGCACACATCTCGCTGCCAACTCACACATCCCGAACCTAATCACACACACATCCCGCACCATCCACACATTCCCGACTTACAAACATCCTCCTTTCACTTATCCCCCCGCCCACAGAATCTCCCTCACCCACCCACATTTCCGCACCCCCCCCCCCCACACACACACACACACACACACATCCCACCAATCCCCTAACTTATAATCACTCACCCACCCACACATCCTCTACCCACCCATCCTCCAATCATCCATCCCCCAACCACACATCACTTGACCACACGTCCCGCACCAACATACACACCACACCACACACATACATCTCCACCCACCAACACATCCCCCATCCACAAACACACATCTCCCACCCTCACACACCACACCACTCACACGTACCCAACCCACACACTTCACCCACCAACACACATCTCCTCACCCACACACACACATAACTCACCCATACACTCATCTCCACACACATCCCCACTCCCGTACTCATCTCTCAACCACTCACACCCATACATCCCCCATCCACCCATCAGCACATACATCTCCCATTTATCCACCCACATTCACACCCCAACAACCTAGCCAAACATATATCTCCCACCCTCACACACATAATTCACCAACCCGCACATCCAACACCAAACCACACTTCCTCCATTCACCCATGCACACACCCCTCACCTACACATATCTCCCCTCCCACAATCACCCAACCCATATACACATCCCCAACCCACACAAGTATCCCCAACACACATCCCGACCAACACATCCACACCCACACACACATCCTCATACCCATCCCCCACTGCACACACATTCCCCACACCCCCACACACCCATTCACCAATACATCCCTCACCCACTCACCCACCCACACATATATGCCCCACTTACACAACACCCCACTCACCAACCCTCACACACTTTCAACCATCCACCCAAACACCATCTACCTACACACACCCCTCACCCACACACACTCCCCACCCACCATACATCCCTTTACCCACAAATACATCCCTCTTCCACCAAAACATATCCCCCCCACACAAATTCCTCCACACATACATCTCACACACACATCCCACCACTCACACACATCCCCACATACACACCCACACAATATCATCACATCTAGAAACATTCATGATGCCTCACGTAATCACTGAAACTACTATGAACAAACTCCCACACTCTACACACACACATACACTGACGAATGTCGTGATCATTCTCGCAAAAATTGTAAAAACAATGAGAAATAAAAATTTTACATATACATTGGTTAACGCAAAACTTACTGATGCAATTCAATTCTCTCTCTCTCTCTCTCTCTCTCTCTCTCTCTCTCTCTCTCTCTCTCTCTCTCTCTCTCTCTCTCTCTCTCTCTCTCTCTCTCTCTCTCTCTCTCTCTCTCTCTCTCTCTGTCTCTCTCTGTCTCTCTCTGTTTCATGCACACATACACACACTCTAACATTCACTCACTCTCTCTCACTCTCACGCACTAGCTCTCTCACTCACTCACTCTACAGTAATGTGCATGTGTTCGTATTATACATGATAAAATCAAATGGCATTCAAAATGATAATATGAAGATGAGAGTACACAAAAATATGGAATAGCATGTTACATGACATGCGTGCGCTCAACTCTCTCTCTCTCTCTCTCTCTCTCTCTCTCTCTCTCTCTCTCTCTCTCTCTCTCTCTCTCTCTCTCTCTCTCTCTCTTTCTCTCTCTCTCTCACTCGCACTCACTATTTCCATCATTCACTCACTCCCTCCATCATTCAATCACTCTACATCTCACTTTCTTTCACTCTAACTCACATACAGACAGACAATCACCCTCACGCTATCAAATACAAACTCCCTCGCAAACACTTCATGCATGCACGCATACACATACAAGCATATGCACATACATACAAGCATACACACACAACATACACACGCAAATACACACATATATCCACGCAAATACACACATATATCCACGCAATACACACATACACACATCCACACCCATACACACATAACATAAATACACATTCCCTCGCATACACTGCATGCATACACTCACAAACATATGCACATGCATACACGAACACACACACGTACATACGCACATACACACATATACACACGCACATACATATTAACACATATGCACGCACACATAAACACACGTACAAACATACACACACATACGCACACAAGCGCACACACATACACATGTGTATAAACACATATACATGTGTATACACACATATACGCACATACACTTCCATACTACATACACACACGTATAGACATACACACACACACCCACATACACACACATAAACACACACATAGACACACATACAAACACCATCCATCAACCCACAACAATACTCACACAAACACGCTGCCTCTTATAATCATTAAAACTAATATGAATAAACTCCCACGCCTTACGCACGCATACACTGATGACTATCGTGAGCATCCTCTCAAGAACATTCAAAATTGGGGGTGGGGGTGGAAAATGGTGAATGAACATATGTTATACATTGTGTAACGTAAACAAAAAAGGAAAGCGACACGACCATGAAACAGTCTAGCAGAATCTAGACCAATGGCTTAGGATATCAATTACTGGATATCCATTACCGACAACGTTAGTCAGATCTTAGTCAGATTTGACTGAGCTACCGTATATGTCAGCAGATGATACTACCTGCTTTCTGTTAGCGCCAAATATTGGGCTCGCTCACCAAACCCGACACCCCACATCATGCCAATGGCTTCGGGCGGAGGAGCGCAACTGGGAGTGTAAAAACATTATCCAGGTGTGAGAAACTGCAATCTAACGGCTAAATATCATGGTAGGGCAGACCAAGCCCTAAACCGTGGTCGGCAACTGGTCTAGGAAGGAAGCAGTGGCAGGCGGACAGTTAGCATTGCTTTGCTGATCCGGTAGCTTCTGCGAATGGTCTTGTTCCAGGCGTATTAGTGTTCTCATGAGCTGAAATGTGAGCTCGGATCACATTGAAGGGTGTACGCAGCCTTACGGGAAGAGGCACGCTTTGACGATGGCCTGGAGAGAAAGCTCCCTTAACGTGACACCGAGTGTGAACCACGGTTGGGTACAGACCCGGTCGAGACTCAGTATAGGCGAACGACGGCCACTTGTATTTATTGTATGTAGTTGTTTTAAAAGGGATGGAATAGATATAATTTCCTGTCATCAGCATCATCACCATCATCTTCATCTTCAACATTTCTTACTCGGTCTCGGATTGTTAAGTTGGCAGCTCTCCTCAGGCATCTCATCTCACAGGTATTAATTTTGCGAAAGTGTGATTTTTTATAATGTTCATGTTTGACATTGGTAGCATAATATTGGTGTGAATATGCTGTTTGTTAATTTCCTGTGATCATGTTAAACATTGTAAACGAACTAGTATGACGATATATGGTTTCAAACAGAGCCGGGTTCAGTTGTAATAAGTATATGTACAATCGTGTTATTCGTGATCATAAGATAGAACATGAAAGTTCTAAAAGATAACACACAAATTCAGCTCACCCAGACAGCAATTCTGTACTATAACAAGTCATACAGTAATCTGGACAATGTAGGAATCATCGTCCCAACACAGCTATCTTGTGCCCCGCCAACACGAACAGGCCATGACACTTGAGGATTCACGTTTAAGCATATACTGGGCCATGACGAGTTCGATGTAAAAGCAATACGGCTGAGATCTTAGAGTGGTGTTAATCACAAGTAATCATGCCTACCATGATCAGTTATCACTCTGATATCAGGTGCACAATGGGTCTTTCATCGGATAGTCATAATGACCTATTGGGGCTTCGCAGGTGTTACCTTTCCTCTGGAGTAAACTAGACAGGTCAAGAGTGGGATCACGCTGTGTGAGCAACATATGGTCTCAACAGTTCAGCCCAGGCTTTGTGCAATGGTGAGGCTAATATGCTTTTTTTTTTTTTCATTTGAAGCACAATGTATATCAAGACGGCAATATGCCAGAATTACCGCCAGCTTTCATTGCAGAGACCGTGCTGGATAATGATATATCTACAGTCTCAATATTTCAACATTGTTACAGTGCCGCAGGTAAACCCAACTAACCAAATACACAGGTAACAATGTCAAACAAAACCGTGGAACATATAGAGATATTCAAATGAGGATACAAAAGACAAGATGGGTCGTATATTTACCTTACATTAATTATCTGTTTATTTGTTCAGTTTACCCCATTCTTGTATGGCAGTGAATCTTGGAATATAAATGAACAAATTAGGAAGACCTTGGAAGCAACAGAGGTGTGGTTCCTGAGAGGAATGTTGCGAATTGCTTGGATTGGCAAAGTAACTAATAACGACTGCCTGAAGGAAACTAATGAAAATAGAACATTATATACAACAGTAAGAAAGAGACACACAGCTTTCTTTGGTCGTGTGACGAGAAGAGAGGCATTGGAGAACATAGTGACAACTGGTAGGATCGAGGGAAAAAGAGGCAGAGATAGACCACGAGAAATGATGCTGGATTGATTGAGACTGTGGCACGGAGGAGTATCATCAGCAGAGTTGATCCAGAACACCAAAGACCGAGATCTGTGGAAAGTCATGAGCACCTACGCCAGCCGGCAAACATTTGATGATGATGATTGCCGCATTCTAAGGTCAAGTGTAAAGCAAGGTAAAGGACCCATGTACAGGTCTTGAGGCGAAGTTGGTATATGGTGCTAGGCCCATATTTCTTTAAGAATCGGCACTCGATGGGTGACGTGGTCACAAATACAGGTCCCTTTGTCACAAATACAGGTCCCTATACTTCCCAGGACATGACGTGGTATCAACCTCAGGCTGGGTCTACGTGGACAGCCATGTTCATAAACAAACATCAACCTAGCTAGGGATTCGATCACATGATCAATGAACGGACAGGAAAGTGAGCTAGCCACAGCTCTACTGCAGATACCGCATTCTAATTTATCTTCATATCATTATGATTGCTGGATGGATTAAGACGGTGGCTTGGAGATATATCATCACCGGAAATGATCCTGATCACTAAAGAAACATGTTAAAGAATTCAAATATCTTGGAATAATGATGGCACATTGGATAGAGAAATTTTAATCAGATGTTAAAAAGCAAGTGCACTTACATTTCAATTATCACCCATGCTAAAACATCCAAACATACCTATGTCCGCAAAACGACAGATAATAAACAGCTTATTCACACCAGTCCTATGCTACCATTCTCAAAATTGGACATTATCCAAATCACAGTTACGCAAAATCAACACATGTGAGATCAGATGCCTGAGGAAAGCTGCCAATTTAACAATCCGAGACCGAATAAATATCAGACAGACAGTGGGATCAACACCTTGTGCCACATTTATCGAAAGACGGAAAATCAAATGGTTTGGCCATCTTGTTAGAATGAAATCCCATCAACTACCAGCAGTGGCCCTACATCAGAGATCATCTGCGACGAGAGCAAAAGGACGCCCGATCAGAAAATGCACTGACGACATTGTACAATCACACGGAATGACACTATCCAGTGCCACCCATCGGGCACCCATCAGATGTTACGACTGTTCCTCACCCACACAAGCCTACGCCAACTGGGATGGCACATAGTGATTATAACAGCGTTAGTGTAATCGCAGGAGATTATGTTGATAACGTCATGTCGTGATAGGATGAGGGTTCGACCCCTGCACTCGTCGTCCGCCAAGTGAGAACAAGACTGGCCACCTATACCTCCGTGCATTCAGGTCTACACAATGTGATGATCCCGGCACTGGGAAGACATAAATAGCACAATGTAAATGGCGTTATTCGTAAACAACTGAACCGGTACAACTATCTCGGAACAGTCGTAACATCTGATGGAAGACGCCTTGAAGAGATTAGAACAAGAATCGCTATCGCGAAGGCAGCCTTTTGCAAGATGAAAAACATACTGACTAATAGAAGATGTCAATTTCAACCAGAAAAAAAGAGTGTTGCAGTGCCATGTAGAACCTATAATTGTGTATGGTTGTGAAACTTGACAAAAGAGCAGACAATCTGAAGAACTTCTAATGGCCGTTAAAATTTAGTTTCTAAGAAAGATGCAAAGACTACAATGTACGGATAGAAAAACCAATGAGCATGTATACAAGAAGCAGTGCAAAACGGTAGACTGATTACAGTAATTAGACGTGGACAGTCACAATGTTTTGGACACGTTATGAAAAGAAATAAACTAGAGAACGTGATGACATGTGGCAAGAGTGTAGGGAAAAAAACAAGGGGAATGCAGAGAAGTAAATAATTGGATGGCTTGGCCACGTGGCATGGTGGAGACAAGAACACAGAACTGATCCACGACCCTGGTGATCGAGTGAGATTGCGAAACATGACCGCCAACGGTTAATGGCATGACACGTGATGATGATGATGAGCATATCACAGAACTGTAGCAGAGGATTAAAAAGTATATGATAATGATGTTGATAATCATGATTGTGGTGATGAACTAATGATGGTAATCATCATCATCATTATCATGTGCTTTGTCAGCTGGCAGTAGGCGTTCTTGTCTCTCCACAGTTCTCGGTCTTTCGTGTTCTAGATAAACTCTACTGATGATATTCCTCCATGCCACCGCCACGGTGTGATGGTGATACAAGCGATAATAACAGGACTACAGCTTCGCGATCCTTCACTAACGTCCAACAAGTGGGTAATTATCTCCAAACTGACAAAAGAGGAAATTTACTTCCGCCACTTCCTCTGACACATTTCCTTCCTCATTGGGTATTGTTTTACTTCCAGCAGTGTGTGGCTGCCGTTGCTGGACAGAGGAAACCAGTCGGCGATGCAGTAAACATGTCTAGGAGGTGAGTGAGCTTCG
>JACEFZ010014523.1:115000-145000 GCA_014155875.1 Cepaea nemoralis
TGACCAAATCGAATGCCTTTGTGAGGTCGATGAAGGCAATAAACATTGGCTGATTTTGTTCCCGGCATTTTTCTTGCATCTGTCGCAATGAGAATATCATATCAATGGTAGACCGGTTCTGACGGAAGTCGCACTGTGATACGGGGTAGATTTGATCTCCCAGGACTTGAAGTCTGCGCAGGACAATTCTGGCAAATACTTTCCCAACAATACACAGAAGTGAGATACCCGTATAGTTGTTACAGTCACTCCGATCGCCCTTGTTCTTGTACAGCGTTATGATGTTTGAATCTTTGAAATCCTGTGGAACTTGTCCTTCTCGCCAGCATAGCTCTATTAGCTGGTGGATCTGTAGAGCGAGTGTGTCTTGCCCACTCCTGATCACCTCTATTGGAATCCCATCCTTACCTGGAGCCTTGCCAGATGCAAGCTCATTTATAGCACACTTAACTTCTGCTACAGTGGGAAGTGTGTCCAGGTGGTCAAGAGTTGGCAGGGCCTCTATGGCGTTGAGGGCATCATCCGCTAGCTTGGTCTCACTTGAGTAAAGCTCTAAATAGTGCTCGACCCATCTATCCATCTGCTGTTTCTTATCAGTTATGATTTCTCCAGTCAAGGTTTTCAATGTTGCACTTCTTTTGATCATTGGACCACAGGCTTTCTTTATCCCTTCATACATGCTTCTGATGTTTCCGATATCACTTGCGATTTGAATGGACTCACATAACTTGATTGCAATATATATGCGAACAATAGGGACCAAGAATAGAGCCTCGAGGCACTCCAATATTGGCGGTAGTGGTTTGACACAGAGATATATTGTGTTATACTATTTGCTTTCTGTTTGATAGAAAAGATTTTATTAGAGTCACCACATTAGGCCCAACTTTCATTGTTTCTAATATTTAATTAAAATAACATGGTCCATCATATCAAATGCTTTTCTTAAATCGATAAACACAGTTGTTGAGTGGCAATAACTGAAGACGTTCATGTAACTTAGAATTGTCTGTAAGCTTATCACCATTGATTAAACGCACTGCCCTTTTCTGGAGTGACTAAAGGCGTTTTGTTATTGACTTAGGGCATCCATCCCAGATTGTGGAGCAATAATCAATATGTGTTTGTATGTGGGAAGTGTAGAATATCTTTCTTGAGTTTTCGTCGAGGAATTTTTATTTTTATTTTGGCAAGTTGTATACTTTTTTGGCTATTTGTTTAACTAGAACAAGGACATGCGAATTAAAGATTAGATTTTGATCTATGATAAGAACCAGTGCTTTGTGCTCGGTTACACTTTCTACAGGCGTGATACCAATATGCAGCTGAAGCGTTATCTGCAAGTATAGAGTGTGAAGTCTTTGCCTGGTTGCTGTTACCATAGATTTTGTCTTAGAAATGTTAATTTGCATGCGGTTTGTATGACTCCAGTTAATTACACTATTTATTTCCGGTTGCAAGGATAATTCTAGCACATTACAATCAAGAGCGTTTGTATATACTGTGCAGTCTTCTGCAAATAGATAGCAGGACGACGACAGATATAAGGGAAGATCATTTATATAAATGGCAAATAACAGAGGGCCAAGTATAGACCCCTGAGGTACTCCAATGTTAATGATAATGGCTTGAGATAAAGATTTATTGTGTGATACTACTTGTTTTCTGTCTAATAAAAATAATTTTATTAATGTCACTATATTAAAGCTTATTTTCATTGTTTCTAGTTTTTTTAATTAGGATAGTACGATCAATCATATCGAATGCTTTTCTAAAGTCTATAAACACCGCTCCACATAGAGTATTGTTGTTAATATTTTGATGCCAGTTTTCTATCATGTTTGTTAGGGCCGTATGACAAGAATATTTTGGCCGAAATCCTGACTGACTGCCAACTATTAGTTTGTGGCGAACTAAGTGCTCTTGTGTTGTTTTGTGGATGTGCTTTTCTATGGAGAGAGACAGATGGAGAGCAAGAGACAGATGGAGAGCAAGACAGACGGAGAGAGCAGAAGGAGAGAGAGAGAGACTGAGAGAGAGACAGAGAGCGAGAAAGAGAGCGAGATAGACGGAGAGAGAGAGAGAGAGAGAGAGAGACAGATGGGGAGCCAGACAGATTTGGAGAGGAGACAAAGAGAGAGACGGGGAGAGGAGATGTGCCACATAGCAGGTGCCCGGGTTACGTCATAGAAAGGATGTGAACATGTCAAGAAGATAAAAGTGCAGAGAAAACTAAGGGACACAAGTTGACAACGGAGAAACGTCACGCCGACGTAATCTGGACAACAAAAACAGACGTTGTGGGGTTCTCATAATGAAAGGTCGTGCATTTGAATTATTGAGCAAATTTGTGTGGCTACGGAATGGTTGGCAATATATCAGTGGCTATCGAGTTAATAACAGCCAAAAGTATGTCGCCGAAGATTTGTAACGCCACGGATTCAAGAACGACGGGCAGAACCTAGACAGGATCGGATTGGTATAGCAGCGAAGACAGCCTGTGTGAACGTAAGAAGGAGAGTTCTAGAAGAGTAACGACAATGGCAAACTTATAACAGGTTTGAGTAGATCATCTTTGTGTACGTATAACTCAAATGCCCGTCCTGGTAATAACAGGCAGTTAAAGAGTACCATAGAAGATATTTATGGTAACTATATCAACTGCCGGATTAAAGCAGTGTTCGCATTGTGAACTCAGAGGTTGCTTCATCCTTTAAAGTTCACCGTTGACTTCAGTGACTGTTATCTTCATTCCGTTATAGTTGAGCCTAATACCTACTTTTAAGTTCACTAATATATATATATATATATATATATATATATATATATATATATATATATATATATATATATATATATATATATATATATATATATATATATATATATATATATATATATATGGCAAAGCAGAATGAAGAGGGACTTACAGTATGGCACGTGTGGTCTCGGATTCGGGAAAGTCAACAACTTTGAGCCAATAGCCACCATTACGCACGTACCTAAACAGCAGCACACCCCGAGGTCTTTATATATTTCTGTGTAAATCTGTTCGGATTCGTGTACTCAAGGAATACGTTATGTCTGACACTAACCATTCAAGTAAAAGGTAGGACGGACATTTAAACTTACTCGCCATCATTTTACGAACAATTCGACACCAATGACAGCAATGTTTACATACAGCACAACAGAGGAGTCTTTATCCTTCACATGATCACTTTCCATCACGTAATCCTCATCAAACATACTGAAGTCATAGCAAACGTACACTATATTTTAATCATGATTATGGATTTTTACACAGTACCTAATAAGCCACTCAGACATTTATGAAAAGGACATTGACAGATTTTTTATGGACAGTATGGATTCTAGTGTTTATACACGGATAGGTGAACTCAGATGCCAATATGGTTGTGAGACGACATTATAGACTTGACCTTCACCGACAACTTCTTCCATTATCATCATTCCTAAGGAAAGATGGACGTTATTGATACAATTACGTGGAATTTGTTTACCGAAGCTTTCATGAGGAGGTATCTACACTCTGACCGACACTGTTAACCAAACGCCAACACACTTTCTGAACATCGTCACATACATGATTGAACATCATTTGACTATACACATATGGACGTATACACCAACTTACACAGGAGATCAGCATGAAGAATCGTTTTACATTCCACCACCATACTGACTGGGCAGCTCAAGGTTCGTCGTAAGGACCACACCTTAACCAGTGACACCGCAGCTGTTAGTGGGAATTTGTCCGATACAGCCGGCGCGTTGCCACGGGTGTCACAGTTTAAAACTGATATTATATATTCTGTACAGAACTGCTTCAGTTTTGGAAATCAACACGAATACTCATCACCACATACACGGACAGTAGGACATTGGTCATTTTCACGTACTACTACATACCGCCATCAAACCACCGTTGGTATCTATCATTGTCTGATATCATACACACTTCAACGCTTTCGTTATTTACGGATCACGCCCACATAAGGACATAAGGCCAGTATAATTTGTTGATGGTTATGTTCAATGTTGTTGTTTAATCGAGTGCATAAGTAATTTACAAATTATTTATCGATGGCCAATTCGTCATTGAATTAACGTAGTGGGTGGTTGGTGGGCTCTTCTTGTGGAAGATAAACACGTTACCTAGCTTAAGAATACGTTTCGTACTTACACTCGTCAGCTCGTTACGAATTTATTTTGTGGTGATCTCACGTGTTGTCAATACCGGTAGTGTGTTGTAGTAGTCATATACGCTAGTTTTCTTCGTACCGATAGTCAGTGTTATTTTCGTTTATAAGAATGGATAGGTGTTTACGTTGCACGTCACTCGTTTTCTCACAGCTGTTAACTGGTTAGTGTTATTACATTCTTTATACTGAATATATTTTCATACTATTTTCTGTTGTTTACATAGTGTAACGGTTAGGACGGTATCTATTGCATTAAGATTGCTGACTTTCTTTTGTTATTCAAATCTACATTATTGTTGAGTTTGAAGTTGATATTTCCTTCAACATTTATATTTCAATATATATACTATCTGATCTTTGGACAACATTATTGCATCTTGTCGATTCCTTTGCACTCCTCTATTTTATTTCAGCTAGATAAGTGATAGCTCAGTTAAGGACAACATGTCGACACTACAAGACTTTATGAACATGGGTGAGAAGTCTGGTGTAACCGGTTTCAAGCTCAGGACATGGTCAAAGCAAGAGTTCAAGAAATTCCAGATGCAGCACAAGGAGGAGAAACAGCTTCAAGCAGCTCGTGAAAAAGAAGAAAGACCAGAAAGTTTAGCTGCGGAGAAAGAAAGCAAGGGAAAAGAGATTGCATATCAGAAAGAATTGAAAGAAAAAGAAATGGCGATTTAAAAAAATTGAATTAGCCTTAGAACGCGAGAAAATGGCGGCAAAAGACAACGAATTGGCTTTGGAAAGAGAGAGAATAGCAGCTGAAAAAGAGAAACTAGCGGCAGAAATGGAAATGAAAGAAAGGCAACTAGTATTTGAGAGGGAGAAACTTGCAACCGAAGCACTTTTGAAGAATAAGGAACTTGAAGATAATTTGAAAGTTAAGACATTGGAGATGGATCGTGAAGCTGAGATAGAAGGGGAAAGAATACAAGCAAAGCACAATGATCCAGTTAAGAAATACCAAGGGCTGATTCGTAACTTCTAACAAGGTGATATAGTTAGTTCCTGGATTACTAATTTCGAAGTTTTAGCAAAATTCTATAAGATACCTGAACAGGACTTACCAATCTTATTTCATCGACATCTCGCACTGGAACCTTTAAAGGTTATTGAGTTGATTCCTGAGAACTTGCGACCCAACAACACATACATGCGAGATAGAGTTCTTGCACATTTCAGTCTTGACGAAGCTGGTTTGCAGTACAAAATTTAAGACTCTTACTCCTAAGTCTAATCAAACATTCCTTGACATTGTTTCTGAAACATTGCTTTGACAAGTGGTTAAGAGCAGCAGACGTTGGTTCTGATTTTCGATAAGATACGTGACTTGATACTGAGAGACAAACTTCTATCTGCTGTACCTGAAGCTATGTCTGTATTCTTAGTAGAGAATAAATGTAAGTCACTTAGTGAGATGGAGTCACGGGGTGAATCGTTCTATAACGCCCACCGTGACATATTTGCTGACTGTGCACAACCAGAACTTGTGATAGGAGCTAGCGCCAGAATCCAGAATCACAAAGGTAATGGTAAGTTTAAGAAATTCGCAAGTAGAACAGAGGTCCATATCAGAACTCGAATAGAGATGCAGACAGACCTAGAAAGGGGCACTTCACTCGATGTCAACATTGTAAATTGTCACACGGGTCTCTGGAAATGTGTGATCAACATCCTGGATATGCTGCATATTTAAGAGACATCACGGCAAAGAAAAGAAGTAAGTATGACTCCTACAAGAGGAGTGTTAAATGTTTTTCTTGTCGGGCGTACGGACATACCAGTAAGTCATGCGCGATGAGAAATACTTAGAAAGAAGCAAGTACTGCCTATGTGTTCTCCAGTAGTGATTCTGATGACATAGAAGAAACACATGCAGCTATCATACAACATTATAGTGACAAAACAGACAAGACTGAGAAAGACATCCCTATTGACGAATGTCTAGAAACCATTCATGAAGCCAATGCTGCTAATATTCAGAATGGCACACTTAAAGTTCACCAAGCATGTGTGAATGGTGAACCTACTACCGTGCATTCGTGATTACAGGAGCTTCAATTATTGGAGATGACCAAAAGTTAATAAAAGCAGAAGATTACACAGGCAAACATGTGCCTGCAGAACTTTTGATGGCACATTAGAGAGATATAAAATTGCCACAATCACAATACAATCTCCATACTTTGAAGGCACAGTTAATGCAGCAGTACTGCCTAATTCTTGTGCCGGTTTACTCATTGGGAATGTACCCAATGCAAATGATTACACTCACGAAGAGGCAATTCAATGGGAAATTGACCACACTCAAACGAATGCTGTCATGAGAGCCCAAGTGCGGCGACAAAAGAACAATCTTCTCAGACTGACAATGACAATACTCAGAACACTATCACACTGACAGCTGACTTAGCTAATGAACAAAAACAAGATCCTACACTACAAACTTGTTTTAAAAGCATACAAGAGCCGTCTAAACAAGCTAAACATGGTAATTGGCAATTTATTTTAGACAATAATATTTTGTCCAGACGGTACAACAAAGGTCCAACACTTTTATTATAAACAGTATTACCTACCAAATATCGCAGTGAAGCACTGAAGCTGGCACATGACTCACCATTTGCGGGTCATATGGGTATTGCTAAAACCACTAACAGATTGTTAGCACAATTTTATTGGCCTGGTTATATCAAAGATATTACCACACATGTTCGTTCATGTACATTGTGTCAAAGAACCACACAAAAAGGCAAACAACCCAAAGCTCATGTTCAGAAAACTGATCTGGCATCTCGACCATTTCAGAAGATTGCTGTGGATATTGTTGGTCCACTAAATACTACTACTGATCGTGGTAATAGATTCATCTTAACCATGATTGATCTTTGTACTCGTTGGCCAGAGGCTATTCCACTCAAATACATCACCAGTAGATCCATCCTAGATTCATTGTTATTAATTTTCAGCAGGATAGGATTCCCAAGGTGTATATTGTCTGATAGAGGTAGTCAGTTCATATCTGCGGCTACCCAAGCAGCAATGAAAATACTAGGTATTCCACAAGTCTTTAGTTCACCTTGGCACCCAATGACAAATGGTGTCAATGAAAATTACAACGGGGTCCTTAAACGAACCCTAGCAAAAGTCGCAGCTGAGCGACCTAAAGATTGGGATATCTTATTTCCTGCAGTACTATTTGCGTACCGTGAGGTACCACAATCTAGTACGGGGTTTTTCTCCATTCGAGCTTGTATACGGCGCTAATCCTCGTGGTCCATTGATGTTATACAACTGACTATGCTGACAAACAAAACATATGACCACCCGAAAAGAGAAGCCTATGAAATGGTTACTCAATTGAGAGACAAAATCATAACGGCTTGTCAAATTGCAAAATCAGCACTCGAAAAGGCTGGGGAAAATAGCAGACAGTATGACAACAGAAACGCCAAGACAATAGTCTTGAAAGAAGAAGACGAAGTTTGGTTATTACTACCCGACCCTCGTGATTGTCTAGTTACTTCATGGCAGGGTCCATTTAGAGTGATCAGAAAAGTCAGTGATGTTGATTATCTTATTGATGTCAAAGGTAAACATAAAATTTTCACATTAATATGTTAAAACCATACATTGCACGTGACACTGACACATCACAGGTGATACAAGCAAATACCACATAGAATAGCAGCAGCATGTTGGGTGATTAATGAACAACAAGAAGACGCTATTACACAACAAATACCAACTCCAACAGTTAATAGTGACAACGGTTGGCAGTCCATACAAATAAATCAAAACCTGTCAACACAAGACTAAAGAGAAACTTGTTTCAGCGATAAAAGAGTTTAGTACAATTTTTTTCTGATAAGCCAGGACAGACATCGCTTATCAAACACAAAATCACATTACTCTCTGATATTCCAGGTAAAAGTGAAACCATATCCTATTCCGATACATTATCTAGAGAAAGTTACAGCAGAAATATCGGAACTAGATCAAAGTGGTATCATTAGAAAGTCCATTTCAAACTACTGTTCTCCGGTAGTGATAGTGAAAAAGAAAGATGGTTCATTGCGTCTGTGCGTTGATTACAGAAAAGTAAACGCATTAACACTACTTGATGCAGAACCAATGCCAAATATTGATGAATTAATCGAAGGCATGGCAAACTCTAAACTCTTTTCAAAAATTGATCTTACCAAGGGATATTGGCAAATCCCTATGGATGAAGATTCCATGCATATCACAGCTTTTAGCACTCCATTAGGTCTATATGAATGGGCATATCTTCCATTCGGTCTACAAAATGCACCAAGCACATTTATGCGCATGATGAGAAAATTACTCCATGGCATTTCTAACTTTGCTACATATCAATCAATCATGTGCCATGCCGGAAAGCGTGGGCCGTCATGACTCACCATTTCATTCGATCACCAGTGTCGTGGATCAGCTCAGTGTTCCTGTCTCGTCCATGCCATGTGGCCAAGCCATCCAGGTATTTTCCTCTCGGTCTTCCTCTTGGTCTGTTCCCTTCGATCTTGCCAGTTGTCACTAAGTTCTCCAATCCATTTTTTCTCATAATATGTCCCAAAAATGTTGACTGTCTACGTCTAATTTCTCTAATCAGTTTACGATGTTAATCTGTCTCCTGTAGTACTTGGTCATTGGTTTTTCTGTCTGTCCATGGTATTCTTTGCATTTTCCTCAGAAACCACATTTCTGCAGCCTTCAGATGCTTTTCAGCTTGGCTGCTCATTGTCCAAGTTTCATATCCATACAAAAGAAAAGGCTCTATGTATCCCCTCAACACTCTTTTTCTCGTTTCAATTGACATCTTTTTATTGGTCAGAATGTTTTTCATCTTGCTAAAGGCTACTTTCGCCATGGCGATTCTTGTTCTAATCTCTTCAAGGCATCTCCCATCAGATGTTATGACTGTTCCAAGATAATTGTACCGATTCACTTGTTGAAGAATATTTCCATTTACTTGTATATTACATTGTGGCACTTCTTCCTTCCTAGTGACGACCATAACCTGAGTCTTTTTACAATTTAATTCTAACCCCAGTTGCTCACTGTGTACAACAACCGCATCTACTAATTGTTGCAGGTCCTGCGCATTGTCTGCAATTAATACTGTATCATCTGCATATCTAATGTTATTGATGTTTCGTCCTCCAATGCTGATTCCATTTATATCCTCTACATTTCTGAAAATATTTTCACTGTATAGGGAAAAAAGATCTGGAGACATCACACATCCCTGCCTAACACCTCTCTTAATTGGCTGATACTGTCCCACTTCATTATCAATCCTTATTGCAGCTTGTTGTTTCCAATATATGTTTTTTATAAGTCTAATGTCTTTCCCATCAATTTGTAGATCTGCAAGCATATCCACCATGCTGACATGTCTAACTCTATCAAAAGCCTTTGTATAGTCAATAAAGCAAAGATGTATATCCTTGTTTACTTCTATAGCACGTTCAATAACTGTTCGCAGCATATACACAGCATTTACTGTACCCTTTCCTTCTACAAACCCGCATTGTTCTTCCCCTATTTCAGGTTGTATCTTCTTCCTCACTCTTTGCATGATAATTCTTAGCAAAATCTTTGTGATGTGACTCATTATACTAATTGTTCTATGTTGATCACATTCCAAAGTTCCTGATTTCTTTGGGATTGCAATAAATACAGAGTTACATAATTCAGGAGGTATATCTCCAGTATCATATAATGTGTTCAGCAGTCTGGTGACTTGCTCTAGTCCAAATTCTTCTAAAGCTTTAATCATTTCTGTTGTGATGTTATCTGCACCGGGGGCCTTGCCAGCTTTCATATGCTTAAGAACATTTCGAACCTCCATCTCCAAAATTGGCGGTCCTTCATTATTAAATCTAATATCATACTGTTCGTCTCTGTTATCATCATAAAGGTGTTTCACATAATCTGTCCATACATGTAGAATCTGGTCTTTTTCTATTATGATTTTGCCATCTTCAGTTTTTAGACACCCTGTTGATGTACTTGTTCTTTTATTAGTAAGTTCCTGAATTCTTTTGTGCACTAATTTGGTATTTTGACTGTTGTGTTGGTTTTCAATTTCTAAGCACTTTTCCTCAAGCCATGCTTCTTTTGCCTCCTTACATAATATTCTGACTTGTCTGTGAATTTCTTCATATTTGACAGAATTATTTTTGTTGAGTCTTCTTGTTTCCATGAGGTGTAAAATTTCTTCAGTCATCCATTTCTTACGACCCACCTTCTTTAATTTTGGAATAGTTGTTTCTGCAGCCACATTGATTGAATTCTTCAACGTTTCCCATTGATCATCCACATCCTGGAATAGGATCTCTAGATCAGACAAAATTTCAAATCTGTTCTGTACTTCTATGTTGAAATTATTTTGTATTTCCTTGTCATTACTCAATGTACACAAATCATATTTAGTGTTTCCTGTTATATACTTGACTTTCTTCAACTTTATCCTCAATGTTCCTGTGAGTAATCTGTGGTCACTATAACAATCAGCACTGGGAACTGTTTTTGCTAGTGTTAATGCGTTTCTAAATCTTCTGCTAATCAGAATGTAGTCAATCTGGTTTCTAATCCTGCTATCAGGACTCCTCCATGTCCATAATCTTCTAGGGTGTTGCTTAAACCAGGTGTTTCCTACAATCATTTCCTGTTCTTTTGCCCACTCTACGAGTCTGTATCCTCTTTCATTTCTCTCTCCTAAACCATAGTTTCCTACTGTGTATCTATCCCCTTGATTTCCTACTTTTGCATTGAAGTCCCCTATTATGATGTTTATTTCTGAATTTTTACATTTCTTTAAGGCAGACTCTATGTCATTATAAAAATTCTTCTACACTATCTTCACTGGATTATCCTGTTAGAGCATATACTTGAATAATATTTATGCTAAAAGGTCTGCCACTTAATTTAACTAGTAGAACTCTGTCCGACACGGCCCAATATCCTTGAACAGATGTTGATGTTTTCCGGTCCAAAATAATTGCCACTCCCCTATGACGATCTTCACCTCCAGAATAAATAATCTTGAAATCTTCTTCTATCTTGATGCCTGCTCCTGTACACCTCGTTTCGCACATACCTAAAATATAAATTTTTTCCCTTTCAATTTCTTGTTTTATGTTCTCTAATTTTTCGTCGTCGTTTAACGTCCTAACGTTCCAAGTTGCTAATATTAACGTCTCTGTCCTTGTCTTGCGATGATCAGTCTTTAAGCGAATCATGATATACTAGGCACTTCTAAAGAGGTAGTTTGCCGTTTCTTTCCTCTATGGCAGTGACCTTACTGGTCGGAGACAGCCATTGACTCAAGAAGAGTTCCTCTGCCTGCCGTCGTGAAGCTCGAGGCCATGACCCACAAATATCTGTCGGCTGTCCTCAAAATTGCATCCACCACCTGCCTTCCGTGGCTTCTTTTGAATACTTCCAATAAAAGGAACACAAAATAACATCACATAATCCACAGGAAAACACTATTCACAGGAAATCCATAGGAAATCACACGAAATTCAAAGGAAAACACTAAATAGCGTCCCTCCGAAAAGTAACGCTTCATTTTGTCACCATTGTACCGGACATCATATGGATGATATATGTATCCATACTGCGGACATATACACACATGTTAAAATTCTAAAAAAAGTATTTTAAAGAATACAACATCCCGGTCTTAAAGCTAAACCGAGCAAGATAGAAATAGGTTTTACTGAAATTCAATTTCTTGGTCATAGAATTTCTGATGCGTTTCGTAAAACAGATCCACAAGTAGTTACCAAAATTCTCAACATCAAACCTCCAACTATTAAAAAGGAACTGAGAAGTCTGTTAGGTCTGGTTAATTACTATCAGAAATTTATTCCTAATTTTGCTGATATTACAGCACCATTTTCTGAACTTCTCAAGAAAGGTCAGTCTACGAAAATTGTCTGGACAGATGATGACAAACTTTTACAGCAGATCAAAACTCTGTTTAGTAAATATCCTATTCTGAAACTGCCCGATATTTCGAAAGATTTCGTGTTACAAACAGATGCGAGTTTTCATGCAATCTCAGCGGTGTTACTTCAGTTAGATGACGGAAAGTTACATCCTATTCTTTATTTCAGTAAGAAGCTATCAGATACGCTGAGAAATTATGCTATCACTGAACTTGAAGCTCTAGCGTTAATTGAGAGTATTGAGAAATTCTCAAGTTATCTCCTTGGGAGGAAATTTCTGGTTCTGTCTGATAACAAACCTTTGCAGATCTTTAAATCTGGTCATCCTAAGAATTCCAGAATACAACTATGGTCATTACTCTTACAAGATTATGAGTTCGATATATGTCATATTCCTGGAAAGGATAATAACTTGGCAGATCTTCTTAGTCGACTTTAAATCGCTAGGTCTTATACACAGTTGGTTTTTGTTTCTTAATGTTTATCGGTATTCGTTCATAGATTATTTAGGCCGATAGATTATATTACAGATGCACCCGATTAGATAGCAATTTGCATAGCAACCAACAAATTATGTTACATAGTGTTAGTCAGATATATACATATGTTTTTATTTGTCATTTTTGGCAGAGACATGATGAAGTGACATGAGATGCGGCATGATGAAACTATTAATTTTCCGCATACGTCGAATACTGGGATGATGGTCCGATTTGATTCTTATGGTCAACGAACTTTCGAGAGTCGAGTATTCGAGGATTGAGTCTATATATTTTTATGACATGTGGTTAGGTGTAATTATATTGACACTATTAAGTGACACCATAGTAACATTGAACAATGCCACAAATTATTGAAATGATAAACAGTTATATATGGTGATATTTTATTATCAGTGATACAAACATTATATTGTTAGTATGTCTATCATACACGCAAATAGGTTAATTAGAGTGTTCGCAATATTTAAATTTAGTATAATTGAGTGTTTACGTTCGTTCGTTATGATAATTAATTAGTTAATAAGTGTTTATAATTAGATTATTATATTCATCGCCGTCAACATATTCTGATATAATATTTAGAAGGGTACGCTACAGTATGATCGCGCCACACATGGAGAAGAAGTGCCATTGCATTACACACAAATTAATTCGTTGATGGTCAACAGGTCAATGATAGATAAGTCTCAAAGTTCATACGATTGCACTATATCTACAACGAAGGCGGAACACCTCACCTATATACCTTATATATGCGATGGACACAGCTGTCGATATAGAGACATTTATAGAGCGTTCACTGGTATTGACGACTTGGTACCTGTTGTTTATTCACGTCCCCTGACTCCGGGTATTGACCCAGAGTGAGGACGCTTGTCCAAATGGACAAATGAAGGACTAATTTGTTATAGTTAGTTAGTACAGCCTCCCCATAGGCTGTCTACACGACGTCTACCGTGGGATTGTAGACAGGGGTGCGTGCCCGTCATATAATATTTTTTTTAATTTTTGTGGGTAATTAATAGGGGGCCATAACGTCGTACTTAGCATTGCATATGACTCATGATGTCGGCACTGCTTTTTGGCAGGGTTTAGTAATCGCGAGGTAGGAAAATGATTGCATCATTTAAAGGAGAGGGGGCATACTGCCACAGAGCAGGTGCCCGGATTACGTCATAAAAGGATGTGAAGAAGTCTAGAAGACAAAAGTGCAGAGAAAACCAAGGGACACAAGTTGACAACGGAGAAACGTCACGCTGACGTAATCTGGACAACAAAAACAGACATTGTGGGGTTCTTAATATGAAAGGTCGTGCATTTGAATTCTTGAGCAGATTTGTGTGGCTACGGAATGGTTGGCAATATATCAGTGGCTATCGAGTTAATAACAGCTAGAAGTATGTCGCCGAAGATTAGTGACGCCACGGATTCAAGAACGACGGGCAGAATCTAGACAGGATCGGATTGGTATAGCAGCGAAGACAGCCTGTGTGAACGAAAGAAGGAGAGGTCTAGAAGAGTAACGACAATGGCGAACTTATAACAGGTTTGAATAGATCATCTTAGTGCACGTATAACTTAAATGCCCGCCCTGGTAATAACAGGCCGTTAAAGAGTACCATAGAAGATATTTATGGTAACTATATCAACTGCCAGATTAAAGCAGTGTTCGCATTGTGAACTCAGAGGTTGCTTCATCATTTAAAGTTCACCGTTGACTGCAGTGACTGTTATCTTCATTCCGTTATAGTTGAGCCTAATACCTACTGTTAAGTTCACTAATATATATATATGGCAAAGCAGAATGAAGAGGGACTTACAGTATGGCAAGATGGAGAGAGATGGACAGAGACAGACAGAGAGAGAGATGGAGAGAGGAGACGTAGAGAAACAGACGGAGAGAGGAAATGGAGAGAGACAGATGGAGAGGGAGACAGACGGAGAGAGAGATGGAGAGAAAGAGATGGAGAGAGACATATGGAGAGAGGTGGAGAGCAAGAGACAGACGAAGAGCGAAACAGATGGGGAGAGCGAAACAGACGGAGAGAGGAGACTGAGAGAAAATGACAAACGGAGAGAGGTGATGGAGAGAGAGATAGTCGGAGAGAGAGACAGGGAGAGAGATAGGCTGAGAGAGATGGGGAATGAGAGATAGGCAGAGAGCGAGAAAGGCGGAGAGAGTGATACAGGCGGAGAGAGCGAGACAGACGGGGACAAAAGACGGAGAGATAGAGACTTAGAGAGGAGACAGAGAGAGACAAATGGGGAGAGGAAACGGAGATAGAGAGAGTCAGACAGGCGGAGAAAGAGAGGCGGAGAGAAAGAGACTTGAGAGACAGACGGAGAGAGAGACGGAGAGCATGAGACAGACAGAGAGCGAGACAGATGGAGAGAGCTAGACATACGGAGAGAGGAAATAGGAAGAGAGAGACAGCTGAAGAGAGAGAGACGAGGATAGAGAGAGACAGATGGAGAGAGAGACAGACAGGGAGAGAGACAGAGAAGATGGAGAGAGACGGGGAGAGAGACGGGGAGAGAAAGAGTTGAAATCACTGCCTCTGTGTATAATGAGAAATGAAAACAGTACATATATGTATTATGAAAGAAAGTAGAGAGAGAGAGAAAGAGAGTGTGAGAGACGGGGAGAGCGTGAGATGAAAGTAGTGAATCTGTGTATAATGATAAATATTGCATACATGTATTATAAGGGAGATGCGGAGAGAGAGAGAAAGAAAGAGAGAGCGAGAGAGAGAGAGAGAGAGAGAGAGAGAGAGAACGAGAGAGAGAGAGAAAAACAGTGCTTGTGTGTATTATAAGAAATGAAAACAGTGCGTCTGTGTATTGAGAGATAGAGAGTGCATTAAGAAAACAAAGACAAGATTTAAAGTAGAACAATAATGCCAAATTAAAACAGCAGTCAAGACATGTTTGAGAGATTAATAATGTGTGCACGTTGATTGATGACAATCATTCTCACAGGGAAGATTACTGCAACAGGTAATTAGCGTGTATGTGTGTGTGAGAGAGAGAGAGAGAGAGAGAGAGAGAGAGAGAGAGAGAGAGAGAGAGAGAGAGAGCTTGGGCGTGTTTATGAACACCAAGTCACATTTCTGTTGCCGGAAAGATGAGAGAGAGAGAGAGAGAGAGAGAGAGAGAGAGAGAGAGAGAGAGAGAGAGAGAGAGAGAGAGAGAGAGGAAAGATAGAGAGAGTAAGGAAGCTAGAGAGGGAGAGAAGGAGAGAGAGATACAGCTAGGGAAGGAGAGAGGTAGAGAGAGTTAGAGATGCAGAGACAGGGAGAGAACTAACGAACGAACGAACGAACGAACGAACGAACGAACGAACGAACGAACTTTATTTTAAAAGGTTAACAAATTGGTCTTACATTCGGCCCTTTCAATCACACATCTTTCATTCATCAAATGTGCATGTTACATTAACATAAGGATAAAAACATTGTTAAATGGATTTTGTAAGCATAAACAGTGCATATTACGCATTGTACATTCACGTGGTCATTTCCACCATCATGCACCATCTTACGCCTCACACGCTGGGTGTGTGACTTTTCTGCAATAATTTTCTCCTTTGACTTTATTCCATTTCTGATGTTTGCCCTCCATGCAACACGTTCAGCGGCGACTTGCTCCCAATGTGCATTATCAATGCCTGTATCAATCATGTCCCACTTACACACATCTTTGTATAGTAGTAGAGGCCGACCCTGAGATCTCTTACCTATCTGTAATTCACCAAAGAAGATGGCCTTTGGTATTCTACCATCATCCTAAGATGTCCTATCCATCTAAGTCTACGAAGACTGAGCATGGAATAAACCGTCGCACAACCTGATCTTTCCAATACTTCAGTATTTGTGATTTTGTCTTGCCACTTAATACCAAGAATTCTGCATAGATACCGCATATGAAAGCTGTTTAAACGTTTCTCTTGGTGTGAGTAAGTTGTCCAGGTTTCACTGCCATAAAGAAGAGTATTAAGGACACAGGCTTGATAGACAAGGACTTTTGTTTTGGCAGTAAGCTTCCTGTTCTCCCAGACTCTTTTTGCTAACATGTTCATTGTTGTTGCTGCCTTACCATTCCGGATGTTGATTTCCTGATCTAGGAATAATTTGCTATTTACCACTGATCCTAGATATGCAAAATGGTCTACCATCTCTAGTTCGGCGTCAATAAAGATTGATGGTACCCTATGTGCACCTTGTGACATAATCTGTGTCTTCTTTTTGCTAATTGTTAAACCAAATTCAGAACAAGCATTGAGGAATTCAAATAGTAGACATTGCAATTCTTCCTCAGAGTGGGTCGTAACTGCAGCATCATCTGCAAAAAGCAACTCTCTGATCAGTACCCTCCTAATTTTGGTCTTGGCCTTCAATCTCTGAGCATTGTAGAGGCCGCCATCTGAGCGTGAGTGAATGTATATACCACCATCCTGATCACGAAAGGCATATTTCAGTAGAAGTGAAAAGTATATTCCAAAGAGGGTGGGAGCTAGTACACAAACATGCTTAACTCCACTCTTGATTTCAAACTCTTCTGAAGTTGCACCATCAAACTTGACTATACCCTTCATGCCTGTGTGGAACGATTCCACAATGGACAGAAGAGTTGGTGGGCAGCCAATCTTCTTTAGTGTCTTGAACAGACCCTCACGACTGACCAAATCAAATGCCTTTGTGAGGTCGATGAAGGCAATAAACAGTGGTTGATTCTGTTCACGGCATTTTTCTTGCATTTGTCGCAATGAAAATATCATATCAATGGTAGACTGGTTCTGTAGAAAGCCACACTGTGATTCGGGAATTGATCTTTTAGGACTTGAAGTCTGCGCAGAACAATTCTGGCAAATGCTTTTCCAACAATACACAGAAGTGAGATACCCCTATAGTTGTTGCAGTCGCTTCGATCGCCCTTGTTCTTGTACAGTGTTATGATGATTGAATCTTTGAAATTCTGTGGGACTTGTCCTTCTCGCCAGCATAGCTCTGTTAGCTGGTGGATCTGTAGAGTGAGTGTCCACTCCTGATAACCTTTATTGGAATCCCATCCTTACCTGGAGCCTTGCCAGATGCAAGTTCATTTATAGCACGCTTCACTTCTGTTATGGTGGGAAGTTTGTCCAGGTGGTCAAGAGTTGGTAGAGCCTCTATGGCGTTGAGGGCATCATCCGCTAATTTGGTCTCACTTGAGTAAAGCTCCAAATAGTGCTCTACCCATCTGTCCATCTGCTGTTTCTTATCAGTTATGATTTCTCCAGTCAAGGTCTTCAATAGTCCACTTCTTTTGATCGTTGGACCACAGGCAACGCCGATTTACGATTCCATATTGACATGGATAGGCCTTAGGTTCATACCGGAATGCTATCGGCGTTGCCAGTAGTGGGTTGTGCTCAATATTTAAATTTCAAATCCCGAAACAACCAAATAATCTATTTGATTATTGCTCACTGGATTTTAGGAGGCCTGGTGTTCCTTGCCAGTAAGAAGTCCTGATCGTTCGGGTCCCATCGATTGACGGACGTCAGTCGCGGGATTGGGCAATCTTGAGCATAGCCTACGATGGGTTGCGTTGTGGTATTCTGTTGTGATAATTTGGTGTGTCCAGTGTGTGCCGCGTGGTTGCACGCCTGCTTCACACGTGTGATCCGGGACTTGTTTCGGGATCCGGTCAGGGATATGCACTACTGACGAGCTCAAACGAGAGCGAAACTCGATTATAGTGCTTCCATATTGACGTACCGGAATGCGATCGGCGTTGCCAGTAGTGGGTTGTGCTCAATATGTAAATCACATAACTTGACCAAATAATCATTTGCACACTGCCTGGCAGCCTTTTGCACATCCTTATTAGCTTGCTTTAGCTCACTCAGAGTGTTACGCGTTGGTCTTTCCTTGTTTCTTAAGAGAGCTATCTTCTTTTTATCAATATCAAAGGGCTGCAGAGTCTGGCTTTTTGCCGCAAACCAGTCCTGCATTTTATGATCCACAGTGCCGTAAACCCCTACGGCAGTTTTATAAAGAGTTTCCTTAAGTTGACCCCTCTTTTCATTTACTGTACAATGTTCTGGTGTATCAGTGAAAGCGTCCTCAAGTTGCTGTTGAAACTGAAAGCACTTTTCAAGATCGTGAGTGTTAATAATATTACTCCTGGGGCTAGATTTGTGTTTAGCTGTGTAGATTCTCTTTGGTCTCAGTCTAACCCTTTCAACAACCACAGAATGATCCGTATCACATTCAGCACTGTGGTAATTTCGAGTTAATGATATATGGTTCAGATGTTGTCTCCCTGTGATGATGAAGTCCAGCTGGTGCCAATGGCCAGATCTTGGATGTTTCCATGTGACCTTATGCAGCTCTTTTGTATTAAAAAAGGAGTTTGTAATACATAGGTCATTTCTGGTGCAATGCTCCAGCAGCCTTTGCCCATTTTCATTCATGCGACCGATGTTGTATTTTCCAAGGCACACTGGCCATGAACTCGAGTCCTTGCCCGCACGAGCATTGAAATCACCGAGCATATAAATGTAGTCAGATTTTGAAACTGCCTTGATCACAGAGTCTAACTACTCATAGAACGAATCCTTCACATCATCAGAGGAATCGAGTGTCGGTGCATATGCAGTAATAATGGTGGCAAAACCACCAGAGGTTGCCAAGCGCAGGGATAATAGTCTTTCATTTCCTCCTGCTGGAATTTCAATCATTCCCAGAAGCGAATTCTTCACTGCAAAGCCAACTCGGGCTATTGCCTTTTTTCTGCCTGCCCTATACCCTTCCAAAAAAGGTGTAATTGTTTTCCCTGAGTGACCCTTCCTCAGCGAGGCGAGCCTCCTGCAGGCCAGCAATATCAATGTTAAGAAGATCGAGTTCAGCATCATTCACAGCCGTTTTCCTCATATCGTCAATATTGGTCAAGTCAGTGGAAAATCCTGGACACATGGTTCTCACGTTCTAGGTTGCAAACCGTAGCTTGAGGTTTCTATGTTTCTTTTTATTTGTACCTGGTGCATTGGTTTTACAGCCTGCGATACAGATTTTGTCCTAGCTCCAAGTACCCATTGAAGCAAGCAAGCTGTGACCGATCAGCACCAAATTAGCCGGGGGCTGTCCAACTTGAGGCGGGCGGTAGCTGATCAGTGACAATTGTAGGTGTCTCCCACCGTCAGAGGCAACGCGTGGTTCCCCATGTCTACGCCAATGACAGGGACTTATAACCCGTAACAGTTGCCTCTCGCTTTGATTCCGAGACCGGTTAAGACCAGGGATGGAGTTATTGCCTCTCCATAGCACAAAGCCTGGGCTAAAATATAGAGATCATGTGTTGCCCATGCAGCATGATCCCTCTCTCGACCTGCCTAGTTCACTCCAGAGGAAAGGTAACACCTCTACATCTGGAACAAGACAAGCTGCAGAAGCTGCCGGATCAGCAAAGCAATGCTCTAACTATCCGCCTGTCGGAGCTTCGATCCTAGACCAGCCGCCAACCAAGGCTTAGGGCCTGGTCTGCCCTGCCATGACAATTTGTCTTTAGGTTGCATTTCCTCGCACCAGGGTAAGTCTTGTACCCTCCCAATTGCGCTCTTCCACCCGAATCCGTTGGCACAATGTGGGGTGGCTGGTTTGGTAAGCGCCGCCCAATGATCGGCGGTAACAGAAAGCAGGTAGTACCGTCTACTGGTATACAGTAGCTCATTCATATCTAACTAAGACCTGACACCTATATGAGAGATATGAAGACACAATACATATGTGAGAGAAATGAAAACACAATGCATATGTGAAAGAAATGCAGATACAATGAGTATGGGTGAAAATTAAGACACAGTGCGTATATGTGTCATATATTTTTGAAGGGAGTGGGAAATCACTTTGGTACATGCCCCATTTCTATTCAAAGAAGTTGGGCCCCATCCTCTTCTGTCTTCAATAACCCCAGAATATGACCCTCGAGTTATCTGTAGGCCTCGTCTTATTTAATTTTGTCTAGGAGATATAGATTATGGCCCTGGTGAGAATAGAAAATACTAACTGGGATTCTGCCCCTTCTCCAAGGATTCTTATAGCTCTTGAGGCCTCCCCCCCCCCCCTTTTTTTTTAGTTTATCAAATCTGAGGAAAGTCTAGAGAAGTCTCTCAGCTTGATTTATATTATGAAAGCATGAATATTGAGCAGTTGATAGACCTTGAGTCTCTCTCAATTACATATTCCTTCATGAGTTAATTTGTTTTTAAACAATTAAACACATAACCAATCACAATAGATCTTGACAACTTGGTGTACACACATAAGATGGAGAATCACAGATAGGTTGAACCAATAATCAACATAAGATCAGTGACAGTTAATTATTTATTGAATGGGCCTGTGTCTTCTGGCCTGTTATTCATTTTCTATGTTGGTTTATACAAGATAATTTAGAAAAATGCATATAGGACCAATGTCACAGACCATCAACAAACAAGCATCAATACATGAGATGTCAATAAGAGTTGAAACATGGTATACATTTGAATGTTGTACATGTTAAGTGTGAAAATTATGAATCTATTTAGTTATCAGTTCTTGAAAACTGAGTGTTGTGTGTTTTCTTTCTAAGAAAGTGATACCCTTATGATGTGGAGGATTAGGATAGGCCTGGGTCCATTGACTGATAGATCCGCTTCAGGTCTGCCCGTGTAGCTCCTCTGAAGGCCTCCCCATACTCTGCTCATGGCCAAGTCATCCTCCATCTCAAGTGCGGTTCATCTCTTTCTCTCTGTGGTCTGGTTTAGTTGTTGGCCAGTTGGTTGCCAGTTGGATGCCCATTGGTTGCCAATGGGTTGCCACCAAGATTTCACTGTGTAAGATTCACATAAACATATACAATCTTCCCAATACAATATTCTAGATGTAGGTCGGAAGAAATCTAAATTCCTGAAGTAGGAACTAGTTCCCCTCCCCTCCTCTTTTTTCTAATCTAGTGTTGGGTTAATTTGGGGTGGTCAGAGTTTATCACACTGTGTACGCCTTGTATCAACTGGTTCCTGCTGTATATAAGTTCTCATTTGACCTGGGGTCAGTGAAACGTGTACAGTAAGACAGTGACAAGAGTGAGGAAGTGTCAAGATGCATGTAAATAAATGACATACATTTATAACATTTCTATCACTCAATTGTGTTTGTAGTGTGTATAAATAATTCTGTGTTTTCCCAATTAACCAACTTCTTCTTCTTCTGTGTATAATAACTCCTCTCCCATTATCTGTTGTTGTTGTGGTGTTGAGTGTTGAGTTGTGGGTGGTTGTGTTTGTTAAGTTGTGTTGAGTAATGAGTTAAGTCAACTTCTGGTTGTGGAGTTCCGCGAAGCACAACTTTTCTGATATAATGCAGTTCATAAGTGCCCTTATCTAATTAAATTGTGACATAAATATAAATATTTATTCCATCAAACCCTATTTATTCAATAGTGTGGGATGTGGATTTTAATTCCTGAGAATGGTTCGTTAAAATGTCTAGGGGGTTTTATTGATTCTCTGTCACTGGTAAGAATGCAGGGTGATCCGGGATATTTACCACAAATCCCAGGAGGAAAGAGTTCCATCCTTGAAACAATGGCATCTGTGTGTAGGTTTCCCTTCCCACTTCATCACCCTTTAAATTAACTATAGATGCTAGAAGGATATTGATTGCTCACAACATATAAACAACCACTTGTTGGACACCACATTTACTTGATGTACACAACACTTTTGGACAAACAGTTCAGGTATTAACTCAAGATCTGCAGTTACATATATATATAGGTGTAATAAACACTATGCATTTTCAGACAGGCATGGGAATGATATGCAGTATTACAACATAGTACCCAGTGACCCCAGAAAAAAACAAGGTTATTACAAACAACATAACAACCACAAATTGGGTCTACTTTCATTTTTCCCTCATGATTAAGGCAAATAAAGATAGTAAATAGAACCCAAAATAACATGTTTCTGACACCTTTTACCATTCTCTCATTGTTAAAAATAATGAGTTGGTGTCAAAATACTATACCATCTATATACCATTGGAAAAAAACTACTGACCTGTTACCTTCAGAAAACAAAAACCAACATATAAACAGCATTTTGTACTAATTAAATTAATTAATCGAGTCTATCTCCTGGTGTGCGGTTATGGGTCCACCTTTGCTGTCGATTAGATCCTTTTCCCCATTATCTGGGTACCGAATTAATGCACTCAGTTATGTTCTTACTATTTAGTCACTGGTAATTGGCTGGTGCAAATCATACTTTATAATCCAAACTAGAAATTACACACAATCACAAATCCCTCTGCGGGCTAGAATATTCGAGTACTCTGTTGCAGTAGGCTCGGTGTCTTTTTTTGAAATTTGGGGCCTCAGGTTGGTCTAACTTTCCGGAATTTCCACTTAAGCTCTGCAGAAGGTACTTTACCATCTCACCATACATGGTGCCAAGTAGACGTCCATTCAGCTTCTCTGCTTTTAATATCAGAATCCCAAGTAGTTCAACAAAGATTTTACACCCACCAAGTCGCGAGTCTATAACCCATGGCATTTAGGTTGACATTGGACCAGCAAAGAGTTAGTCGTTGTTATCTAGTCCAGTGTAGAACTTTATATGACTGAGAGGCATCTCATGGTAGTATCTGTGACTAGGGCCACAATTGATCTATACCTACATATATGCACAGATGAATGAATCCAGCACAGTAACAGGTTTGCAAACAATTGGATGATTCCTCTTGTTGCTGATGTAGAGACATTTAGCTGCTTTCATATGGTCTTTTATCTGATGGTGTTCAGGGTTTGGAACCTTGAGGTAATCTGGTTTCGTAGTTATGTTTCAGATGATATTAAGTTTGTACCTTGGTTGTATTGGCTTATGTGGTTCAGTGTCTTCTCCCATTTTGAGTTGGTGTTCATAGCTAGAACTTGGGGTTGCATGGCTGAAACCTTATGTTTGCCTTTTGCAGCTGTGAGATGTTCTTTCGAAGACTTATCCATTGTGGATATTAACTTGGTAATCCAACCAACAGTTGAAGGGCTTTCACTGTTGCTAGTTTTAGTAACTTGTAGGATTGTCCCATAGTTTCACTGATTTTGCTGAGTGATAAGGCTTATAGGTGATACTTCTCAGACGTAAAGCAGACGATACACTGTTGTCCGTTACTCTGTTGATCTTCATCTTTGTAGATTATTAGATCTTGAAGTCCACATGTGGGATGTTCCTACTAAAATAGGACTTAATCACTCACCCCGTCAGTTGTCTTCTAATTTATCTGTTGCTCGCTATGGAGCTATTGAGCGCCGCAGTAAACATTGAGGTATGGCTAGATCCAGACTATGGTTTGGACATTCACTTTATGGCTGTTTACCCAGGATCCAGTGTTAGTGATATAGTCCCACCAAATTCAACCACCACCTGCTTCTCTTCTATAGAAAAGGGATGACAAGAATACAACACTAGCATTAACCTACTGTGTTATGGTAAAAGGTTTACAACACAATTACAAACACAAATACAAAACACCAAGGGGAGAAGGGGAAAGGAGTGGGTGTCCATGTTCCACTGTCCCTCATTGCTGAGTAGAGCCATTCTGACTCTTCATAGTGAGTAAGGTATTTTCTCACTTATATTTTGTTCTGTTGTTACTGGGACTATTGGATGGGTGAAGTCATTCTGTCCATCCAACATGTTGATATTGTCTCTCTCATTACTTGAAGAGAATAGCCTATACAGAATCCCTGTGGTTTCTAATGCCGCGTCTTCATTTCGGCACTATAATCATCACTAGGTCAAGACTATTCACTATTGGCTTCTTAAGTACTGACATACATATGTATTCTTACATCAACATCCTCTAATCCCAAGGTGCAACATTAAAATGTATATTCCCACAGTAAAAAGTAACAATCAGAACAAAGAAAATTCTCATACCAGAAAAAGACATACATGTACATTTCTCTGATATTAAGTACATGATACTCATACATAATAATTAATCATAATGATGATGCAGGGAGCCTAGGTTTTTGAATTATCTTCATGAACTAAAACATCCATTGTTTTCCCCCACTGCGTACAGCACATGAGGATAGTAATCGCTGTGATATGTTTTGCCAATGACTGCTATTATTCGGAGGGTATTTATAAGAATAACTTATGCCGCATGGTCCAGTCTTCTGAATATTGCAAGCAATTTATTCACATCAATCTTCGCTTCTGTTTCTACTACGGTGAGGCGATGCGGAGTGAATCCTATCCGAACATACATTTACATCACGCGTTTAATTGTTCATGAATTTATATTCAAACATGGCCTGTCCCTAACACTATTTTATGAAATGATTATATGTTCACCCTCATATGGAGTGGTTACTAATCTGTTAACAAAAGAATGGTACTAAAATTTAGCACTATATTTCCAAGTTACAGATTATAATGTGGCAAAATATTTTATCCCCTGACTAAGTACGAGTCAGGAATATGCGTAATCATTTGTATGTCCCCGCATGGATAAAACACCTTTCTATAGTACATAGATTATTTGCAGATTTCTAAGCATAAATAGTGAGATATTGTTCACAGTGCCTAGAAGTTTTAACATAGGAATATGAAATTGACAGACACTAGTTCTTTACTATGAAGCATGAATCAGGGGTCTGCTCCTACATTGAGAAAATCTCTAGAATGTGTTTCAGACATGAGAGTTGATACTTTACAGTACACATAATATTCATAGATTATAGCACTACTAGTGAGATATAAGTTCATAATGCCTATACAAGATATTAACATATGGATTTGAAATTGTAAGACATAGGAAAAATTACAGCGTGGCGCCCACCTGTGTTTCCTTAGTAAACATCATCCAGCCTGGTTTAAGAGAATTGTAACTAATTCTTAATTAAACATACTGGTCTAGGTAATACATAAATATATCTTAATCATGTAGATAACATACCAATAGCTTGAAGAGAATCATGGTTTTAAAAGGCAACATGCCTTCTCCCCGAAGGGAAAACTTTTACATGTCTGTTCTTTGTCGTCGTACTGACCAAAATGGCTACACTGGCCTTTGTTTTACAATCAGTCGACGACTGTTGGCCAGGTATGTAGGCCAAAATAAGGCCAAATTAATTAAGCTGCCACGGTCAGTCTATCGCTGTTTTATTTTCTCCTACATTAAGTAAGTTACTTAAACAGTAATTGTAAGGGTTTGTGTATTTTTAAGGGAGTCCATAAATAGGAAAGGGTAGGGACGTTTTTATTATACCACAAATAGATGAAGCAGAAAGGAAAGATTGATTTCTCTTTCAGCTTTCTAGATTGTAAATAGGCATAGATAAGTCTGTTTTAGAACAAGGCACTTGTTCTAGTACACGAACTGTCTTTTTAGCTGTAGATAGTGATAGCATTTTTAACAGTGTTTCTGCTGAAATGCACAAGATTGCTTTAGAATCATCACTTCGTACAGTTGTCTAGAATAGAATGTAGTATTATTATGCACTTCTTAAAGTTAATAATTATCTTTAAGAATATCAGAGATTGCAGTATTCGAACAGAGTATTAGATTGTCAGTTTGCCCGGGAATCGGCTCTGCTCGTCAGAATGGAACAGTCAAACATTTTTCACTTCAGAGGTTTTAATTTATAATAATATATTTCAATTGACATTACAGACACTGGATACCATTCCTGCGCCTTTGATACATCTGGTCATCAGTTCAATCTAAGGACTAACAAGCTCACCTGGGATCCAGACATTCTGCCTTCCCTATTTGAAAATCGGTCACACTAGCTTTCACGTCTGTTCATCAGGCATGTTTTAGGAAGAGTGCGCGATTAACATATTCTACGCGGGTTTCCGAATAGAGGCGTTGTCACGTGTCTCTGTTTATCCAATGATCTCCTGAGTTTGGGCTGATGAAATGTTTCCTAGAATTGACGTCATCTGTCACTTGTTCCAGTTCCAGTTTTGATGTTGCATTAAGTTTTAAAGGTTTGGTTTCAGTTTGCGTTAGTAAAGTCCATTGTTTTATATTTTCTCCACTTCTTGGCTTGAATTCTTGTCAACTGAATAATGGTGGTTAGCGATTATGCCACAATATGTAAGAAATGAAAACTCAGTGAGTATGTGTGAAACATGAAGACACAGTGCGTATATGTGAGAAATAAAGACGCACTGCGTATATGTGAGAAGTTAAGACATAGTGCGAATGTATGAAACATAAAGGACATTGTTTATTTGAGAAATGAACACAATCACATATATGTGTGAAGGATGAAGACACAATGTGTACGATTGAGAATATCAAACGCTTTGTGTATGATAGAGAAATGAAGACAGGGAGTGCAGTTACGACAAAGGAAGAGACAAGAGTGCAGTTACGACAAATGAAGACACAGAGTGCAGTTACGACAAATGTGTGTGTATGGGTGTGTGTGTGTGTGTGTTTGTGAAATAGAGAGAGAGAGAGAGAGAGAGAGAGAGAGAGAGGAGAGAGAGAGAGAGAGAGAGAGAGAGAGAACGGAGTGTTTGCTTGTAAGAAATGCTAACAGCGTAGAAATTGCGAAAGATGAAGACGAATTGCGTTTATAATTGTAAGAAATATAAAGAAGATGCCTGTTTTGTGATACTTTTCAAGAACACAGTCATTTCTTTTTTAACGGGATTGTTTGAAAACCATAATATATTGCTTGTTTCTCCCACCTTCTGCAGAATGACAATCGCCAGTAGCAGTATAATACTGCTGCTGTGTCTACTGGGAGTGCCTTCTAACCTAAACCAATCCGCTGCCTCGGTGAAAGGATTTAGCCGTGAGAACAGACGAGACAATGTCATTGAAATGGCAGCTTCTGGTAGCCTGTCTCAAGATCCGCAAAGAAGCAAGCACGTCAGTATAGATCCCCAGACAACAACAAAGAAGGTCGTGAAAGTCGTCGGGACATCTTCAGAATCAGTAATAAAATATACAGAATCTATGAAAGGAAGAGTCGAACAGAAAAGTAACTTAAATACACTCTCCACAAATACACAACAGAATTCGCAAGCCAACATCAAGACATCAACGAAGTCTCTAATACATAGTTTAGTCACCAACTTCACAGACATCGAAGATGACTCTCAAGAAGAATCAAGCATAGACAGACGCCCATACTTTTATCATTTTGATTTCAAAGACAAATTCCGCTGTCTGCCGTGTCAGTGCTATTTCACATTTTCCAGAAGTATTGTAGCATCCTGTAAGTCTTCAGTCGCCGAGATTAACGGAATTCTGCCAAATGAAACTCAACAGATAGCCATTTCCAGCCCTTTAATACAGATATTCCATGCCAGTGATTTCTTACAGTACCACAGCTTACAGAATCTGTCAGTTTCCAACAACAAAAATATGCACACAATAGCCAACAGTTCTCTTCACACCTATTTGTTGTCCCTTAATCATTTAGATTTAAGCTTCAACAACATTTCCCACATTATGGATGGGAGTTTCACCATATTCCCTAATCTACTGAGCCTCAAACTGGAGCACAACCACATTCAAGATATTTCCAAACTGACGTTCCAGGGTCTTACAAATTTACAGTTTCTAAACGTATCAGGAAATCAGTTTGTCGGTGTTGATAAATGGCTCTCTAGATCACTTTCAGAAACTGAGAGTTCTAGATCTCAGAAATAATAGTATTCATATAGTGTTCATGCCTGGCGTGTTTGCTAATCTTGTATATTTGCACAGATTATACATGAATGGAAATCTGCATTCTAACACAAGTTACCCAATTGCAGAAATAGCGCGACTGAAATACCTAACTTCCCTGTCCATTGACGGATATCAGACCATTTTATGCTTGGTCCAGAGATAAAATTTCTGTAAAGATTGGCCACACTCCATGTAGGCTTTTCGCGAAAGAAACAATGCCGCCTCAAACACATTGCCGAATCTTTCTTGGAAAATGTCCCCTACTTACAGACTGTTCGATTCTCCAATTGCCCTTTGGAAAACGTGGATATCAATGTTTACAGACATGTGAAACATCTCCGAAAACTGGAATTTATTTCTACGTACCCCTATGACATATTTAAGGCTCTGGATGGACTCGAGGGGCTGCAGAACTCATCGCTGAAATCTTTGAGCCTGGTCAATCTTATCCCAAAAGGGTGTCCTTTTATCTGTCTGTACGAGGGCCACGCGAAGTATTTGAAAAATATAGAGTTAGAGGTTATAGATTTGTCATATAATCGGATTGGGTATATGGACTAACAAGTTTATCCATGGCTTGCCAAAGACACTCAGGAAGCTTGTATTATGTGGAAATGAACTCATTGAGCCTAAGCTACTCACTGATAAATTGTACTTCCTAAACAACCTGGAACTTATAGATCTAGGGGACTTACAGTGATACTGTCCCAAGCGATGGAATATCACAGATTAAGGTTAGTAGTGGGTTAGCACAAACCCAGACTAGTAGTGGGTTAGTAGACAAGCATGATGATGCTACGGACTGGGACGCTGCATACATTGTCGAGCAGTTGGAAGATCTTAATTCTACAGCCTCTGGGGAAAGGTCTAATGAGGAATTTATGAACGAGAGAAACTTACCACCGAAACCCCCTATCTGTACAGATCACTTCGGGTACGACGACATCACACGTATTATAGGGGCTGCAAACAGCAGTGATCAATCCTCGTTGGAACATTCGCTCAGACACCTGGAGACGGCTCCAGTGGAGAGACCAATGTTGAAATATCTTGGAGCACATGGATTCTTAGAGATGAACATGAAAGACTTGTTTAAGAACATCGTAAAATATTACAAACACCTGACTTATTTAGACCTCTCGTACTGCGCTTTGCCTTCGTTAAGACATAGCTCCTACATTCCCCCGTGGATTCGCGCCATTAACTACAATGGCAACTATTTTACACATATACATCATAAGGTGTTTGATTACAATAACTCGCTGACATACTTCTCTTTGAAAAATAACGCCCTCGGCTATATGTTTGCGAATAGGGAAGAAAAAATCTTTAAAAGACTCCAGAATCTTGTCTATCTTGATTTATCATGGAATATGATTTACAAACTGCCTGCCAATTTTTTCCGAGGGTTAGAAAACTTAAAAGTTTTAAAAATGAGTGACAATAAACTAGGACTCCTTAACGTGAGCTTCTCTACAACTCCCAAGCTGGAGTATCTGGATCTCAGTGAAAACTCCATTAGTTCGATTAGCAAAAGCAGCAGGGACGACCTGGA
>JACEFZ010014523.1:152500-233511 GCA_014155875.1 Cepaea nemoralis
GAAGTTGTACATGAGGTTATGGAGACACCTATCACATTCAGTGAACTGGAGCTAGCCATTTCAAAACTGAAAATGAGAAAATCACCAGGAGCTGATGGTATCTCCAATGAAATGATCAGGAACCTAGGAACAGAGGCCAAAGCAAAGCTGCTAGAGATCTTTAATAATACATGGACCTTAGGCAGTGTTCCACAAGTCTGGAGAGAAGCAATCATGATACCCCTCCTAAAATCTGGGAAAGACAGTTCCATTGCCTCACTAGTTGTCTCTGCAAAACAAACGAACGCGTCATCAATCACAGACTACAGTGGTACATTGAAAGTGAAAACATCCTTGTGCCACAACAGGCTGCCTTTAGGCAGTGCTACTCTACGGAAGATCAGACAACCTACCTCTCTCAAGAAGTTGAGGATGCATTCCAAGAGAAGAAGCTGGTACTTGCGGCTTGGATAGATCTGAAGAAAGCCTTTGACAAAGTCTGGAAAGAAGGTCTGATGAGGAAACTGAGAAACTGTAAAGTCAATGGAATAATGTACAAATGGGTAAAAGCATACTTGCACAACAGAAGAGCCAGAGTACAGATAGACGGTCTCAAGAGTAAGAAAGTACTATTGCGTCACGGTGTTCCCCAGGGCGGAGTCCTGTCCCCAACACTTTTTCTAATCTTCATCAATGATCTTGTTGCTAATCTACCCAATGGAATTAAAGCGGCAATGTACGCTGATGACCTGGTTTTATGGAGCGCAAATGAACATGCATCAGTGGCCACCATATTGCTACAAAGAGCTGTAGATACATTTGTTGCATGGGCGGATAGATGGTGTATTAGCATAACCACTGACAAGTGCAGCACCACTCTATTTACCCTTTCTCCGAAACAAAAGGCAGGGAGCATTCAGATAAATGGAACACCCCTAAGAGAAGATAAGGAACCAACATACCTTGGTGTAACATTCGACGACAGGCTGACATGGAGAAAACATAAAAAAAGCAGTAGCAAAAGCCAGAAGGAAAATTGCCATCCTGAGAAAGCTAACTGGAACCACTTGGGGAGCCAGTGGGAAAATACTTAGCAAAGTTTATCAACAGAGCATACGACCACACTTGGAATACGAGTCAACTGCGTGGTGTTCAGCATCAAAAACCACATTGCAGGAGCTGGACAAGGTGCAAAATCAAGCTCTTAGAGGCATCACAGGAGGGATGAAATCAACCCCTATAGTAGCAATGGAGAAAATGGGGAGGACACAAGCTTTAAGAGAACGCAGAGATACAAAAACACTAATACAAGCAGAAAAGTTTCTCAGCTTGCCAGGCCACCCTATGAAGAACAGATTTGAAAACTTAGCTATGGGGCGGTTGAAAAGAAGTAGTTTCATCCACCAGGCCAAACGACTCTGCAGAGAAACCGTCGATCTTCCCACAGTTGATATCCCCCTGACAACTATTCCAGAGCGAACCCCGTGGAAAGATGAACATAGAATATCACTACAAATCCAGTCAAAAGTGAGAGGAATATTTGACAAGGAAGAACAGAACAGTGTACAGCGCAGAACAGCCACTCTCAGCTTCCTTGATGACGAATACCCACAGGACCTCTGGATCCGAGTCTACACAGATGGGTCAGCACAAAATGCTGTTCGAAATGGAGGAGCGGGAGTGTATATAGAATACCCAAATAATACTAGAGACACGGCCAGAATTCCAACAGGAAAGTACTGCCATAATTATGATGCTGAAATTGAGGCAATCAAGATAGCCACAGAGAAATTACAAAATACCAGCCATGGTACACAACCTGTGGTGATATTGACAGATGCAAAATCCGTAATAGAGGCGCTCCTGTCTGGGAAATTGCCAGTTCTGATGACACTACTTTCTGAACTTAGCAGTCAACGTAAGATCACCATACAGTGGATACCATCCCACTGTGGAATCCCCGGAAACGACAGAGCTGATCGATTGGCTAAGGAAGGAGCACAAGAAGAACAACCAGATGTGCCTATTACATACCACCAAAAGAAAAGAATGATCAAATCAGTCAGAAGGCCACCAAACCTTACTCAAGACGACTACCACGTTATGGACAGACCAGAACAGGTCATTCTTCTGCGCCTCAGAACAGGACACAATAGATTACGCAACCACATGTATACAAAATTCAAGATTGGTGACTCAGCCATATGCACATGTGGTTTGGCGTCGCAGACAGCAGAGCACATACTCCAGGATTGCCCAAACTACAACATATCCAGGCGAACCTTCTGGCCTAGAGAGACAGCAGTGGAAGATAAACTCTATGGACCGCTCAGTGAACTGAAAAAGACTGTTAGATTCATACAAGAGACAACATTGCAGTTATAGACATAGTTTAGGCGAACGAAAGAAGAAGAAGATTTAACATTTTGGTTAATATATCTACTCTGAATTCACCCAGACTTCTAATTCTTCTATTGTGATTCCATCTGGCCCGGCTGGTTTTTTTTTTTTTTTTTAATTCTTCTGTCTTAATATGTTTGGCAGCGTCAGTGACTTCTTCTTTTAGAATATAATTATTCTCTTATATACTCATTACACCTCTTTATTATAGCACCTTCCTCCAATAATAGTATTCCTGTTTTTGATTTTCAAAACCTTGTATTTATTCTTATGTTGCTTATCTTGAGCTCACTGATTTGTCTGTGCATAGTTTTTGTATCTTTAATATAATTTAATTCAATTTTTTGCACTGCTCGTTTAACCAACTTTCTTTTGCCTTCACACATATATCTCTTATTTATATATTAATCTTTGCATGTTCTTGTTTGTCATTTTTACTATGTTTTATTTTGACTTTATGTCAGCCATCCATTTTTATTAGCCTTTTGGCTTCTCTCGGGTAATATTTATTTGCTTGTTTGATGAATGGAGTCCCTTAACATGTCCCATTGTGTGTTTATACTCTGTATTTTAGCTATTGCATTGTACTTATTTTTCACAGTCGCTCTGTATATTTCTTGTATTTCTTTATATACCTTCAAATCTTCTTTATTATGTATCATGTTCTTAACCACTAGTTTGTTTTCTCTACAGTCTTACTTTGATTTGTCCACATATTGGTACATGCTCACTATTACAGCCACCAATAGACATTGTCTTTACATTAATTAATGCATTTAAAAAAATCTTTTATTAATAACTATGTTATCAATTTGGTTGAGTATTTTCTTATCAGGGATTTTCCGTGTGTCTTTTAAGGTGTTTGAACTAGGTGTTTCTAATTATCAAATGAATGATATTTGCCCATTCTATTAGTTTCTCTCTTCTTTCATGTTTTGTACCTAAACCATAATTCCCCACATCCACCATTTTTCCTTTTCATACTTGTGCATTAAAATATCATAGTATTAATTTTTTTATTATTTTTGTGTGAACTACTTTGAGACATGAAGTTTGGGAAGATAATGTGGTGGTTTCCCATTGACTTCCACGTCCACATGGTGGTCTTTTACCTCTGCCTTTGACAGCCATTTCCGACTGTAAAGACAAGTGAGAGCCTTGCTCTTCTCAGCTACAGAGTATGGCAGTGAATCTTGGAATTAGGAAGAACTTAGAAGCAACAGAGATGTGGTGTTTGAGACGAATGTTGCGAATTCCTTGGACTGCCAGAGTAACTAGCAACGACTCTCTGAAACAGGCTAATGAAACTAGAACATTATATACAATAATAAGAAAGAGACAAACAGCTTTCTTCGGTCGTGTGATGAGAAGATAGGCACTGGAGAACATCATGACAACTGGAAAGATCGAGGGGAAGAGAAACAGAGGCAGACCAAGAGAAATTATGCTGGATGGATTGAGACGGTGGCATGGAGGAATATCATCAGCAGAGTTGATCTAGTCCACCAAAGACCGAGATCTGTGGAGAGCCATGAACGCCTACGCCAGCTGGCAGGGCACTTGATGATGATGATGGTGATGATGACTTTTAGACATAGCTATTTCTACTTCATCGTAAAGGTGTTGTATTTCTTCATCACTACTTTTTTTTTTTTTTTTTGGTGCGTATACTTGTATAATATTTATACCTATTGATTTGCCTTTGATTTTGATCATGATACCTCTATAAGAAATACACCACTAATCATTAATTGACTTGACTGTTGTTTTTTTTTTTTTTTATCCTACTCATTTTTCGTGTTTATAATTTTGCCTGATCCTTCCATCTCATTTCACTAATGCCTAGGATATTCATTTTTAATTTTCAATGACACTATCCAATGTCGCCCATCGGGTGCTGGAGCGTCAGCTAATTTTCTCCACAACGCTTGACGGCAAAAGTGGAAGATGATGATGTTAAATCAGTACTGGTATATAGATCTAAAACATCATCATCATAAGCATGTGTCATGCCGATTATCGTGGGCGGTCAAGTTTCACCATCTCACACGTTCACCAGAGTCGTGGATCAGCTCTGTATTCTTGTCTCGGCCATGCCATGCGGAAAAGCCATCCAGATAATTACTTCTCTGCCTTCTAATCAGCTGGGAACCAGTAAATGATAGAATCATAACAGCGCGTTACCAAACGAAATATTTCAAACTAACAATCATACAGTGCTACGCACCTACCAACGGCGATACAGACATCAACAAAGATAATTTCTATAAACAACTAATTGGTACCATCAACTCATCTCCCAAGCACGACATTGTTGTTGTAATGGGTGATTTCAACGCCAAGATAGGGTCTGACAATAAGGGTGTTGAGAGATATATGGGAATTCACGGCTTAGGGGATATGAACCAAAACGGAGAGAGACTGCTAGAATTCTGTGAAATAGCAAATCTGATAGTAGCAAACTCTTTATTTCCGCACAAAGATATACACAAAGTCACGTGGAACTCGCCTGATAGCATCACAAAAAATCAGATACACCATTTTTGCATTAATGCCAAATTCCGTTCATCAGTACAAGACGTCAGAGCCTACAGAGGTGCAGATGCTGGCAGTGATCACAATCTCTGCATTGCCAAACTAAAAATAAGGCTCAAGACTCTGCACAGATCACCCAGAATTAAGAAAATAAACTCACAGTCCCTACTGACTAAAGAACACCAACTCGCATTCAATTCAGAGGTACAAAGCATCTATGCTAACAAAGAAAGTGTATCGAGCAATGCGAATATTAAAAGCAACATTGAAGAAAATTGGAATTTCCTAAAAAATACCTTGCTAAATGCTGCAACAAACACAGTCGGCTACGTACAAAGACAGAAAAAGAAGTGGCTAAGCGATAACACCTGGACGAAGATACAAGAAAGAAAACAAGCAAAACTAACACTTCTTTCTGCAAAAGACACTTCTACATATGAAACCCATAAGCAAAAATACTCCATGTTGGATAAAGAGGTGAAATCAAGCGCACGAAAAGACAAACAGAACTTTATTCACAGCCTGGCCTCCGATGCCGAATCAGCTGCCAAAACTGGAAACAACAGAGCCGTATTCCATATCATGAAGCAACTATGCAATCACTCACCTACACCAAATATACCCATCAAAGACAAACAAGACAATCAATTGTTATCCGATGACCTTCAAAAGCAACGATGGGCAGAACATTTCAAAGAAATATTAAATAGACCGCAGCCTGACACTATTCCAAACCTGGATGGAGAAATTACTATGCCCCCACTAGATGCCTCCTGCGAGTCATTCACCATGGAAGAGACTAAAGCAGCCATCAACAAATTTAAGAACAACAAAACTGTTGGTGAAGATGACATCTCAGGAGAAATTCTCAAAGCAGCAGGTGAGAACACCGTACAACGTTTATTACAGCTGATCAATGAAATCTGGCAAAGCAAATCCCCACCACAACAGTGGAAAGATGGTGTAATTTTCAAACTGCCTAAAAAGGGCGATATGTCTGATTGCAATAATTGGCGTGGCATCACTCTGTTGTCAGTACCAGGAAAACTTTTTTGTAGCATGTTACTTGAGAGATTGAAAAAGGCTATAGATGAAAGGCTCAGAGAAGAATAAGCAGGCTTCAGACCAAAACGGTCATGCATAGACCACATTTTCACCCTCAGAATAATCATTGAAGACTCCGTAGAATTCCAGTCCAAATTAATCACCAACTTTGTCGACTGTCAAAAAGCCTTCGACAGTATCCACCGTCCATCGCTTTGGAATCTACTTAACATCTATGGTTTTCCTACCAAATATACCAACGTCATAAAATCTTTCTACAAAGAGACACGTTGCTGCGTAAGAACAGAAACAGGCAACTCTGACTGGTTCGCAGTCGAAACAGGAGTGAAACAGGGTTGTGTCTTATCACCGATGCTCTTTGGAATAGCTATCGATTGGGTCATGCGCAAATGCACAAACAACACAAATATGGGTATCCATTGGGTTGACAAAATTCTAGAAGACCTGGACTTTGCCGACGATATAGTGCTTTTGAGTTCAACACACCCGGATGCCCAAGAGAAAATAAACCACCTCCAAAATGTTTCAGGGCAAATTGGTCTCCAAATTAACACCACAAAAACAAAGACTATTGATCTTACCAACAGTTCAGATGACACCAAATTGAACAGCTACGTTCTTGAAAAAGTCAACAGCTTCACATACCTAGGAAGCAAAATGACATCTACAGGGGACTCAACACCAGAAATATCATCTAGAATCGCACTGGCATCTGGTGCCTTCAATAAACTGTCAAACATCTGGAAGTCAAAGACACTCAGCAAACACACAAAACTTAAAATCTTCAACTCTTGTGTGATTCCAGTGTTAACGTATGGATGTGAAAGTTGGAAATCAACGGTAGCTTTAGATAAAAAATTAGATAATTTTGAGAACAAATGTCTTAGAAGACTTCTAAACATCCACTGGAAAGACTTCAGAACCAATACGCAAATAAAACAAGAGACTAAGCAAGGTACAGTATCCAATTTCATAAGAAGACGCCGTTGGAACTACATCGGCCATGTACTCAGAATGGACAAGACAAGACTCCCCTACCAAGCCCTCATATGGTCACCAGTAGGGAAAAGAAAACGGGGAAGACCAAGAGAGACCCTGCGTAGAACCATCATCAGAGAAGGCTCATTCAACGGCCAAGTGAACATCCAAGATCTACAACAGGTAGCGGCGAACCGACAACCATGGAGAGTCAGGACTTCTGCCCTATGCGCCGCCTTAGGCTCAAGAGGAAGGACTAACTAACTAACTTCTAATTGTTCTTTTCTCTTCAGATTTGCCAGTGGTCACCAAGTTCTCTAGTTTGTATCTTTTCAAAACGTGCCCAAAAAATATTTGACTGTCTGTGTCTAATTTCTCTAATCAGTTTATGGTTTTCATTTACCTCTTGTATGACTTGCTTAATGGTTTAACTGTCTGTCCATGGTATTCTTTGCATTTTCCTCAGAAACCACATTTCCACTGCCATTAGATGTTTTTGTTTTCCAGTTTGTCTGCTCACTGTATCAAAGCCATTGAAAACTACTAAAAGAATTATCATAAACTATAAATCTTTTCATTAACTGGTGCGGGTGTAGAATAGTGGGGCAAAATCACAAACGTGGAGCTAATGGAGAGGACTAAACAAATTCCAATGAATCAAGAGACGAGAGAAAGAGACGCTGCCGCTGAACAGGACACACACTGAAAAAGCCTGAACATAGTACAGGGTGTTTTTAAAGTCTCTCTACACTTTGTATGTAGAACAAATTTGAAACATAAAGTACATGACGTCATCAAACAATGTACTCCACAGTCTATCGTGAAGTAATATGCAACGAATGACTGTCGTACTTTCCAAGACCCCCAAAACAGCTTTAGGCAATAGCAGTGACTATTGTAACTAATTTAATAGATTTCTTAGCACATTGTTGATGACGTCATGTACTTCATCTTTCAAATTTTTTCTACATACAAAGTGTAGTGAGGCATTTGAAACACCCGGTATGATTAGACATTCCCTTTGCTCGAACCCACAGGGCAGGGCGAACAAATTAGTGGTAAACCTAAAAACACTCGGTGAAGACAATTACAGACGGGATGAAGAGTGGTGGAAGGAATGGAGGTAGCGGCAGGAGACAACAAAAGATAGTGTGCCTTGGCGTGGGTTGGGTGAGAGCCTATGTATACTTCAGTAGAAAAATAAAGATCAGAAGAAAAAGGCACAAAGTTCATTGGCTGGGACGAAACAACAGGGTTTACAAGCCAAGTATCGACTTCATTGTAACGGGTTTGATCCCCGTTGAATAGGTCTATTTCCGCAGGGCAGCCTGCCGAACGCGTTGCACAAAGCACGAACTCCGTAGCTCCAGCGACGATCCCCAGAAATCTTCGAGAAAATTGCACTCGTGAACCGAACTACATAGGTCGGAATTGAACCCACAACCTTCGGAACTGCGCCATCCATGTCCATAATAGACTGCGCCATAGTGTCCATAATAGACTGCGCCATCCATGTCCATATAGACTGCGCCATCCATGTCCATAATAGACTGCGCCATACATGTCCATAATAGACTGCTCCATCCATGTCCATATAGACTGCGCCATCCGTGTCCATAACAGACTGCGCCATTTGTGTCCATAATAGACTGCTCCATCCGTGTCCATAACAGACTGCGCCATCCGTGTCCATAATAGACTGCGTCATCCATGTCCATAATAGACTGCGCCATCCATGTCCATAATAGACTGCGCCATAGTGTCCATAATAGACTGCGCCATCCATGTCCATAATAGACTGCGCCATCCATGTCCATAATAGACTGCGCCATACATGTCCATAATAGACTGCTCCATCCATGTCCATAATAGACTGCGCCATCCATGTCCATAACAGACTGCGCCATCTGTGTCCATAATAGACTGCTCCATCCGTGTCCATAACAGACTGCGCCATCCGTGTCCATAACAGACTGCGCCATCCGTGTCCATAATAGACTGCGCCATAGTGTCCATATAGACTGCGCCACCCGTGTCTGTAACAGACTGCGCCATCCGTGTCTATAATAGACTGCGCAATCCATGTCTATAACAGACTGCGCCATCCGTGTCTATAACAGACTGCGCCATCCGTGTCCATAATAGACTGCGCCACCCATGTCTATAATAGACTGCGCCATCCATGTCTATAACAGACTGCGCCATCTGTGTCCATAATAGACTGCGCCATCCGTGTCCATAATAGACTGCGCCATCCGTGTCCATAATAGACTGCGCCATCCATGTCCATAACAGACTGCGCCATCCGTGTCCATAATAGACTGTGCCATCCGTGTCCATAACAGACTGCGCCATCCATGTCCATAATAGACTGCGCCATCCGTGTCCATAATAGACTGCGCCATCCGTGTCCATAATAGACTGCGCCATCCATGTCCATAATAGACTGCGCCATCCATGTCCATAATAGACTGCGCCATACATGTCCATAATAGACTGCGCCATTGTCGTGAAATACTGAGAGTTAATGATTCCCAGATGGACGAATGTATACACCGACTGACCAGGTGGAGGAAGGGTTAACAAGCGAAGCAGTAATGGTAACAAACAAAGGAGTGACCAGGCGCATGTGTTTATAGTCAAGACACAGAAGGGGCCGGCTAACCGCACAGGTAAACTGTCGAGTGGAAAATTGGTTTGCGACTAAAGCAGAGAGATTATTGGACAGCATATTGCGGTATGGATGTGAAACGGTTCAGAGCTGTAATTTTCCACTAACGATGATAATGCAGTCTGATGTGAGGTGTCCAGCAATGTCAAGGACTATGCGGCAAAATGACCGATAAAAGAGTGGCTACGTCTTTGTGTAAGTTTAGTGTGTGTTCCAAACTGACTGAAGGAGATATGTTCTTGAGTGGGAATAGAAATACACGTCCCTAATGATGGAAAGAGGGGATACTAGTGTGTTATTCGCTAAGAGTTTTTCGATTCCAGGAACATAGATGCCTAAATAAGGTATATTAGAGTATAGTTTAGCATAGGAATATAGATGTGAGTGAAGTGCATTTAACATTGCTTTCTATTAGTAGGAATAGTATAGACGATTAGGTGAATCTTCTATCCTATGTCAGAGTGGGTTTTTTCGGAAGCCTTTTCATTTCGGCTGGAGGAAAAGACACTCACATAGGAGGGAAGAGGAAGCAGACACAGATCTCATTATTAAATGTATATCACACAGGTTTCCATACCAGTGCGGGACTTATCAACTAAGAGATGAAACAGATGGCTGTGGTCAAGATCACTCAGTGTTGATAACCCACAAGAAGGCACTTTAAAGTAATAAAGCACGACACTTGTGCATAAGAAAGGAAGGAAAAGAAGTGGCATCTTAATAAGTCAGGAGGACAGAGAATGGAAAATAGAGATCATACAAACTAAAGAAAAAAGACTCCAATTACTCGGTATCGAAGAGTTGCAAGGTGCATACAAAGTGCCTATATCAATTAAGAACTATCCAGTGTAGAACTGTTACAGGACAAAAATAGAGAACACTAGAAATTCGATGTGTTTTTCCAGGATGGAATTAGAACGCTATAAGATACTAAAGAAATTCAGTTTACGCTGACAGCATATGGTGATCGGGTCAATACATTCATACAGTGGTGAACATTTTTCATTACAAAAAACGGATATATCTACAGACTCAAGCAGACGGAGCTGTCAGGGTGAGACCGTTCTGTTATATCTATGTCATGTCCTGTACTCTAGCTGAGAGAAGAGACGAGAGAAGCCACGGAGACTATCTATCAACATCTTATCTGGCAGCCACACTAGAAGAACATACCAACTACATAGACAATATCCATACATACACCAGACATAGTTTTTATTAATAATCTTTTATCTTATCGTTGAAAGGAACTGTTGTCGAGTATGTGTGAGGGAATAATAGAGAGAGTGAAAGAATAGATATATGGAAGGGAAGACAGAAGAGAGGAGTGTAGACCAAAGTCAGTCAATAATCCCAACAGATAATAAGTTTAAAGATGTGCTGTTGAGTCAGTCTCCTCTCGGAATTTAACAGGACAGCCATACATGTCCATAATAGACTGCGCCATACGTGTCCATAATAGGACTGCGCCATCCGTGTCCATAATAGACTGTGCCATCCGTGTCCATGATAGACTGTGCATACATGTCCATAATAGACTGCGCCATCCATGTCCATAATAGACTGCGCCATCCGTGTCCATAACAGACTGCGCCATCCGTGTCCATAATAGACTGTGCCATCCGTGTCCATAATAGACTGTGCCATCCGTGTCCATAATAGACTGTGCCATCCGTGTCCATAATAGACTGTGCCATCCGTGTCCATAATAGACTGCGCCATCCGTGTCCATAATAGACTGTGCCATCCGTGTCCATAATAGACTGCGCCGCCCGTGTCTGTAACAGACTGCGCCATCCGTGTCTATAATAGACTGCGCCATCCGTGTCCATAATAGACTGCGCCACCCGTGTCTATAATAGACTGCGCCATCCATGTCTATAACAGACTGCGCCATCCGTGTCCATAATAGACTGCGCCATCCGTGTCCATAATAGACTGCGCCATCCATGTCTATAATAGACTGCGCCATCAGTGTCCATAATAGACTGCGCCATCCGTGTCCATAATAGACTGTGCCATCCATGTCCATAATAGACTGCGCCATCCATGTCCATAATAGACTGCGCCATCCATGTCTATATAGACTGCGCCATCATTGTCCATAATAGACTGCGCCATCCGTGTCCATAATAGACTGCGTCATCCATGTCCATAATAGACTGCGCCATCCGTGTCCATAATAGACTGCGCCATCCGTGTCCATAACAGACTGCGCCATCCGTGTCCATAATAGACTGTGCCATCCATGTCCATAACAGACTGCGCCATCCATGTCCATAATAGACTGCGCCATCCGTGTCCATAATAGACTGCGCCATCCGTGTCCATAATAGACTGCAACATCCATGTCCATAATAGACTGCGCCATCCATGTCCATAATAGACTGCGCCATCCATATCCATAATAGACTGCGCATACATGTCCATAATAGACTGCGCCATACATGTCCATAATAGACTGTGCCATCCGTGTCCATAATAGACTGTGCATACATGTCCATAATAGTCTGCGCCATCCATGTCCATAATAGACTGCGCCATCCGTGTCCATAACAGACTGCGCCATACATGTCCATAATAGACTGCGCCATCCATGTCCATAATAGACTGCGCCATCCATGTCCATAATAGACTGCGCCATCCATATCCATAATAGACTGCGCCATACATGTCCATAATAGACTGCGCCATTCATGTCCATAATAGACTGTGCCATCCGTGTCCATAATAGACTGTGCATACATGTCCATAATAGACTGCGCCATCCATGTCCATAATAGACTGCGCCATCCGTGTCCATAACAGACTGCGCCATCCATGTCCATAATAGACTGTGCCATCCGTGTCCATAATAGACTGCGCCATACATGTCCATAATAGACTGTGCCATACATGTCCATAATAGACTACGCCATCCGTGTCCATAATAGACTGCGCCATACATGTCCAAATAGACTGCGCCATACATGTCCATAATAGACTGCGCCAGTCGAGTCTGCATCACCATAATTGACTGTGTCAGTCCTTTTCATGTTTATTACGGTGTGTAATGGTGCATTATTTGCCAGCTGGTCAGTGTGTTCATTGCCTTTTATTCCGAAATGTCCGGGTGCCAGGCATAATGAGATTAGACAGTTTCCTTTCTAGCCGATTTTCCCAGAAAATTCTTAAAAACTATCTGGTATCCAATTTTATTAGGCTGAGTGGTCACCATAGACATTGCCGGTTACTGGTCACGGACCACCGATCACGGACAGTTGATCCCGGACAACTGATCATGGACAACTGATCACGAACACGTGATCTCGGACACCTGATCACGGACAAATGATCACGGACAAATGATCACGGACACCTGATCACGGACAAATGATCACGGACAACTGATCCCGGACAATTCATCACGGAAATCTGATCCCAGACATCTGATCCCGGACAACTGATTCCGGACCACTGATCCCGGACCACTTTCTTGGTGTGCAAGGCCCTGATCACTACACTGTCTCTGACTGAAGACTGCACATGTTTACTGTTTTATCGGTGATACATATACTTTTTTCGGATGCTGCTTTATGCCTCTTGTTTGCAATAGTTTTTAATTAGATGTCGTTTTATAACTAGCTTCACTACTGATATTTATTTTCTTGCCACCAAGGACCCCTATCTCAACACTTGTTTCAGTATCTTATTTATGCTACCAGAGGTTTGTGTGTTTATTGTTTTCTAACTATTAATGATGATGATGCGTTAAAAGCGGAGACAGTTACAGAGCACATTCTGCTGTGTGGTTGTGAAAAGTTAGGTCTTCGTGTGTTCTAGGCCATGACATGTGTGCTGGGATGGTCACGTACCTTCCTCCACTCCTTTCTTTCTCAGAAAATCACAGACACATCTAACTCTCTGGTACACACTTTTTTGTGAGGCTGATCGGCCCAAGAGCCGTGTTTGTTAGAAACCAACCATCCTGTCGCTTCTGGGATTGAGCTCACAACACTGTATTGGCAGCAAAGCAATGTTTGCAATCAAATTCATTACTTCTTCACTTCTGGAACATCCATTTACACTTTTGTCATAATACAAACCAAAGTATTCACAATCAACTATACAAATCATACGGTTGTTGCAGGAAATAGATAAGACACTTATATGTGTATAGAAAGCCACTACAAATTGAGTATCAACTAACAATTCATAACATACACCACGAGCAGCATGACAATGGAAGTGATGGCAGTTACACAGGCTTTCATATGGCTAGAATCACAGCATTTACCAACGTGTGTGTACTAAGTGATTCAATGAGCATGATTCGGAAGGTCGAAACTGGATCTGTACGTAGATAGTGGACTGAGTCGCTGTGGAAATCTGATGTCCGTAAAGTCATCTTCATCTTCGTTCCCGGACATGCTGGAGTCGAGGGAAATGAACGAGCTGATAAACTGGCTGGCTCTGCACCCCCTGCAGATGGCCAGCCCATGGATCGTGCCGATGTTATTAACGTCCTTAAAGATATGGTGAGAACAGAGGACTTTGACGTCAGTGAATCCACATCGCTGTCCAGGATGAAAGACTTGGGAGTAAGAATATGCACGGCCAGACACGAGAGGTACATCGGGAAAACGAGGTGCCTCGTCAACCAGCACAGAACTGGCACTATTAGCCACCGAACGCTGATGCATATGCTAGGGTTGGGGGGGGGGAGGATCTGAGCACCTATGTACCTGTCCGGAGTGCAATGAAGATACCCTAACTGAAAACTGATAACTGATAACATACACCAAACATAATACAAATACAATATTCCCATTGACAATACACCGCGGAATTTCAAATGAAATCTTAAATTCGTGTTATGAATTCTAAAGACAACACAGTTGATTTGTCGGTTATCAGTTTTGTTGCTACAGACACCAAGTGCCACTTGCAGGTGATATCACGATGCACATCTGTCGCTCCAGCAAGTTTACGATTGGAGTAGGCAATCAAGCAACAGTAAACAATAGACATATATTAACTAACTCCGTGGACCTACCTATCGCCACATACGGAATGGCATGATCAGACCATGGGTAATCTCCGTCTGTCAGTGTGCATCCTCCAATTTTTCTGCCTACGGGAGTATCTTCTGGCACTTTGCTTATGTTCAGGTTATTGATGGTTGCTTTATTGTCGTTGATAGATGTCAACCGGACAAAGACAGTAAGGAATGTGAAGTTACCTTCCGTATCAGAAACCTTCACAGTCATCTGTGGAGTAGATAGTACTGGATTAACTGCTTAATAATATAGTATTAGTAGTAGTAGTCTTTCAGTCCTGAAGGACTATACAGTTGTGCCGCTGGGGAGGCACCTGACAGAGCAGCTAGTGATTGTATAGTCCGATGCGAGAGTTACAGTCTCTGTCACAGTTTCCTCCTCTCGCAGTAAGTGACTGCGTTTTATGCTTGTGACTTATCCTCAGTTTGTTGAATCAGATTGAGCTCAAAGAGTACCAGTCCGTTTCGTACATCTCTTCTCAAGGAACATCTGTCTGCTGCAGCTCTTTCCCACGTGTCTGGATTAATGCCGAGGATTTTCATGTCTTGTTTACACTCATCCTTATATCGCATTTGGGGTCTTCCGGTGGCCTCTTCCTAGTGGCTAGTTCTCCGTATAGGAGATCTTTGGGAATAGGTTCATCCTCCATTCGAGATACTTGGCCCAGCCACCGGAGGCGTCTCTGCTTGAGGATGAAATGCACTGTGGTAATATCCGCTCTTTCAAGCACATGTTTGTTTGTTAAATGGTCTTTCCACGGTTTGCCCAGGATACGAATCAAACATCTCATGTGGACGGAATTCAACTTAATTTCCCGTCTTGAGTACCACAAGGATTCAGACCCATAGAGTAGTGTGCTAACAACACATGCTTTATATACTTGAGCTTTTGTACGCTCTGTTAGTCTATTGTTCTCCCAAACTCTCTTAGCTAGCCTGGAAAGTGTTGTGGCTGCCTTTACAATGCGTCTGTCGATTTTTGTCTCTAAGGAAAGATTATCTGATATTATCGACCACAAATACGCAAACACATTCAGTTCGTAATTAGAAATTTTGATTTATGGAGGCGCACCAGCATCTTGTTTCATCACCTGTGTTTTATTTAGCTGATGGTGAAGTCTCCGCAGGCGGCTGCAAAACGATCTATGAGCCGTTGCAGATCTTCTGCTGCATGAGTAGTCAGTGCTGCATCGTCTGCAAAAAGTAGTTCTCTTACACATCTTGATTTTATTTTGGTCTTTGCCTTGAGTCTTGATGGGGTAAAAAGTTTGCCATCAGATTTTATATGGAGGTTTAGTTAGTTTAGGTTAGTTTAGTTTAGTTTAGTCGATGGATCAACATCACGGCACACCTTTGCAACCCATAAATGCTCCTTTCTCCTCCTAACTCAAACCTGAGTTTGGAGAAACTCAGTTCAGTGCACGAACTCCGTAGCACCGGCGAGTATCCTGAAATACCTTGGGTAAATTTTTAATTCAAAATTTTGCCCGGGCAGCGCCGTTAAGCAACTCTTTTTCGATTTACAACTGCCAAGGGATTTTTTTACGTGCGCAACAATACACACGGGCGCCGGTCTCACTACCCAGAAACCCGGGGAAATTTTATTACTAGAGGTTCACGAGAAAACATCCCGGTCTTCACCGGGGCTTGAAACCGGGACCTTCAGCACCCGAGGCGGACACCATACATCGAGACCATGCAGACCCCCTAAACCAATATATTGAGGTATATGCCTTCAGTGATAATCCTAAATGCCTGTCTTAAGAGAAGGGCGAAGAAGATACCAAAGAGTGTAGGAGCAAGCACGCAGCCCTGCTTTACTCCACTGCTGATGCTGAATGACTGGGATGTTGAGCCGTCAAATAAAATAGTCCCCTGTATGTTTTCGTGAAATGATTCCACGAGACTTAGCAGGATGGGTGGACATCCTATCTTCTCAAGAATCTTTAAAAGGCCGTCTCTGCTCATGAGGTCAAATATCTTTTTGAGGTCGATGAAGGCAATATATAATGGCTTCCTCGGTTCTCTGCATTTCTCTTGGATCTGCCTGAGTGAGAAAATCATGTCAATGATGGACCTGTTAGTTCTAAATCTGCACTGTGATTCGTAGTAAATTCTTTCAGCAAGGATGTGTAATCTATTTAGGATTACTCGAGCGACAATCTTGCCTGTAATGCTGAGGAGGGAAATGCCGCGATAGTTGTTGCAATCGCTTCTGTCACCTTTGTAACAATACTTGCGTCCCTCATGTTAATCAGTCAGTCAGTCAGTCAGTCAGTCAATCAGTCAGTCAGTCAGTCAGTCAGTCAGTCAGTTGGCTGTTTGGTTGGTTAGTTAGTTAGTTAGTTAGTTAGTTAGTTAGTTAGTTAGTTAGTTAGTTAGTTAGTTAGTTAGTTAGTTAGTTAGTTAGTTAGTTATGTAATCGCTTGACGCGATGCATGATGATGATGATGTTACCAATACCAGCATCCCTTGCAGTGCCCTGGGGTACGATGGGAAGCCGCTCTGGAAGCAAGGATAAATAGAGGCGCGTGTCTGTTTCCCGGTCTCTCAAAACCTGACAACCGTGGCCGAAGGAGCGATTATGTAGATCGCTGTAGTATAGAATAGGGAGGCTTTAACCAGCCCTCCCCAGTCACTGGACCAGAGCAGGGAGTCACAAATGCCTCTAGATTTAACCAAGACTGGCTTGTGTGGTCCACACACGAGGACCGAGGAAATCCATCAAAATGACTGGCAATTTGTAAGCCCACTCTTGGTAGTGACCCCTGGCCATGGTTGTGGTTGTAGAGCAAACTTGAGCCCCGGCTCTGGTTAATGTCGTAGGCCACTCACATCCCCTTTCGTATACCCTTCCGTATACCCTTCGTATACCTGTTTATGCCACTATATCTCTGCTGTTAGGGTTATAGTTTTGTTATCCGTCATGTTATGGCTCTTCGCTGTATCTGGTCCCAGTCGACTTATGTGATGCGGATGTCTTGTGTGGGTATTGAGGGTGCCCTTCGATTCAATTGAACATGATTGAGATCGCACTGTCATTTAGAGACCGCCCCTGGAGTCAGTACTAGGCAGCAGTTGTCTCTAACTGTGGGATTTCAGATTCCCATTTCTGTATGTACTGACTGTCCATGAGTCCTGAGATGATAACAATAGAGAGTCCATACCTGCTGTTACCGTTGTTGTTTACGTTGAGGCTCTGTTGTTGCCATGTCCTTGTTGGTTTGTGGAGATGGATACCTAGTCATGTGCATAGTGATGTTAGGCAGCAGTGATTACTGTGGGAACATAGGTTCCCATTTCTGTATATGTCAGTTATGTGACATGTCAAGATGCCTGTTTGTCACTAAATCATGCAGTTCTGTCAATAAAAGCCTAATTTTGTTGTTCTTAATTTGTTTTGTTTAGTCTGTAGTTTGTTGTGTAAACGCATTGATCCTGTTACAGTCCAGCAGTGTAATCTTCTGTCTGGGGAGTATATCCCCCGCCCTAAGAACTCCTGGAATCTTCTGTCTAAATTCTACCCCTTTTCTTGTTAACAGAGGAGAATATACACAGTGCTCTTTCTCTATTTCTTCTTATTGTCCTTTTCTTCTCTGGCCCATTAAAAGTCAGTGTTGCGCTTCTTTGTCTTTGAGCACCTAAGTATAGGAAATTACATCTTCCTGTCCTTGATATTATACCTCCTATGACAGTTAGTTAGTTAGTTAGTTAGTTAGTTAGTTAGTTAGTCGTCAGATCATCCTCATTTCATATCGAACCATTCAGTCCATAAGTGCTCGGATCCCCTCCTCAGCAAATCCCGCAGCGTGTAGCGGCTAACGACACCATTTCTGTGCTACTTTATCAATTTTCTTTGGCTTCCTGCAAAGTGTTTAATTTGCTGTCCTCGCAGTCTGACCATGGTTGTAGATTCGCAGTCATCACTTGGATCTCGCAAAAGTTTTACTTCTCGTGGAGCATTCGGAATGTCAGCCTGGTACATCGCGCGTCCGCCCTCCACATTAGCCATACCTGCGAGCTTGTCAGCCAGCTAATTTCCTTGTACTCCCGCATGCCCTGGCACGAAGATGAAACTAATGTTTGCCAACCGAGACCGCTCCAGAGACAGCAACCACTCTCTTAGGATCCACTCTGTCTCTATCCTCTTGAGTATGCTTATTGAGTCGCTAAGTACTAATGCCCTAGTGAGTGTCTGTGTCTTGAGCCGTGTTATTGCTTTACTTACTGCCAAGACTTCCATAGTCAGGCTACTTGTGGTCTCAACAATAGCACCAGAGTCCTCCTTCACTATTCTCCCTCCGGCCCACGCCGTAAAGGCCCTTGAGCTTCTCACATGTCGGACGACCGACCCATCTGTGTGAATGACAGCATCACCGTCTAACGAATTCTCGAAAATCAACGATTGTTCTTCCCGCCTCCACAGCAGCCGGATGTTCTTGTCTGCATTTCCTGTCTAGTTGGATGCAAACTGAAAAGGAGGTACTGAAATCTGTTGGCACTTGTACCCACTCCTCGCCAGGTTCTAAGTCCTCCAGTGAACACACCTGTTGAAGAATGTCTTCCGCTTTACCCATCCAAGACCTTCCTCTTTTTAACCTGCTGCCCTTCACCTTCCTAATTTCACTATGCAGTGGATGTTGTGTGTTTGCGTTGACTCTGAGGTAGGCACGTGCTCTGCATATTTGCCGTCTCTCTTCAATGGTTGGAAAATCAAGAAGGTAGCGCTGCCCTACATGCTGTATCTCTTGTACATCCAAGAGTAATGCGAATAGCCTCGCTTTGTATCCTTTCCATCCTTTCTATCTGCTTATGGCTGAGAGTCAGGATCAGCCATCGCATACTCAAAAACAGACATGACCAGCCCCTCGTATAGGAGGCATAGATGGCGCTGCTCACAGTTTGCTGCCGCCATCACCCGCATCGCAGCCAAACCCCGCTTGGTCTTTGTTATCACCTGGTCTATGTGCTCATTATAAGCAAGGCTTCGATCAAAACGTATCCCCAGGTAATTCATTGCCTGCGTTCTTTCCACAGTCTCTGAACACAGATTAACAGTTGATGTTGGCGTGTTGACAATATGATTATTCAAAGAGAACCATGTCACAGTTGCCTTTTTTGGGTTGACCATTACCCCAGCTTCAGCACACCAAGTACTTACGCGTTTGAATTCGGTTTGCAGTTCCACAGCAACCTGATCTCTATCCTTAATCTGACGATACACTACATCATCGTCGGAATATGACAGTGTCCTCCCCGGTCCAGTGATCTGATCGCTGGTGATTCTCACAGTGTAGGCGTTGAACAGCGCCGAAGATAATGGTGATCCCTGTGGTAAGCCAGGATATATAGTTGTTGAATTCGACGTCCAACTGCCACATCTAAAAACTACTTTCCGTTGGAAGAGGGCTGCAGTGATTCAACTAAGGAGGAACGGACTTATCTTGAGTTCAAGAAGCTGAAGCATTAGATAACCCAATGGTACTCTGGTGTACGCGTCCTCCAGATCAAGCGCTGCAGCAAAGGTTTCAATGCCTGAGTAGAAACCTTCATAAACATCATGGGCAAAACTTCTGCATTGGTCCAGGTTTCTCTTTTGGGACGGTACCCTCCCAGGGTAGGTGGGAAAACGCCTTGCTTCTCTAGCTGGCTTGCTATTTTTTCTGGCAACTAACTTCTCCAGCAGTTTGCCTATTGTATTCTGCACGGTTATTACACGATATCCATGAATTTTTGTGTGTCTTTGCTAGGCTTCGGCAAGGGAATCAGATAGGTAGTATAACCACTCCTCCTTGATGCTAGCATTCTCTATACTGTTGTTGTACATGTCTGCTAGTTTCTCTAGTTCGTTGTCGGTACACCTATTGATGTCGTCATATCTCATGCCATCTGGCCCTGAGCGCTGTTTTTTTTATCGTCGAAGCACAGCCTTGATTTCTTTCACTGTCACTGTGTCTTTATCCAAAATCTTCTGGGTCCTACACCTGTCTGATGTGACTTCCTTGGCAAGATTTCGGCCTCTCATATCTGTCTGGTTGCTTTGCTCTAGATAGCGTTCGAAGAGGGCTATGCCCCTGTTCTCGTCAGTCCTCTGCCAGGTGAGGCCAGCACATTGGAAGTCAGAAATGCTCTTATTCTTGACTACCCCACTCATGCTTTTATGTAGTCGCCAGAACAATTTCAGTGACTTGTCTGTGCTTACACTTTGACATACTTATGCCAATTTTTTTCACTTTTAACCACCTTAACCAGTTCATTTAAATTGCTTACTTTTGTGGGCATCTCTCTTTCGAAGTACATGCAGGGATTACTATGAGCAACGCTGTTCTTCTTGGCGTTTTGCCATTTCCTTACAGCACTACGCTTATCCATCCAGGCCTTCTCCATCACAAAATTCCACCAGGGTGGCTGCTCCAAGCTTTTTTTTTTCTGCCCTGATATTTTCTGCGCTTGTCGCGCCTGATTTTACTCACCACATACCACATCTTACCCTGTACTGTAATACTGGAAAGTGTTTACCGTTGAGTTGTGCTGCCTGGTTCTGCCTTTCTCCACCAATATGCTGCAAGGGTGGTGGTCGCTGCCATGGTGTCCTAGGACACCCCATCTACACACTGTAGTGAGTGCAGGAGAAATTAGCGCCAGATTAATAGCACTGTCCTCATCACCTGGGCGGCTTGCTGTTCTGGTGACACAGCCACTGTTTTTACAAACCAGGTCAATGGTTTCAAGTGCAGTCTCGAGCTCCTCCCCTGTGAGTTGGAGGAAATGTTTCCCCATGATCTGCCTTTAGCGTTGAAATTACCACAGAAAATGAAATCTTTTTCATCACCTAATATGTCACTTAAGCACAACCACTACTGGGAATCCACACTCGCGTTACGGGCATAAACATTAACTAACACGAATGGTTGACGGGATTGAACTCTGACCGCCTGTATTTGTATGTCGTCATTGTCTCAGCTGGACATGTCTAGCTCTGAAGCAACCATGCTGTCGCGGATGAGAATCGCCATTCCCTGATGTCACCTGTTATAGAAACATTTGAAGCCGGCCATTTTGAGTAGTTGATCACCCAGTCTCGTCTCCTGGAGTGCTACAATGTCATTCCTGTAAACCAGGTTTTCGAGAATAGGGCCACGTTTTTTTACGCTGTCGCAGTTCCAATATAGGATGCGAGTATACCTGAGGCCTAGACTGTCACTTTTAAATCTAAAAAGTCTTACCCCTCCACGCTTGCGTCGCTTGCGGCCACCACGTTGGCCCCGCCGCCTTGTTTTGTTGACTGCCTTCCGCAAAGGAACACACAAATTGTTCTTCCATGTTGAAAATATAGAACACCACAGAACCACACACGCTGAGAAAATTCATTCATGGATCCCTTCGCTCAATGCACGAAACTCCGTAGCATCGGCGTAGATCTTGAGAAGAAACTCCTGGTTTTACATCCTGGCACACAAATTACACGTAGGAGATGAAAATATCCATCTCCACGCAAAAAAGGTAACGGTCACATAAACAACATATACATCTTTGCTTTATTGACTACACAAAGGCTTTCGATAGAGTAAGATATGTCAACATGGTAGATGTGCTTGCAGATCTACACATTTATGGAAAATACCTTAGACTTGTAAATAACGTATGTTGGAAACAATAAGTTGCCATACGAATTGATACTGGAGTAGGTCAATATCAGCCTATTAAGAGAGGTGTGAGACACGGGTGTGTTATGTCCCCAGATTTTGTCCCCTGTACAGGGAAAATATTTTCAGAAATATAGAAGATATGAAAGGAATTATCATTGGGGGACGAAGCATCAATAATAATAGATATGTAGATGATACTGTATTGATTGCAGACAATGAGCAGGATCTGCACCATTTAGTAGATGCAGTTGTTGCATGTAGTAAACAACTTGGGTTAGAATTGGATTGTAAGAAGACACAGATTATGGTCGTCACTATGATGAAGGAAATACCAAAATGTAATATACTTATATACTTGGGAATATTCTTAAACAAGTGAATCAGTAAAATTATCTCGGAACAGTCATAATATTTGACAGGAGATGCCTTGAAGAGGTTAGAACAAGAATTGCCATGGTGAATGTAGCCTTTTGCGAGATGAAAAACATACTGGCCAATAAAAAGATGTCAGTTGCAACGAGGAAAAAAGTGTTCTGGTGCTACATAGAGCCTGCAATTTTGTAAGGATGTGACACGTGGACAATAAGCAGACAAGCTAAAAAAACATCTGATGGCTGTGGAAATGAGGTTTCTGAGGAAAATACAAAGAATACCACGAACGGACAGAAAAACCGATGACCAAGTCATACAAGAATAAAATTAGTTAGTTAGTTTAGTTAGTTCGTTCGTTCGTTCGTTCGTTCGTTCGTTCGTTCGTTCGTTCGGTCGGTCGTTCGGTCGTTCGGTCGTTCGGTATTTCGTTAGTTCGTTAGTTCGTTAGTTAGTTAGTTAATTAGTTAGTTAGTTAGTTAGTTAGTTAGTTAGTTAGTTAGTTAGTTAGTAGTGGTTCCAACTTCACGGCAACGGGTTGTCCCCATATTGCTCCGTTCCTGTGCCAGTGAATATCACACAAAATGCTCCTCACTGCCAAAAGTGAACAATGGAACAGACAGGAGTATCGGCAAGCCAACAGCCCGCACAGGTACACTGTGCATAATGCCGCCGCCAGAATGCCAACACAAAAGTCCTCCATGAAAAATACAGTTCATCGTCGATGGAAATGGCAGTCACCAGAAAGACTTCATTGACCCGGGTTTTATCCCATATGACTCGGTCTCTTTCCACAGGACGACCCGCCGAAAGCGCCGCACAAAGCACGAACTCCGTACCTCCAGCGGCGACTCCCATGAGTATCCTGAAAAATGCACTCGTGAGCCGAAAAGGCAAACCAGTCAATCCAGCAACAGCCGGCAGCCATCGTTCCGAACATACATTTCACGCTACACACAACCGCGGACAGATGTAAAAGCATTTCACACGAAACTCACAGCTCACAATGTCGCGCCACGCACTCACTCAGTTGCAGGGCGACGGAACCATATCCTCCTCAGTTGCCTCCTACGACATGCATGGTAGGCAACAGTGTTACTATTCTTTGCTCCCCCGTATGGACCCCGGCAACACACGGGCGACAAGAAACAAATGAAAACCGTAAACTGATTAGAGAAATTAGACAGTCACAATATTTTGGTCACGGTATGAGAAGAAATAAACTGGAGAACTTGGTGATAACTGGCAAGATCTAGGGGAAGAGAACAAGGGGAGGGCAGAGAAGTAAATACCTGGATGGCTTGGCCACGGGGTATGGTCGAGACAAGAACACAGAGCTGATCCACGATTCTGGTAATCGAGAGAAATTGCAAATCATGACCGCCCACGCTTATCGGCATGACACGTGGTCGATGGATACACACAGCGTTTACTGTACCTTTGCCTTCTGACAACCGACATTGTTCTTCTCCTATTTCGGTTTGTATTTTCTTCCTAACTGTTGGCATGATAATTCTTAGCAAAATCTTCGTGATATGGCTCTTTATACCAATTGTTCGATGTTGATCAAATTCCAAGGCTCCTGATTTCTTCAGGATTGCAATAACTATAGAATTACTTAATTCATGAGGTATATCGCCAGTGTCAAATATTGTGTTCAGCAGTCTGGTAACTTGGTCTATTCCATATTCTTCTAAGACATTAATTATTTCTATTGTGATGTTGTCTGGATCCTATGTCGTGCCAGTTTTCATATAGTTAAGAGCATTCTGAACTTCCATCTTCAAAATTGATTGTCCTCCATTATCATTCATAATATTATGTTGTTCTTCTCTTATATCATCATAAAGGTTTTTCATATAATCTGTATTTGTAAAATTTGATCTTTTTCCCTTGTTCCAGGTCCATTTTGGAAAAGAAAAAAAAAAGAAAAAGAAAAAACTCTCCACCATCGTTCAACTAGCCTCTGTGGCTTCAGTTATATTTGTAATGGTTCATGTTGCGGGATAAGTTTGTCTAGTTTTCTGCGCCAGTATTCGCTGGCTTATCGATTTGCAGAGTTTGTGCCTGTGACGTCAGCTGTGGGATTGGTTGACCGGCAAGTTTTCCTTTAAGTCCGTCTCCTCAGGTGGTTTCTATTGTCAGTGTTGGTTACTTGTGCGTTTCGCTTGGCTGGATACAGTCCTTATGGGGACTTTTTATTTGGTCTTTTTGCTTCCTTTTTTTTGTATTGTCTGTAGAAGCTTTTCGGTGTTTTCATTTTCCTCCTTGCGCCTTTTTTCTCTTTCGAGTTTGAGTTTCTGCTGCCTTTCGATTTCTTCCTCCGTGGTAAACCATGGGACCAGCTCTGTGCCATCTATATAGTACCCATCTGGGAATTCAGGGCGTTCGTCATCATAGTGTATATCTGGGTATTCTTCAGAGGTCTGGTGGTACATTGGTTTCCCCTTGAATTTCTTGGGCATCCTTTTTAATTCCTTTTCTGCCTTGCACCTTTTGAATTCCTTGGTCTGATTTCGTTTTTCCCTTTCTTCTTCTTTGCACATCGCAACGAGATACTTCAAGGTAGGTGGTGGGGACAACGCGATGTACTCTATGTCGTCGTCCTTGTGCTCATCTGAGTTTTCTTCAGAGGCCTGGCGGGATATTGGATTTCCCCTTGAATTTCTTGGGCGTCGTGGTTGGCTGCTGGCTTTAGCTTGCGGTTCCGGCTCGGTCTTTTGTTGGGTTTCATCTTGCGGCTTCTCTGTGTTCTTTTCCGTGTCTTCTGCTGGTTTGATTTGGTTCCCTTTCAGTTTCTAGCATTTCTCTCTGCTTTGATGTCTCGCAGAATCTCTTCATTCTTCTTTGTCGTCTGCACCATGTGCTCCACCTCTTGCTTGATCTTTTGCTGTATTTCCTTTATGTCAGCCAGCAGTTTCTCGCTGTCGCTGGTTGGTGCCGGTGTTTGGAGTAGCTTAATTTGTTTCTTTAGTTCGTCAGTCTGGCTTTGAGGTTGAGTTCTTTCAGCTTGTGAGACGCACGTGGCTGTCTCGCACCTCCGCATTGCTTCCTTATATGGTGTCTTTGTGGTAATGGCGATCTTTAAGATGTCTCTGTGTCTTTGGAGGTACGGATAGCCCAAGTATCTTGCTCCATGCTTACCAAGGCAGTTGGTGCACTTTCTCTTGTCATTGGGCGCTCGGAAGTCCCTGTCTTGTTTTGCCAGTGGACATTCCTTGTATGGAGGTGTCTTGCTTCGGCAGGTCGTTCTGCTGTGGCCGACCCTCTGGCATCTTGAGCATTGGGTGATTCTTGGAATGAATCTTTCTTGTTTATCGATACCTGACTTGATATCTCGCTGCCCTCAGTCGTCACCACCGCTAGCGTAGTAGGGATCTTGGAGTACGTTAGAATCCCTCCGCCTTCAAAATTCGGATGTGGAGATTCTCTTCTTGTAGCTGCTTCAGGACCTGTTCATCTGTCAGCTCCACTTGGATACGCTTGACAACCTATCTGATCGTCTGTGGTGGGTTGTCGTCGATCTTCCTCGTGGTAGCTTCATTTAAGGTACTTTTTCTCTTATAATTTTTCCATCTTTTATTTTCAAGCAGCCAGTCCGTCCGTCCGTCCTTTTTCCGAAAAAAAACAAAACTTTCCACCGTGTGAACCAGCCTGTGCGGCTTCGGTTATTTTTTGGGTGGTGCATGGTGCGAGATAAGCTTGGTTGTTTCTTTGCGCCAGTGATAGCTGGCTTATCTTGTTGACGGATTCTATGCCTTATGTTGTCAGCTGGGGGTTTCGTTGGCCGGCAGGTTTTGCGTTAGAGTTATCTTTTTAGGTGGCTTCTTCTGTCAGTGTTGGCTTCTGGCTTGTACCTTTTGTGCTTGGGTGCTGTCGTTATACTGGTTCCTTGTGGGTTTATTGGTTAGTCGTCCTCTTCTTCTGAGGCGGATGTCTGTGTGATTTTCCTCTGAGCTGGAGCTGGACCATGCGTCTTCTTGTTTTTGGCGCTCTTCTTCCAGTTTCTGATACATGGGCTTCATTTCCGTTTTAAATTGTTGTGTCCATGCGCGACTGTATTTAGGCGCCTTTATTCCTTGTATGATCTGTTTTTCTTTCCGGTCGTGTACAGCATGAAATATCCGAGTTCTTTCCTTTTCTGTTGTTCCTTTCTTGTACACGCCCCAGTCTTCATTCGCTTTGTCGGTGTTCTCCTTCGTACTTTCTTGATGAGTCTGGCGGGTTTCTGTTTCCTCCTGGGGCATCTCGGCTGTGCTGGTGCCTCTATTTTGCTGTTTGTGGTTGGTCTGAGTTTTGGCTTCACCGTGCATCTTCTTGTCTCCTTTCTCGTGGATTGTCTTCATCAGTTTAGCGATGTTTTTCTGTTGAGATTCATCTGGCGGTTTCTCTGCGGTCTTTTCATTGGGTTCGTCTGGTTTGTTTTGGGATACTTCCCTTTCATTTTTTTGCATTTGTCTCTCCGCCTTGATGTCCCGTAGAATTTCTTCGTTTTTCTTGGTCGCCTCGATCATGTTCTCCACCTCTTGTGTTATGTTTCGCTTGATCTCCTTTAGTTCCTCGAGCAGTTTTTCGCTGTCGCTATTCAGAGATGGTGCTTGCAGTGTCTTGATCTGCTTCTTTAGCTCGTCGATCTGGCTCTGTAGCATTGCTCTTTCATTTTGCGAGATTCCTGTGGCTGTCTCGCACCTCCTCATTGCTTCCTTGAATGGTGTCTTGTTGACAATGGCGAGTTTTAACACGTCTCTGTGTCTTTGGAGGTACGGACATCCCAGGTATCGTGCTCCATGATGTCCCATGCAGTTGGCGCACTTACGGTTTCTGTTAGGCGCCTTGAAGTCCACGTCCAGCTTGGCTAGCGGACACTCCCTAAACGCGTGGTGCTCGGCGCAGTATCGGCAGATGTCTGTTTTACTGCGTCATAAGGCTCTGCTGTGGCCGGCCCTCTGGCACCTGGAGCACTGAGTTACTCTTGGAATAAATCTCTCTGGTAGTTGTACTTGCTTGTTGATGGTCACTGTTGTCGGCATTTCGCTCCCCTCACTGGTCACCACCACCAGCGTCGTAGGTATCTTGGAGTATGTTAATATCCGCTCCGCTTTTACGACTATGATGCTGCGATTTTCCCCCTGTAGCTTCTTTAGGATTTCATCGTCCGTTAGCTCCACATGAATCCGTTTCACGACCCATCTGACTGACTTTGTGTCGGTTTTACCGGTTCTGGTGTCTTTCTCCTCCTTCTTCTCAGCTGTCTTGGCTCTTGTCTGAGGTGGGCTGATATCCGTCTTTCTCGTGGTAGCATCACTTGATTTGGCTGTAGCTAAATGATCTTTACTGAAGCTAGCAGGCAGGTTCTCCACATTCGTCCCCTGTGCAGGCTTGGCGGCTCCAACGCTGCACATCTTGTGAGGCTGCTGTTTCTTTGAGTTTGCTTTGCGACCCATTTTCCTCCCCCGTATCAGGCTTCTTGATAAATTAGGGCGACTTCTCTTGATAGCGCTAAAAAGTGCTGTCAAGCGAATCGGTGTAGATGTTCTTTTATTGGTAAGCTTCTGAATTCCTGTGTACATTAATTTGTTATTTTTACTTTTGTGTTGTCTTTCCATTTCTATAAAATTTTTATGAAGCCATGCTTCTTTTGCCTCTTTACATGATGCTCTGAATTTTCTGTAAATCTCTTCATATGTGTCAGAATTTCTTTTGTTGCGTCTTCTTGTTTCAAATGCTCATAAAATGTCTTCAGTCATCCATTTCTTACGACCCACTTTCTTTAATTTTGGGATATTTTTTTCTGCAGTGAAACTGACTGAATTCTTCAACATTTCCCATTGATCCTCCACATCGTGAAATATGATCTCTAGGTCAGACAATATATCAAATCTGTTCTTTACTTCTATGTTAAAATTGTCATGTATGTTTTTGTCATTTTTCAGTGTTCACAGTTCATATTTAGCGTTTCCTGGTGTATACATGATTTTCTTTAACTTTACCTTCAATGTGCCTGTAATCAATTTGTGATCATTGTAACAGTCTGTGTTTGGAACTGTTTTTGCGACTGTTAACGCATTTCGAAACCTTCTGCTAATCTGGATAGATTCAGTCTGGTTTCTAATCGTGTTGTCAGTACTCCTCCATGTCCATAATCTTCTTGGATGTTGCTTAAACCAGGTGTTTCCGACAATCAAGTCATGCTCTTTTGCCCATTCTACAAGTCTGTATCTTCTCTCGTTTCTTTCTCTGAAACCATGTTTACGTTCTGTGCATCCATCGCCTTGCTCTCCTTGTTAGCTGCATATCTTTTACATGACGTTGCGATCAACACCAGAAGGTTTTGCTGTTATGATCTTTTGGCAAGTTTACGTTCAGTAGTTTGCCATTGCTTTCTGAACTTGTTTTCCTACTTCGCATTGAAGTCACCCTTTATGATGTTTATTTCTGAATTTTTGCATTTCTTCAAAGCATTATCCACGTCACTATGACATTCTGCAACACTATCCTCACTGCTTTCTCCTGTTGGGGCATATATTTGATGACGTTTATGTCAAATAATCTGCCGATTAACTGCACCATGTCTGACACTGCTCAATATCCTATAACAGATTTTGATCTTTTCAAATCCAAGATAATTGTTACTCCTCTTTTTCTTTCCTCTCCCCCGTAATATATAATTTTAAAATCCTCCCCTGTCTTAATGCATAATTACTGATGCAACCAACATTTAATTGATTAACACAAGTTACTTACTGTCCAAGGGTTAGCAAAAACTGATGAGTTGCTGCTCAAGCGAGCTTCTGCATCCTTCTTCGTGAAAAAGAGTTGTGAACCTGTCAACTGAAATTGTACGTCGGCACCACTGATGTTGTATGTATCACCACCAGGGCAGAACTTGTCCACGTCGAGCAATAGTTCATTGGCTGGCGTTGAGATGGTCTCAGTCATATTAAAAGGCACATATGTTTGATTGCATTCTGGAGCACAGTTTGCGCCTGAAAATGAAAACGTCAACAATGTCAGTATGTTAGCTCATTCTGTAAGGAACTATTTGTGCATCAATTTGTTATTATTTTGTGGCAATATTTATTCTCACCTAACTCTACCTGTCCCAAATAGATTCTTCTCAAAGGTGACAACTGAATGACTTCCTTAAAAGATAAACTGTCATGATTAGCCAGAACGTCGTGGTCATTTCGCCGGAATGAACTTCGACGCCCTACAATATATAGTCTGTCTGTTATAATTAGCTATCCCCAAATCAAACGGCTTAATCATTTTCAGTAACTAGGCTGCACCACGATATCAGATGGAAAGTGTGACTGAGAGATGAACAATCAAACCGCCGTGCCAAAAGATACTTTTGCTCAGATAAGCAACGTCAGAAATATACAAGTACATAAGTGCAGCTAGTGAAACGTTGTGTTTGCTTTGTTCTTATTCTTCTGTATGGATTGCTCATGTTGGACAATGAGAAATTAAACGGTGAAGAATATAGAGCCAGTAATTAAAAGTTTTTTTCCCCCCGCGTTTCAATCCTGTTTCAGAATATTGCGGTCAACACCAGCATCTTTCAGCTGTATGTTGATTCCTAGACTAGATTACGCTCATCAGCACGCCACGACTTTCTGAGCGACCGGCTCCATACTCTCATAAGTCACTGGCGCGACTCGAACCACTTCTAATTCTCGTGCGCTCACGTCAACCACGAGAGTATTCGGGGTTAACGGAGAAAGCTGCTAACCTCTCGGCCAGGGAGCTCGGCAATTAAAAGTATGGCTTGAATATATGCCCTATGTCTATGACACAAGCCTTCTTCATCACACAATAATAGATTTGAAACAGTTCCTTAGCAGCTTGCTGGACTATCTGATAGCCATGTTGTTTTAACTAATTGATATTTAATTTAATCATCTTGTTTCTCTGACTACCTAAATCATCTGCTTCTTGTATGACTTTTTCTCTAATGCTCTATATAACTCGAAGGTCTGTCTCTATTATAATGTTAACAATGACTCTAGTGTTAGAATTGTTTTCTTTCTGCGTTTTAGTATGAATGTGGATTATATATTAGTGTTAAAACACACTACGATAGTTAGCAATAGAAAGATCAATAATGATCATCACATCATCATCATGTGCCATGCTGATAAGCTGGGACGATAATGTTTTGTCATCTCACGCATTCACCAGAGTCGTGGATCTCAGAGGCTCTCTGTTTTTGTCTCGATTATGCCATGTGGTCAAGCCATCTAGATATTTACCTCTCTATTTTCCCCCTCGATCTTGCCATTTGTCACCAAGTTGTGACTATGTTCTTCAGTGTATTTCTTGACTGTCTACGTCTAATTTCACTAATCACTTTATGATATTCATTTGTTTTTGTAGGACTTGCTCATTGGTTTCTCTGTTTGTTCAAGGTGTTCTTAGCATTTTCCTCAGACATCACATTTCCACTCTCATGATATCTTAACATCATGTCTGCTCATTGTTCACATTTCACATCCATAAAAAAGTACATGTTTATGTACCACTTCAACATTCATTTCTCGTTACAAATGACATCATTTCATTAGTCAGTATGTTTTCCATCAGGCAACAGGCAATATTTGCAATAGTGATTATTGTTCTAATCTCTTCAAGGCACCACCCATCAGATGTTATTACTGTTCCAAGAAAGTTGTACTGATTCACTTGTTCAAGAATATCCCCTTTACCCGTGTATTACATTGTGGTATTTCTTTCTTCTTAGAGGCGACTGTAATCTCTGTTTTCTTACAATTTAATTCTTACACTAATTGTTCAGTGTGTACAATAATCGCATCTACTAAATGATGTATATCCTTTTCGGTGTCTGCAATCAATAATGTATGATCTGTATATCTAATATTATTGATGTTATGGCGATTCCTTTTATATATTCTAACTTCATAATAATATTTTCACTATACAAGGAAAAATCATTTGGAGCCATTACATATCCCTGTAGCACACCTCTCTTAACAGGCTGATATTATCCTATTTCATTATCAATCTTTATGGCAGTTTGTTGATTCCAAAATATGTTGTTTACAAGTCTAAAGCCTTTACATTCAATGAGCATCCGCAAGCTTTTTCATCATGATGACATGTCTTACTTTATCATAAGCCTTTGTGTAGTCAATGAAGCATCATGTTGAAATGTCTTACTTTATCGTAAGTCTTTGTGTGGTCAATGAAGCAAAGATGTAGATCTTATTTGTTAAGGAATGCCCCATTAATATTCTTAGCAAATATGCATCATTTACTGTACCCTTGCCTTCTGTAAACCCACATTATTCTTCCCTTGTTTCGGTTTGTACTTTCTTCATAATTCTTTGTATGATATTCTTAGCAAAGTCTTTGAAATGAGGCTCATTATGCTAATTGTTCGATGTTGGTCACATTCCAAGGCTCTTGAATTTTGTGGATTCCAATAAATGTATATTCACATAATTCAGGGGGTATACGGCTCCATGGCGTAGGAGTTACGGACGCAGTTCGTAATCCCACATACCCACGTTCGAAACACAGCTGAAGATAGCCTTGCGTTGGTTTTTAAAGAAATTGTGTGGGTGCCGGTCGTTCAGAAAGCAATGGCAAACTACTGAACATAAACTTGCCCAGGAATCACGAGCAGCAAAAGAATGATGGGGTTGACTGCTACGTCATGTAAAGGATATGCAACTAACTTTCATTTTATATCTCCAGTATCATAACGACGTAGTCCATTCCATTTTCGTCAAAGGCACTGGACATTTCTGTTGTAATGTTGTCTAGACATGGAGTCTTGCCAGTTTTCATATGGTTAAGAGCATTTGAACTCTCATCTTCAAAAATGGAGGTCCTTCATTATTACATGGAATATTATACTGTTCCTCTCTTGTATTGTTATAAAGGTCTTTCACATAATCTGACCATGCATTTAAAATCTTATTTTTTTTCTATTATGAATTTGCCATTTTTGGTTCTTAGGCCACCCGTTGATGTGGGTGTTCGTTTCTTAGTAATATTTTTGTGCATTAATTTGGTATTCGGGGTGTTATTTTTTTTTTTTCAATTCCCCTGCAGTTTTACTCCAACTACTAAGCTTGTTTCCCTCTTTGCACAATGTCCTAATTTTCCTGTTAATCTCTTCATATTTTCATGGTTATTGTTGTCATTTTATTCTCTTATTTCCATTGGTTTTAAGGTGTCTACCATCATCCATTTCTTACGACCTATCATCCTAATGTTTGGAATAGTTGTTTCAGCAGCCTGGCTGGCTTAGTTCTTCAGTATTTCCCGTTGGTCGCTGACATCTTGAAATATAATTTCCAGATTAGACAATGAAACAAATCTGTTCTTTAGTTCTGCATTGAATTTATCTTTTATCTCCTCACTTTTTAGTGCACATAGATCAAATATTGTGTTTCATGGTGTATATTGACCTTTTTTTTAAACTTTTATATGTATATTGCTTATAACTAATCATCACAGCAAATAGGGGGAAATCTAGAACAAGTAACAAATGAGTCCTATCTGTGGACATGTAATTATAGATTATGGCAGAAGTGAAACAGAAATCAAAATGAAAATAGGAAGAGCCAAAAACAACAATATATAAAGACATGTTTTGGTTTCGCTCGCTTTGAACTCAAGCCTCGTCCATACATGTGCTTCTTGTGCTCTGTACAGATTTTGCGTGTTAATTTTCTTTCCCTATCACCAGTGTCTCTCGCCATCAGGCGATCCCACTCCAACTTCAGAGGTACTTGTAATTTACGTCCCAAAGTTAAGGACGAGAAGTCAATCTTTTAGTCCAACTGTCTATCCCCTCTCCTATAATATGTGTCCTTACCTTACTTAAAATGTGTGTGTGTGTGTGTGTGTGTGTGTGTGTGTGTGTGTGTGTGTGTGTGTGTGTGTGTGTGTGGTGGAGGGGGGGGGGGGGTGCCGGACATGGCGGGCTGCAAAAAGTAAATGTGACATCACTCGGTGAGTTGCATTGCCCTGTTTCGAAAAGCCTGTGGTTCAGCACATTCGGCTTCCACAGGCATTTTTTCGGGTTTGCTTTATCTGGCCTTTGATTGTCCCCTGCCAATCTACAAGACAGCAGATTTGTGCAAAACTCCGTCTGATCTCGACCTGTCTAACATGGGGGTCCCTACCAGTCGCTGCGCTACCGTCGACTAAGATCTTTGTGTCACTGGCACACGCAAGCTCGTCTACCGCTACAGGTTGATACACAGCAAAGGGGGAAATAAATTTTATGTCAGGGACACAAGCTATACGTGTGCTTGTGAATACATATACTCTTTTCGCCAATGTCCAACCTCAGTCATTATATGTTAAGGGTCAAGCAAGTGTTATGTTAAGTTTACTAAATGTTTCTTTTAGTGTCGATATGTTATTAACTCTTATACGAGCTTCAAATAGACACTTTTACTGCTGATTGTACGCGATTAAATGCATGGAGTGACACTGTTCATTGTTATAATCGGTTGGAGGCTACGCTGATGTCATGATAGAGGTCGGACAAGAGTTAGACTTCGACACTTGCATCCGCAGTCCGCTAATAAAGGGGAAAAGAGAAATACAGGCCACCTAGATGCATTCAGACTTACAAACGTTGATGATCCCAGCACATCAGTGTTGCTTTTTTACACACGGGCGCGCGCACGCACGCACGCTCACACGCAAGCACACACACATAAACACACCACACCACACATACACACACCACACACACACACACACACACACACACACACTTGTGATAGGCATTCAAGAAAATGGTACTTCAATTCACCGCAAACAAGAAGTATCCCTTAGAGCCTCATTGTAAATGAGGCTCTAAGGCAGTGTTTCCCAACGTGGGGCCCACGCCCCTCAGGGGGGCAATTTGACTGTTAAGGGGGGCAATTCGAAAATGGAAGAAATCGGCTGAATATAACAAAACGGGGAGACTTGAGACTGAAGTTAACTAAATTGGAACCTGACATAAGATCTCTTTTCAGCAAGCATCAAGCGCAAGGATCTCACTAAATTTAAATAATAAATAATTATTAATAATTAAAATAATATAGAAAAATCTTTCATTAAAATTATTTTGTACTTGAATTTCAGTTCTCCATTATATGTTTTGAAAACTTACTTACCGTGTTTGCTCAATAATTACCTAGTGATTTCTTCCTAAAACCTATCATTCAAGTTTCTTTAGTGAACATTTCAATTTTTGAATATTAAAAATAATGTATATGTTGAGGGGGGGGGGGGGGGGGGGGCGTGGGGCGGGGGAGGGGGGCAATATGAATTTTAGAAAGGCTTAAGTGGGGCATGGCACAAAAAAGGTTGGGAAACACTGCTCTAAGGGATACTTGTTAATACTTGTTGAAGTACCAAGACTAGTTCAGACATGCAGAAATGCTGGTAGTTTCCTGCTGGTATAAGCCGAGAGGGACGTTCGGCAAAGGACCTGTGACATGATTTAGATTGTCTGGCACACAGTGATCATGCGCTCACTTATAATAAATATACACGTATTGTTTAGCGCTCATACAAGTGGAAGAAAGAAGTCACCTCCAAATGACGGCAGCGAGGTGAAAGGTTCGAATCCCTTTTGGTAAATATAGCTTTCAATTTTTGTGTTGTCTAGTGCGTCCTCTAGTTTCTATTTCTTTCTTCTACTTACTTCTACTTCTATAAGCCTCAAATAATACATATGTGTTTATTATACGTGAGCCTGTTTATTTGGAGCAAGATGGCGGGACATTTTTCGTCCCTTAGAACGGAACCTGTGTTTGCCTAAATGTTTGTAGTTTAAGTGTGTTTTTTCGTGGTGGAATGGAGTTCGGACCGTGCAACGGATTTCGTGCACGCGCGTCCAGAATCCCTTCAACATATCATTGGCGCCCGGTGGCGATATTTAAGCCAAACACGACGACCAAACGACGACCGGCAAGGACACAACGTGGTAAAAGAGCAGGCGCACGCAGAAAGCGGTTAAAGTGTGACAGATTGGGCATCGGACACGTTCGAGTACTGTACTGGAACGGTGCATCATTTAATCAACGCCGACCCATTCTTGAAAAACTACTCTACGGAAACGATATTATGGTCTTACAAGAAACACAGCTCGGCGACGGAACAGTCAATGTCGCGGGGTTCGGGCTTCTATAACAGGCGGCACCTCGGACAGGCCATTCTGGTCCGCGACAACATACTGGTGTCTGAGATCGATATGTTCCGCCTGGAACAGTGATGCCCTGCAAGTGCAGGCATTAAGAATAATGACGCCAGTGCAGCTTGTAATCGTGAACGTTTATGCGTGTAATGGGAAGGTCTACGTTCGACAATGGCAGAGTTTGTTCGATATGGATGAAAGGCATGTCATCTACTGTGGGGACTTCAATGCCAGAGGTAATCAATGGGGGATAGCATCATTAATAGAGAGGAAGAAGATCTGGATGACGCCCTGGCATCTGCTGCCATAGTCTGTCTGAATGATGGGAAGGTCACTAGGATGGCCACTCGGCCAGGTGATTCTGACAGCATCATTGACTTGGCTCTGGTGTCGCCCACCATCGCACCAAGGTGCCGGTGGGGCACACTGGGATACCACGACAGTGACCACTACCCTTGTGTCATCCTGATCAAGAAAGACAGGGCCAGGAGTCAAGGAAACAAGACAAATGCCTTCCCGTATGACAACACTGGTCAAGACGCCATAAGCAAGATCAGAAGAAGAAAACTAACTTCCTCCCGCAGGAGACAAAAAAGATGGTTGCAACCACCATGGTGGAATAGGAGAGGTCGAGAAGGCATGGCTGGGAAAGAGGCAGGCTGTCAAAGACTGGCAAAAAGCCAGAAAGGTTAACATGCCACGGGGTGAGTTGGCGAACCTGAAGACTGAGGTCCACAGGACGATGACTTTATTCAAATCCTGCGCCAAACAGGCCATGGCCGAGAAATGGGGCGAGTTCTGCATGAAGGCGTGCTCCAAGCGATCTCTTACGGCATTCTGGCGCCTCAATAAGAGCATGAACGGTGCTGCACAACGTAGGGGTATTCCAGACTTTCAAGGCACAGACCTCACATGGAAAAAGTCGGATGCGGATAAAGGTAAGGCCCTTCTTGCACGCTACATAGAGCAGACTGACCAGAAAGACGAGCCCGCCAGACAGAGGACCACAACGACACTCTCTCAGTTGTGCGATGGGGTCGGGACAGACGAAGAATACATAATCACAGCTGAGACAATACGTGCGATGCTCAAGAAATCACCTAACACCGCCCCAGGCCCAGACGGCATCCGATATCGTGACCTACTGGTGATGTCAGATGATGACATGGAAGAACTGGCCAGAGAATTCAACACCAGTATCCAGAGGGGTCAGATCAAAGAGGAATGGCTACACAGCTACTTGCTGCCGCTGCCAAAACCGAACAAAGACCATTCCAAGATAAGCGGCTACAGAATCATTACGATGCAGAACACTGCTGGCAAGCTACTGGAGAAAATTGTAGCACACAGACTTGCTTGTGACTTGGAACAACTCGGCTGCTTCCCGCCCACACATGGAGGATACAGACGTAACAAAGAGTCATGGCTGAAAGCGGCAGTCTTTGCTCAAGATGTTTGCGAAAGATTTCAGGTCAGAGAAGAGACATGTGCGGCCGCCATAGACATAGAGGACGCATACAATAAAGTATCCTTCGAGCACTTGATGCAAGCCCTCCTCAGACTGAAAGTGTCCCCTCACCTTGTACGATGGATAGCTGCAGTCCTGCTCCAAAGGAAGGTGGTGCTAAGATGTGGGAGTTGGTCTTCTGAGCCGACAACGATATGTCCAGGATTGCCGCAGGGTTCACCACTGTCACCAGTACTATTCAACGTGTATACGGTGCCGATCACTGAACAACAGTTGGATGGGAGGGGTAGGACTCTGTCATTTGCTGATGACATTCTCGTGTATCGACAGGGTCAAGATAAACAGGCGGTTGCCAATGATATGCAGGGCGAACTAGATCGAATTTCCTCATGGTGTGCGGATGCCAGTGCCATTGTCAACCCTGCAAAGGCATCGGTTACATGGTTCTCCCTAAACAACCATATTGTGAACACAGACCTGCCGGCAGTGAGAATGGATGGGAGCATTTTGAGTAGAACCCAGTCGATGACATATCTTGGCGTGAGGCTTGATCGTAGCCTGTCTTTCAGAGATCATGTCGATTATGTCATAACGAAAGCTCGAAAAGGTTTGTCAGCAATGAGAGTCATGGCGACTACCAATATCGAGCAAAGACTGCTAATACTTCTGTTCCAAGGACTGGTGCTTTCACCCATCGAGTATGCCCTGGCCATCCTTACTGTCAGCCCTACACAGATTGGAAGACTTGAAAAGGTACAAAACGAAGCCATGCGCATCATTTTGGGCTGCACGAGAGACACCAGCTGTGTAGCGATGAGATACCTCCTTGACTTCCCGACAATGAACCACAGGATCAAGATCTGGAGAGCTCGTGCATACTTGAAAATAAGTGCGGATGAGCAGCACCCTCTGCATGAAGATATATTCAGAGAAAAGGGCAACAGGCTAAAGAGGGGCAAATCATGGATGGGTCGGGCGGAAGATATCATCAGACAGGTCTGCAGTCCTACCAGTATCAACCCCGGCAAGGAATGGGTGCCTGTGCCTCCAGCTTTTAAGTGCACCTTCTCCTGCATTATCACACTTGACAGACGGTGCAGAGAACAGAACCCTGCCACTGTCAATGCAGAGGTCAACGCGCTCATCAATGAACACGCAGACAACCCCGAAGTGCTCATCTATACAGATGGATCTGTTGTAAAGAAGCAGAGAAGTGCATGGGCATTTACAGCCCGTTCAGCGGGCCGAACCGTTCAAGAATCCAGTGGTGCCCACTCTATGACCACGAGCAGCATGACGATGGAGGTGATGGCAGTTACACAGGCTTTCCTATGGCTAGAATCACAGCATTATACCAACGTGTGTGTACTAAATGTTTCAGTGAGCATGATTCGGAAGGTCGAAGCTGGATCTGCACGTTGACAGTGGACTGAGTCGCTGAGGAAGTCTGTTGTCCGTAATGTCACCTTCATCTTCTTCCCGGTACATGCGGGAGTCGAGGGAAATGAACGAGCTGATAAACTGGCTGGCTCTGCACCCCTTGCAGATGGCCAGCCCATGGATCATGCCGATGTTATTAACGTCCTTAAAGACATGTCGAGAACAGAAGACTTTGACGTCAGTCAATCCATATTGCTGTCCAGGATGAAAGACTTGGGAGTACGAATTGGCACGGCCAGATACGAGAGGTACATCGGGAAAACGAGGTACCTCGTTAAACACTATTAGCCACCGAACGCTGATGCATTTGCTGGGGAGGGGGGAGGATCTGAGCACCTATGGACCTGTCCGGAATGCAATGAAGATGCCCCAACTGATAACTGATTACTGATAACTGTCTTAGTGTCTGGACAATGACAGAAAAAGAGAAAAGAAAAATCACGACAACAGAAATGAGATTCCTTAGACGAATACCAATGTATCAAGAAGAGAGAAAATCAGAAATGAAGAAATTAGGACCAAAGTGGAGATTATAGCAGCGCTAGATTATATTAGAAGGCAGTAAGTCAAATGTTCTGGCCATGTAATTAGGTTACCAACTAACAGTATACCACAACAAGCAATGATGTACAGACCAGACTGAAACAGGGGAAGTGGCCGACCACATAAACGATGGACAGGTGGAATAGTAGAGTCTTTGGGAATATCGATACATGATGCCCTTAAACGGGCACTCTCCCCCCTGTTTATACTTCACCTCGACACCGCAAGGGAGAAGAGGAACAAGTTGAGATGAGGCGTCTTAGTGGCCTCAAAGGGCTCCCCAATTGAGGTCTGAGTTCAATCATTAGTAGTGAGAGTAGTTTTTTGTTTCAAATTCTACCTGCTTAGGCCTCTCAGTGTCGTAAAATTAATTATTAATCTTCTCGTTTTCTAGGGAACAACACGGCGTATGTTATATTGATCATATCACCCGTCCGGTATCAACATATTGTAGTAATATCAAGTTTCCAAATTGCCTTAATATCACATAAGACGTTTCTCTGACTTAATGACACTGACCTGATACGCAGATGAATAAAACAAGAAGCAATGTTGGCCACGGGGTCTTCATTGTGTTATATGCTCCCAAACGATATTCTGTTAGTTCTGAAAAAAATTAAGTCTAGTTAGAGTGTTACCAAACCATCACATGTGGAAATCTGTGTGAAATATGATTAATACTTAAGTAACTAACATAAACAAGTCATCATCATCAAGTGCCCTGCCAGATGACGTAGGCGTTCATGGCTCTCCACAGATCTGTCTTTGGTGTTCTGGATCAACTGCTGATGATATTACTCAATGCCACCGTCTCAATCCATCCAGCATCATTTCTATTGGTCTGCTTCTGCCTCTCTTCCCCTCGATCTTTCCAGTTGTCACGATGTTCTCCAGTGCCTCTCTTCTCATCACATGACTGAAGAAATCAGTTTGTCTCTTTCTAATTGTTGTATATAATGTTCTAGTTTCATTAGCATGTCTCAGGTAGTCGTTGTTAGTTACTCTGGCAGTCCAAGGAATTCGCAACATTCGTCTCTGGAATTCAGTTAGACGAAGTTAGCTTGAAAACGTGACATAATTTACGAAAATGTTTGCAGGAAATACACAACAAGATTTGGAAATGCATTAATATGAAAAGATATGGGCTAACTGAACGACAACAGATTAGTTCACTGTGGTCTCCATATGATCAGTAAAAAACAAAGTAAATGACTCTTGTCCAATCCTTGAAGTGTAATGGGTATGTGGTGCTATATCACTATTGTATAGACTATCCGGCATGCCATGGCTGATGTGGTCAATCTCACACCGACCACCTTTATTTCCCCAGAACTGAGGTCAGCATGGCCGAATGGATAAGAGCGTTCAGTCTTAAGTATCCGGTGTGCTCATGCCGAGGTTGCATGTGTTCAACCCCTACACCGGGCAGTGGGACTAAGATGTCGGCTTCTCGTCCTTGACTTGGGGACGTATAATTACATGCACCGCAGGAGTCGGAGTGGGTTCGCCTGATGGCGAATATGGAAAGCTAATCCAAACGCAAAAATGAGTTCAGTGCACCAGATGTAATAGCACGTATATGAACATTTCTTGGCACCAATTTAGACTAGGTCGAGTAGGGACTAGGTCGAGTAGGGAGTGCATGTTAGATTTTTTAAATAGGCTTCAATGGGGACTAGAAAACATGACTGCGGGGCCGGTAGCCTAGCCACTGTGTTACCATGGATCTCCCCCCGCCCTCTCTCTCTCTCTCTCTCTCTCTCTCTCTCTCTCTCTCTCTCTCTCTCTCTCTCTCTCTCTCTCTCTCTCTCTCTCTCTCTGTAGAAGGTCCAACATCAGCGAACGAACCATAACTTTTGCACAACCAAGGTTTCACTGGAGTCACAATATCAAGTAGTCACTGAGAAATGCATTTCACACATTCTACATAAACATTTTTACATTAATAAAGCAGTCAATCGGGACTAGACTTCATATATACAACACAAAGCCTCCTGACAGAGAAGTCACTGGAGACAGGGGAAAGAAATTGTCACTAAAGGCTAGACATCACGCAAAACACACGCAAATGGCTAATAGCGCAGTCCTTGGAGATTAGTGTTGGAACTCTTCGCTGGCTGCTGAGAATGGGGACGGGGCGCTTATGGGAATGTCCCGAATGCTGTTATGTCGGTTCCTAAATCAATCAATCAATCAATCAATCAGTCAAATAAACGGCTAATAGAGCAGTCCTTGGAGACTAGAACATACACCTGACACAGCATTCGCTAGTACTATACTTCATACAAACACACACAGACGGCTAATAGAGTAGTTCTTGGAGGCTAGAACATATACTTGATAGAGCATTTTCTAGGACTAGACTTCACACAACCACACACAAATGGCTAAAAGAGGAATCCTTAGAAATTAGATCATAAAGGCTTGTTTTGTATACGTCTATCCTAGGCTTCGGGGTAGGCAAAATATTTAGTTGTTTGCTGTGACTTGTATTATATTTAAACAATGGCCAAAGATAATTTGGGCCCTTCCGATGTAGGATTATGTGAATTAGTTTGGCCTTCTGGAAAAGTTAGCGTTTGCGGAGTTTCAGTAAAAGAAGGCTTTTATGTAGACTAGGATTGTCAGTTACGTGTTTACTACAAATTAACCTCACATTCTGTTTCTGGAGGGAGTAAAGTCGGTTGTTGATTGAACTGGAACAACCTTTCTTGTTTGTGGAGCAATAGTCAGTATTTTTCTGTATGTGAGAGGTATAAAATAACTTCATCAAGGAAATTTGTAATTTTAGCAAGTTGGTGTAGGCTTTTCTTTTCGATATTCATTGAACAAGGGAATTAAAGGTTTGATTTATATCAATGATGAGGTCCAATGTATTGTGCTCAATTACAAGTTCTGTTGACATGTTATCGATGTGAAGCTGAAGTGATGTGTGACTTTAGAGTTTGAAGTCTTTGTTAATAATATATATTTAGTTTTGTTTTTGTTTTTTTAAATTCGCATATCCTTTTACAGGACATCGCTGTCAACAGCAGCATCTTTCAGCTGTCTGTTGAGTTGTTGGCAATATTACGCTCAGTAGTTTGCCATTGCTTTCTGAGCGACCGGCTCAGTTATCCCACAAGTCACCAGCGGGGGACGAACCGCTCCCACTTCTCGCCCGCTACGAGACTCTGCGTGATAAACGGGATTACGGAGAAAGTGGTGTAACCCCTCGGCCAGAGAGACCGGCAGATTTAGTTTTAGTAATATTAATTTGCATAGAGTTTGCATAGCTTCACATAACTACGAGGGTAAGTTAATAAGTAAGTCACAAATGGGTGTAGAAAAATAAGTAACTATGATAACAACTTGAAACCAGTTTATTTTTATACATAAATTGTCCCTTTATTTCTCAACATAATTTCCTCCAACATTGATGCACTTATCCCATCGTTTTATCAGCTCTCCCAAACCGGCTGCATAGCAGTGCGTGCCCTGTATTCTAGACCACGTTTTCACTTCCGTTCAACTTCTGCGTCACTCGCGAAATGTCTCCCGCCAAAGCGAATTTTTAGTGGACTTAGACCACAGCGATTTCCCGTAAAGCGGTGCATAGTTGGGTAGAAAACGGTTACGAGGGCAAGTCAATAAGTAAGTCACACAGTTCTGTGGGATGTCAGGTAAATGAAAACATAGCACGCAGTTCCATTTAGCCGGTTTGGGAGGACTGATAAATTGATGGGATAAGTGCATCAATGTTGATGGAAATTATGTTGAGAAATAAAGGAAAAATGTATGTATAAAAATAAACTGGTTTCCAGTTGTTATCATTTTTTTTCCCCCGCGTTCCCATCCTGTTTCAGGATATTGCGGTCAACATCAGCATCTTTCAGCTGTATGTTGATTCCTAGGTTAGATTACGCTCATCAGCACGCCACGACTTTCTGAGCGACCGGCTCCATACTCTCATAAGTCACTGGTGCGACTCAAACCGCTTCCAATTCTCATGCATTTACGTCAACCACAAGAGTATTCGGGATTACGGAGAAAGCTGCTAACCCCTCGGCCAGGGTGCCGGCCAGTTGTTATTATAGTTAGTTATTTTTCTAAAGCCATTTGTGACTTACTTATTAACTTACCCTAGTACATTAAATCTTGGTTGCAATGACCACTCCAGCACATTATAATTCCTAGCATCTGTATACACTGTACAGTCGTCTGCAAATAGATCGCAGGACTACCAAAGATGTAAATGAAGATCGTTAATATTTTAGGAGCCTTCATATGAAGTCCGTTCGTGCCGCACCGCGCGTAAGTGCGTGCGTTCAACATGATCATGTCATAGTCATGTGATAAGTACTGAAAAGGAGCACGTGCTTATCGTCCCATGATGTATAGGTTCTGTTTCTTACCGTTGAGAAAATGGCCGGGTTGATCCAAAATCCGTCCAAAGAAGCGCAAAGTGCGGTGATTCAGTTTCTTTCATTTGAAGGATGTCGACCAGCGGACATTCATCGAAGAATGCAGGCAGCGTATGGTAACAAATGTGTCTCGAAGACAACAGTTACAGACTAGGCTCGAATGTTTCAGAAAGGACGTCAGTTCACGACAGATCTTCTACGGCCGGGTAAAGTGCATATTATTGCAACAGAAAAAAAAAAAAAACATCGCCAAAATTGATGCTTTCCGGCATGGCACATGATTGATTGATTGAGTACAGATGAACTGTTGTCGAAGCATACGTTCGCTAGCGAAAGAATTTGATGTGTCAATTGGGACAATTCAAAAGGTCGTTCGTAAGAAACTGCAATATCGGAAGGTGTGTTCACAGTGGGTACCACGGATGTTGACTGACTACCAAAGAGGAACGCATGGGATGGTGTTTGAACCACTTGCTGCGTTACAGAGTGGAGGGTGATGCATTTCTCTTCCGCATAGCGGCAGGCGATGAATCATGGTGTCACCACTTTGAACCGAGCAGCAAAAGAGGGAGCATGCAATCAAAGCATGCTGGATCACCAAAAGCCAATCAATTCAAGTTACAGGTTTCCGCTGGTAAGGCTATGCTGAGCGCATTTTTTGACCATGAAAGGCTATTGTTGGCCAACTTTAAAGAACCTGGTGTCAACATCAGCTCTACCGACTACTTGGAAACACTAGACAAGCTGCAAAAAGCCATCAAGAATAAACGACCCGGCATGCTTTCTCGCGGTGTGATTTTGTTGCACGGTAATGCTCGTCCGCATGTTGCAAAGATTGTGCAGGAAGCATTAGCTTGGAAGAAGTGGGAAATTCTGCAACATCCAGCCTATAGTCCCGATTTGTCACCATGTGATTTTCATTTTTTCGGACCTCTAAAAGAATGCTCTCAAGGGGCAACGATTTCACACAGATGCAGTCGTAATTAACGTGGTAAACACTTGGTTCAGTTAGCAACCACGATCCTTTTTTACGGACGGCATTCATCGCCTGCCAAATGGGATGCCTGCCAAATGGGATGCTTGCCTGAATTCCTACGGCGACTTCTTCTGACCAACCCAAGGTGCATAATTCATTCAAAATTAATATTTTGTTTAATTCTACCACACCTGTTAAGGTTTCTTTCATGCTTTTGTACTAAAGCCATAGGAACGGATTTCAAATGAACGACCCTTATAGAAAGCAAATAATAGAAGACCAAGTATAGAGCCTTGAGGAACTCCAATATTGAAGGTAGTGGTTTGAAACGGAGATGTGTTGTGTGATACTACTTGCTCTCTGTTTGACACACAAACAAATTATTATAGTCAATATTAAGTCAACTGAGGCAAGGGAAGACTAATGCTGGTCGGAATGACATGACGGCATAGAATAATACCATCAACAGAGTTGATTTATAACCCCAAGGATCGAGATTTATGGTGATGTATGAACACCAGCGCCACAGGACACGTGACCATGACAACCATAAACCCGATACTCCTAGTTGCGTGAAACGAGTTCCTCTACTTACTTTACAAGTGCTCTTAATAATCGATTCATCAATTATAATCAAATTGGCATCGACCAGTTCAGGTACATCACTTACTTGTACGTGTTTCAGAAGATATCACATTGCGTGTTATTAGCGTTAATAGCTATCAAACCCATATAAGAACGCTACCACTTACGATACAACTTTGCCCTATACGGCACTGAGATTCACAATATGCTAGAAATTTTATTCACGGTACAAGTGTGCCTTATACCCCACTGAGATTTATAATATGCTAGAATATTTACTTACGGTAAAACTTTACCTTAAATTGTACTGAAATTCACGATAAGCTAAAACGTTTAATTACTGGACAACTTTGCCTTACACTTCACTTAGATTCACAAAACGCCGTAATGTTTCAATCCAGGTAAACAAGACTTCTCTACCCCGTGTCCAGACCAGCTCCCTGAAATACAACGTACGCAGACTCACCTGCTATTTTCAAGAGACAAAAACTGCCTAGTTATCAATACTAGGTTAAATCTCTACCTAGGAACTCATAGATCACACCTGACCGAGACGTCGCGCATATCCACAGAGAAAGAACAAACAATCATAGCACAAGTATATCCACGTGAATCAACACTCGGCGTAGACTTGTACTTAGATTTACGCTACCATTAAAGACAACGCCCTGTTCCAGATCATTGGCAGGTATCAATGTTTTACATGAACTATTTATAATGTTTGGTCACCCAAATATGTTTACCTTGACTACACTAACACACACTGCCGTTGCTATCACAAATGCTAATATAGTGTTCATTATATCAACATATCAATCATTTTGCAAATGTTTTTAATATCGTAAACAATCAAACTGTTGAGTTGAGTTGAGATGAGTTAAGAACCGACATCACTGCATTCAGGACATTCCCATACGTGCTACGTCCCCTCGTTCAACAGCCAGTAAGCAACGGCACTGTAACGGTCAACAAAACGACTGCTTAGCCTCTGTAACACGATAAGGGCTAGGTCACATTCAGACAAACAATAGCTAGCATTCGGTGGCGGAATCGATCAGCCAGTTAATGCAATGTCCTAGATCGGTCACACGCCACTGCCATCAGGTTCTGAAAAAAGAAAAAAAACGTTAGGCGGGGTTCCCCCCTCTCCTTCCCCCTAAACCTGCAGTTACAGAGAAACCTGTCTGTACGGTATTGATATCGAAGTATAGGACACGACTTGCCTTAGCGTGAACCCTTTTACACGTCCTGACTCGACTGGGCATATGGTGCCAAGTGTGTTTTCTATGTGCATGTAAAATGCAAAATAGATAATCGTTGAACAAAAGATGACTGCTTGGAAGGGCCGAATATAAAACGTGCCAATTTGTGACGTTTAGTAAATAAAGTTCGTGCGTTCATTCGTTCGTTCGTTTGTTAGTTCGTTCGTGCTAGTCCCATATTTTTAAGACCTCAAAAGGCACTCGATGGGTGATTTAGCCAATATTACGTAGGCCGCCTTTAATTTTTAGGAAAGCACCAGGCACCCACTGTAGACTGGAAGGACCTGGGAGCCCAGATCCCTATGTTTAAACCCGTCTTGTTGATGATTTCAACACAGGACCACAGGGCCCGCATGCTAGCGTGCTGACCACTCCGCTACCGTGGTCATCACTGGGTATATGGTGCTGCCCACATTACGCTACCGTGGTCACCACTGGGTATATTGTACGGCCCACATGACGCTACCGTGGTCACCACTGGGTATATCGTGCTGGCCACATTACGCTACCGTGGTCACCACTGGGTATATCGTGCTGGCAAACATTACGCTACCGTGGTCACCACTATGTATATGGTGCTACCCACATTACGCTACCGTGGTCACCACTGAGTATATGGTGTTAGCCATATTACGCTACCGTTGTCACCACTGGGTATATCGTGCTGCCCACGCTACCGTGGTCACCACTGGATATATGGTGCTGCCCACATTACGCTACCGTGGTCACCACTGGGCATATGGTGCTGCCCACATTACGCTACAGTGGTCACCACTGGGTATATCGTGCTGGCAAACATTACGCTACCGTGGTCACCACTTGGTATATGGTGCTGCCCACATGACGCTACCATGGTCACCTTTGGGTATATCGTGCTGGCCACATGACGCTACCGTGGTCACCACTGGGTATATGGTGCTGCCCACATTATGCTACCGTGGTCACCACTGGAAATATGGTGCTGCCCACATTACGCTACGGTGGTCACCACTGGGTATAAGGTTTTGCCCATACTGCGCTACCGTGGTCACCACTGGGTATATTGTGCTGCCCCCATTATGCAAACGTGGCCACAACTGGGTATATGGTGCTTCCCACACTACGCTACCGTGTCACCACTAAGTATATCGATCTGGCCACATTACGCTACCGTGGTCACCACTGGGTATATGATGCTGCCCACATGACGCTACCGTGGTCACCACTGGGCATATATATATATATATATATATATATATATATATATATATATATATATATATATATATATATATATATATATATATATATATGGTGCTGCCCACACTGCGCTACCACGACTCGCCGATGTGAAAGTATTTAAATTGATTTATGTTGCCAGCTAAGACATGCTGAGACTACGTTGTCCGTCTCTAATTGATTTCCTTTTCGTTGTGGTCTGCCACGAACGACACCTCCGGGGCGGTATTATTTTTTAACTATCCTGAAGCAGTGTGCTGCTATGGTTCAATGACGTGATAAGAACGTCACATTTTGTGGGCCTGGTTGCATGGAGGGATGGGTGGCTCATTTTTACCTCGCCTAGCAGGCGTCGAGCACATACGTCGATCCCTCATCCGAACGTGCTCACGGCCTTATCAGCGCAGTTTCCTAACAACTTCGATAATGCGACCGTCATGCGCCATCTCACACAATCCTCCTGGAACATGTCTTTGTCTTTCGCTCATGTTTCTTTGCGTTCCTCTTGCTTTTTTCCCACCGATTTTATCCGCGGTTATTATCTGTCAGAGTCCTAACTATTAGCTCCATCTAGCTCACTGGACTTGGACAGGCAAATTACAACATATACTAATAACACATGAAACTGGCAGGAGCTATCTTCTGAACAATCATTTATTACAATATATTACAGGCTGACAACATGGTCGCACTTCACACTCAAACAATCGTTCACCACCAGCAGCCACGCGCTAGCTCACAATGGCGATCTTTACACTGTCGCCCGTATGATCATTCACAATCACAACTTCACATCATCCCGCACATATCACAGTTGGTACATTCCTCGAATATCAATACACAACGTTCATGTCCATCTATCCGTCACAAACACTATCGTTCTATCGTTCTATCGCTCGCTAGATCTCCACACGTCCGTCCCTATTCGCTGTCTCACACACACTGCCCCCTCTCCTCGTTGACCTTCCCATATCACGTGGCTCTGTTCACGGGCTTCTTGCCTGACCGTCCGCTAGCCAAGCCGTGATGTCTCCTACTGCCCTTGACCTCAGCTATACTTACACTGACTCTCGCTTACATACCGGCACTTACACTATTCCTTACATATAAGTCCCTGACACTCTCCCCCCGCACAAACAATGTGGCACTTTCTCTTGGAAATGTGACACATTCTGTTGTTGTTACTCTTGGTACATCTTTCTAACCTTGTCAGGGGATTATATGATCATAAGTATACGCTTGTGTCCCTTTTTGCTCTGATCTTTTCCGAGATTAACTTCAAATATTGTTCTCTCTTTTTCAGTATTGAGGTTTCTCTCAAGGTTTTGTCGTGGTCTGACAAATGTTCTGGTTGGGTCTACTTGTCATACCTCGTTATATTATTCAATCACCACTCCGTGACATTACATTCTGTTCATGTTTCTCAATCGATTGTCTGTGCATTCTCATCTCATAGTTATTGTGGCTATGCTGGTTTAAGGATTCTCCATTGGTTTACGCCTCAAAAAAGGCTACAACTTCCTCTTACAGCATTCTTAAATTTTCTCTCTATTCAGACGTGGTTCCCCTCGTCTCTATTTAATGCACCCTAATCGATTCTTTATGAGCACGCTATGTCAATGTTGTGGTCATGGTTCGAATATACTTCCTGTATGTTATAGTCCCCCTTACCTCATCTTATGTCAGACCGTGAGTTGTTTCCCTTTTTGGGTACACCTCGTTTACTGTTATGGAGATTTGTTATTAATCTCTTTGGTTGGCATCACCCTGTTGGTATGTTCTTTCTTGTTACCATCTTATGATGTTAATTCTGTACCACTATTGCTAAGCGTCATTCGTCGGACTATCCACCATACGCGAAGGCAAGTTTGGTAACACTCGCGTATTGGGATTGCCAGGCGTTGATTCTCAGCATTACAACTTATTCTATTCGCCACTATACTTACGCTCATATGTACATATCACATTATAACAATACAAAGTATTATAATAATAAAATTAGACATTGGATGTCATACAGTTAATACATTTACACTAAAATATTCATCGTCGCTGCCTTTATGCACGTATAGGATATTGTTCTTGTCCTGTGAAAGTTATGCACACGGAATTAAATTAACAGTGTTCAATGTTCATTTCCGTGCTGGAATCTTTGGCATACGATTACCGACGTCTTCTGTATCTCCTGATATTGTCTTTCATTCTGTATAGTGATTAAGACTTTTCACCAAGTTTGGACAATTTGTAAGTCCGTTCTGTAAAATTGCTGGAATTCACATATATAAAATACGAATTAATGTTTAAGTTCGGTGGCCTTAATTATGAGTGTGGCCATGGTGCGTCTGTCTGTGACTGTCTTTGCCATAGTTTGTAGGTTGGCATCTGGTTCATTAAACTGTTCACTGGAAATGAGTGTCTGTACTTGTAAAGTTCCTGTCGTTGTTAGTCGATTTCAAAAGGTAGATTCTGTAGATACTCGTTTGAAAACAAAGTCAATATGGGTATATCTTACTGTTTGATACCTGAAATCACATGTTGAGTCTTACTGTTCTGTTGATGACACTTTTCACGTTGAAGGAACTTTTATGTTGGTCTATACAATGGAGTGTGCTAGTATCATAGCGCTGGAGTCGTACAGCAGACAAGGCAACTCTGGAGTTACTCGATCTACAGATATAAAGTGGGTTACGGTTAAAATTAATTTTCCGAAGGGTGGGGATTTTCAAATTTCATGTTGAGATCATTTTGAGTGCTATCTCCAAACCTGCACTCGTACATGTGTGTATACATTCAATAATTCAAATAATAATAATACACCATGTATAGTTTTGAAATGTAATCGTGCATGTTTGTATGCTTTTCTGCAATTTGTGTATATTTTCCAAAATATGTAGGGTAATTTGTTGCTGATTTTTGTCAGTAATTCCACCGACTGATGATTTACATTGTTCAGCATAAGTATGTGTCTGAGTTGATTTGACATAGTGTTTAGCAGTGGTAACACCAAACTTTGGTTCAACAGTAATGATATAAGTAACAAAGTTAGCTGGTTTGTCATGAGTAATATCATCTGTGTTGCGTCATGATGATGTGTGAATAAAATTGTCTGTAAAGACATTTGTTTTGTATTTACAATGAGTAGTGCGAGTATAACCATCCACTGTGTGCACTTGGGCCTGTGTGTAGTTAACAGGGAGTACATGAGGTATAGTATGTACCATGATGATTTGTGATCTTTCCTTGCCCTTGTGAAATGCTTGTTTTCTGCACCTTTTTTCTTGTGATGATACACACCAGTTTCTGTTTTTTCTTGTTGTGAGATGGTAATCAAGTTGGTATGGTGTGGTACTTTGGTCTGTTCATCATGTTGTTGTATGATGAGTGGTGTAGTTAAGGCAGTGCTTGTTGTGGTGTTAACTTTTGCCCTGTGTGAGTTTTGGACTCTGTGTAGTCTGTCACATTTAATACATTTCCAATTAATAAATCACAGCATGGATTGTCTAATAAAGCACAAGTTACTCTGCCTGATAGGAAAGGTGATTTTATATTGGCCCATGCCATAGGATATTTCTCTACTGTCCCTGAAACAGTTCTGCAATAGATGTACTCATCTAGGTAGTCTTTAGGATCAGCTAGGGTCTTCCGAAGACCGATAAGACAGGACCCTGTGTCGCGTACACATGTGCATACTGTGTCATTGATGTATCCCTCATGGAATGTTAGTTTTCCTAACGACAGTCTTGAGGTTTTGTTCATTTCCTCACTTTCTTGTTGAGTATTACCCTCTTTTAATAAGGAATGAGGTAGAGTGATGTTAACAACATTATTAAAATATGGTACAAAGTCTGATGGGTAAAACTCAGTCTGTTCTGACTTTGCAGTGTTTGGTCTTGTTTTCGTCTCTGTGATGTTTACTTTTTCTAAGTTCTTTGCTGAAATGTCTGTTGTAATGTTTATGGCTGCATTTGCTTTTGCTTTCTGTATTCTTTTTACTCCCTCACATTCAAAACGTCTGTGGCCATACGCAAGGCAAAAATGACATTTTGTTCTATATTTCCTTTGGTTTACCTTCCCCAGTTTTTGTGCTATAATAGTATTTAGGTATTCTTGATAAGTGGGATTTTTATCGCATATTCCATTTTCTGTATGTGGAGTGCTACAATGTTTGCATAGTACTGGTTTTGTTTTCTGTGGTTTGTTTTGACAATCTGTGGCTGCAGATGCCGTTGCTTTCACAGTACTTTTCTGTTGAGTGTTCTTAACCAGGTTTATACTTTGGTTGTAATATTCGCGGCATTTTTCTAATAAATTTTTGATAGGTTCTGTTTTGTGTTCTTCTAAATATTTTCCGCATTCGGCTGAGAGTGTTGCTTTTAATTTTTCTATTAGCAAGAAATTAAATACTCCTTGATGGTTGTCTGTATGTTTAATTTCAAATGTTAGTTTTCTGAAAGATTCTTCTAATTCACTTATATACTGGGTGAATGACTTGTCTGTGGCTGGTTTCAAATTTTGTACCTCTACTTTTAGCGTCTCGAAAGAGTTTATATAGTGTTTCAATATCCTTGTTTTATAATATTCATAGTCATTACTTGACAGATCTGGTGTGATCTCCGATATTTTCCTACTTTTTATTGGTACGTATGCTGTGTACCATACACTCCAATAATCTTTTGGGATTTTGTAGTCTTGCATTTTCTTTTCAAATTTCTGTGTCCAATCACGTATTAGGTCATGTTTTCTATTACAATTTGCTTTGTCTTGTGCCCGTGTACTCTCGAAAAAATCTTGCAACTTTCTGTAATGATTTATGCCCCAGAAGTGTGATCGATCTGGGCTGTGTTCATCATCTGACATCATTTTCTGTTAATTAATATTCAAATCTACTAATGATGGTATTTATACAAGCAAATCAAAGAATGCAGATTTGGGTACTTAGCAATCAAAATTAATCAACTTATCTTTATCTGCTGACCACTCGAACGCTTGATGTACGGGAACGTGATTCTTGTGCTGGTTACCGTTGACCTGTTCTGGTTACGTCGGTCGCTTTGTAGAATTGAAACCTGCTGTGGAAAGAAATGATGTTATTTTCGTTCTGATTCTATTAACAAATCTCCGATTTATAACTTTTTACAACATTCTGCCATTGATCTTCTTCTTTACAAAAGTAGCGTTATTTTATGCGTTTTACGTGGGAATGTGGTTCATGTGTACTTCTGACACCATTATACCTGTCAGAGTCCTAACTATTAGCTCCGTCTAGCTCACTGGACTTGGACAGGCAAATTACAACATCTACGTAACATATACTAATAACACATGAATGCTATCGGAAACTGGCAGGAGCTATCTCCTGAACAATCATTTATTACAATAGATTACAGGCTGACAACATGGTCGCACTTCACACTCAAACAATCGTTCACCACCAACAGTCACGCGCTAGCTCACAATGGCGATCTTTACACTGTCGCCCGTATGATCATTCACAATCACAACTTCACATCATCCCGCACATATCACAGTTGGTACATTCCTCGAATATCAATACACAACGTTCATGTCCATCTATCCGTCACAAACACTATCGTTCTATCGTTCTATCGCTCGCTAGATCTCCACACGTCCGTCCCTATTCGCTGTCTCACACACACTGCCCCCTCTCCTCGTTGACCTTCCCACATCACGTGGCTCTGTTCACGGGCTTCTTGCCTGACCGTCCGCTAGCCAAGCCGTGATGTCTCCTACTGCCCTTGACCTCAGCTATACTTACACTGACTCTCGCTTACATACCGGCACTTACACTATTCCTTACATATAAGTCCCTGACATATCTTTTCAAGTTTATCCCAGAGTGGAAACTGAACCCATTGTCCAAGATTGTATAACTTAAAGTGGTATAATGTGCACTCAGGTAGAATATTTGGAACCAATGAAGTGTCTGAGTACATGCTGGGATCCTCCCTTGGAAGACTGGACATTACGAACACCGTAAAACAACATAAAAAGGAGGGCAACAGCTGCAGCAGCACTACTAGAAAAAGAAAAGGAGGCAGAGGTGGAGGAGGAGGAGGAGGAGGAGGAGGAGGAGATTGAGGAAGGAGGATAAGTAGGGAGGAGGAAGAAGGAGGGTGAGAGAAAGACAGACAGACAGACAGACAGACAAACAGACAGACAGAGACAGACAGACAGACAGACAGACAGACAGGCAGGCAGGCAGGCAGGCAAACAGACAGACAGTCAGGCAGGCAGGCAGACAGGTAGGCAGGCAGGCAGACAGACAAACAGACAGACAGGCACGCAGGCAGGCGGGCAGGCAGGCAGGCAGGCAGACAGACAGAAGTGTTAGTCCAGATGATGTTTGACTTTTTTGAACACAGTGTTCTTATTTCCCTTGCACAAAGTCTGTAAGCCAGCTGGTACTATTGCTTGCAATTAGGTTTGCATTAACTTCGGTCCTGACTTTATAACTGGCTTCACCTACAGATTACCTGCCTTTGCTAGCCAGTGATTATATCGATCCAGCGTGCCAATCAATCATGAGTATTGACTCAATGTCATCTCTCTTGGTATCAGGCGGCAGTCTTTAAATAATCATTCTGATCCGTGGCCTACGTGATTTGTGGAAAGTGAAATCAATTATGTGGTTCAGCAATCAATACGGTTGACAGAAATCCATAAAAAAGATTGGTTCAGAATGTCATATCACTGGTAATTCTGACGTAAATGGCTGCTTTCCGTTCAATAATGTGTTCTTTCGATCTGGTGGTTGTCCATCTTTCCAGCAGTGGTTTAATCATTGTAGAGCACGCTGGTCGTGGCAGAATGACCTGCTGAAATAAGGCCAGTTTTTGAGTTTGTTTTTCCTTTTGTTAAATTCGGCTTTGCTTTACTACTTGGACATTTCGAGGCATTGAATCAAAACAGGGAAAGGCACTGAGGATGAAAGTGTGTCACCATCATCGTTGCTGTGTGGGGGAATACGTCTAACATCTATGACAGTCTTCATATTTTTTTTCCTTGGCATATCCTATTTACAGAACATCGCTGTCAACACTAGCATTTTACTGCTGTTATTGATGTCTTAGCAAGTTTTACGTTCAGTAGTTTGCCATTAATTTCTGAGTGACCGGCTCCCATACCAACAGGTTAAACCCCAGCGCGACACGGTCTGCTGCCAAATCGGTCGCCGGTGTGTTTTTCGAACGCATGGTAAGAGGCTCACAATTCGCATTCGCAAGTCTTTGGCCACGGAGGGGGGCCTTCATATTTCACACAAAACAAATGTCTCCTCCTACTGCGTTCCATCTCCCAGTGGAGCATGGGCCTTCAAATACCTTCATCAATTCCTTTGTAGACTCGTTCATGACTGGCTGAATGTTGTAGCGGAAGTTTCCTACGGGGTCAGGTAGTCACACTCGAGCCAACTCTTCTTAGTCACCTCTTACGACTTGCGTGGTAGGTTATAGTGTTTCATTTCTGTGCTTGCTTCATGGGAGCCAGTAAAAATAGGTGAAAGCAAAATTTTCAAGGAAAAATAACACGCCTCAAGACACATTGGACATATGGTGCTAGCCCTGATTTCACAGACCAATCGACAATGCAATCCACCTATAATGGATGCACAGCCAGCGAGTTTATCAGATGATTCATTTACCTCAGCTCCCGCATGCACCACTCGTCTTATCTTGGAGAACAGACTCATTTCCACCTGATAGCAGTTAATGTCTGACACCTATCCCTTCTCCATTCTTCCAAACTGCTATTACCATCTTTAAGTGTTCACTTCCTTTTTCGTTTTTCTTCCTTGTTGTTCATTTTTTTTTTTCACTTTCAGAACTTCCAGTTTAATGTTGTAAATTTATTTCATTTCATTGCAATGGTACTACCACCTCAGAATGAATTAGGGAATGTTTGTATTCTAGTTAAGTATTTTCCATGTGTGTGGTTCTTGACGAAACTCCCACATTGTATCTGCTTTTATCTTTCGGTTTTAGAGCTTCTAAACATCTTTCATGTAATATTGCATACTTCTTCCAATCGTGTACGGTTGCATATAAGTATCGTTATTCACAATTTTGTTTTAAATGTCGTTCATACAGAAACTAGTTCATTTCTTCTAGATCTATTATTGTTATTTCCCCGGATTAGCTCGCGTGTGTACGTGTATGCGTTTTTGTTTTCTTTGGTTCTGTAGTATCTGTTTAGTGTCTGTTATTGCATACCATTAGTTACACTTCTTTGGGCTGTTTTATTACAGTGATTTTTACAAGCCTCGGTGAGTATCGATTTGATATGTTGCGCCCAATTTCAATAGCCCACTTGTGTAATCTACACAGAGCGTTGTAGATATTCGGGCCCAGTTGAATGTGCTGTGGGTGTGGAATATTGTACTATATTCTAGACCAGGGGTGGGCAAACTTTTTGTGCGTAGGGCTACATTGACAACTGTAAAGCTATTGGGGGCCTATATATATATATATATATGTATATGTTCTTTTGTATGGATGTGAAACTTGGACAATGAGCAGTCAAGCTGAAAAGCATCTGATGGCTGCAGAAATGTGGTTTCTGAGGAAAATGCAAAGAATACCATGGACAGACAGAAAAACCAATGACCAAGTACTACAGGAGACAAATGAACATCGTAGACTGATTAGAGAAATTAGACGTAGACAGTCAAAATTTTTTGGACATGTCATGAGAAGAAATGGGTTGGAGAACTTAGTGACAACTGGCAAGATCGAGGGGAACAGACCAAGAGGAAGACCGAGAGGAAAATACCTGGATGGCTTGGCCACATGGCATGGACGAGACAGGAACACTGAGCTGATCCACGACACTGGTGATCGAGTGAAATGGCGAGTCATGACCGCCCACGCTTTCCGGCATGGCACATGATTTATATATATATATATATATATATATATATATATATATATATATATATATATATATATATATATATATATATATATATATAATGTCCATTTTGTTTTAAAGCAACCTATCACAATAAGTAATTATTAATTATGTATAAGTTATTAGTTAGATAGTTAGTTAGTCGACAGATCATCCTCGTTGCACATCGAACCATTCAGTCCATAAGTGCTCGGATCCCCTCCTCAGCAAATCCCGCAGCGTGTAGCGGCTAACGACGCCAGTTCTGTGTTGGTTTATCAATCTTCTTTGGCTTCCTGCGTAGTGTTCTTGTTTGGCCACCCCTCTTTTAATTTGCTGCTCCCGCAGTCTGGCCATTGTTGTAGATTCACAGTCATCACTTGGTTCTCGCAAAAGTCTTACTTCTCGTAGAGCATTCAGAATGTCAGCCTGGTCCATGGCGCGTCCGCCCTCCACAGTAGCCTCACCTGCGAGCTTGTCAGCCCGCTCATTTCCTTGTACTCCCGCATGACCTGGCACGAAGATGAAACTAATCTTTGCCAGCCGAGACCGCTTCAGAGGCAGCAACCATTCTCTTCGGATCGACCCCTCCTCTATTCTCTTGATCATGTTCATTGAGTCGCTAAGGAAACAAGCCCTAGTGAGTGTCTGTGTCTCGAGCCATGTTATTGCTTTACTTACTGCCATGACTTCCATGGTCAGGCTACTTGTGGTTTCAGTGAAAGCACCAGAGTCCTCCTTCACAATTCTCCCTCCGGCCCGAGCTGTAAAGGCCCATGAGCTTCTCATATGTCGGACGACCGACCCATCTGTGTAGATGACCGCGTCACCGTCTAGCGAATTCTCGAAAATCAACGCTTGTACTTCAGCCTCAACAGCAGCCGGATTTTCTTGTCTGCATTTTCTATCTAGTTGGATGCAAACTGAAAAGGATGTGCAGAAGTCTGTTGGCACTTGCACCCACTCCTCGCCAGGTTCTAAGTCCTCAAGTGAACACACCTGTTGAAGAATGTCTTCGGCTTGACCCATCCACGACCGTCCTCTTTTTAACCTGCTGCCCTTCACCTTCCTAATTTCACTTTGCAGTGGATGTTGTGTGTTTGCGTTAATTCTGAGGTAGGCGCGTGCCCTGCAACCTTGTATTCTCTCTTCAATGGTTGGAAAATCAAGAAGGTAGCGCATCGCCCTGCATGCTGTATCTCTTGTACATCCAAGAATAATGCGCATAGTTTCATTCTGTATCCTTTCCATCCTTTCTATCTGCTTATGGCTGAGAGTCAGGATTGCCATTGCCTAGTCCAAAACAGACATGACCAGCCCCTCGTACAGAAGACATAGATGGCGCTGCTCACAGTTTGCTGCCGCCATCACCCGCATCGCTGCCAAACCCCGCTTGGCCTTTGTTATCACCTGGTCTATGTGCACATTATAAGCAAGGCTTCGATCAAACCGTATCCCCAGGTAATTCATTGCCTGCGTTCTTTCCACCGTCTCTGAACACATCATTACAGTTGGTGTTGGATTGTTGACAATATGATTATTCAACGAGAACCAAGTCACTGTTGCCTTTGTTGGGTTGACCATTGCCCCAGCTTCATCACACCAAGTACTTATGCGATTGAGTTCGGTTTGTAGTTCCACAGCAACCTCCTCTCTATCCTTACCCTGACGATACACTAAAACATCATCGGCATACGACAATGTCCTGCCAGGTCCAGTGATCTGCTCACTGGTGATTCTCACTGTGTAGGCGTTGAACAGTACCGGAGATAATGGTGATCCCTGTGGTAGGCCAGGATATATTGTTGTTGGTTCCGAAGTCCAACTGCCACATCTAAAAACTACTTTCCGTTGGTAGAGGGCTGCAGCGATCCAACTAAGGAGGAATGGACTTACGTTTAGTTCAAGAAGCTGAAACATTAAAAAATCCAGTGGTACTCTGTTGTATGCGTCCTCAAGATCAATCGCTGCAGCAACGGCTTCAGTGCCTGAGTGGAAACCTTCATAGACATCATGGACAAAGACTGCTGCATTGGTCCAGGTTTTTCTTTTTGGACGGTACCCACCCAGGGTAGGTGGGAAAACACCTTGCCTCTCTAGTTGGCTTGATATTTTCCTGGCAATTACCTTCTCCAGCAGCTTGCCTATTGTATTCTGCATGGTTATAATTCGATATCCCTGAATTTTTTTGTGGTCTTTAAGTAAGTATAAGTTATTATGCAGTATAAATAACTAATTATTGCAATTTTAGTTTACTTATATACTTATACATTATATTTGACAATATGGACACAAACATTTACTAATTTGTTAACAAGATTTTACAACTTGTTATTATAACAAATATTCTGTAGTATCTATCAATGGCTTTAATTTAGACACAAACCGACTACATTGTCACTACAATTGTTGATTTCTAATAAGATCTGTGTAACTGCTTGCAATTTTTGACAGTATTCTTGAAATCTGGAGCACGTTTACTTGTTGAAATTCGCATGACAGCATGCAAGGTGCAGTACGACAATAAAGACCTATTCTTAGATTTGTTGATCTTCAAGCAAGAGAATGCTTGTTCGCAAATGTATGTTGATCCAAATAATGATAAAAGTTTAGCTGCAAAGTTTTTCATGTAGGGAAATGATTCTTGTGATAAAGATCCATAGAAATCCAGCAAACCATCTGACTTGAATTTCTCTTTCAGGTCATGATCTGCTTGTAAGTCAAGCAGCTCCAACTGTATGTCCTCTGTGGCTGTATCAGCTTTTGCAATAAACGGGGAACTGATAATACTGAACTGTGGCTCTAAGTTCTTGGAATTTCCATCCAAATTCTTCAATCAATGCATCTAATTGGGCGTTGTACATTTCAGTCATTTCACCAGAAATGGTTTCTTGTTTTAGCAAATGGGAAGTGACAAAATCTTTTTTCACTTGCTTATCTGGAGAACAGTGAGAGCTTTGCCTGAAATGATTTTACATGTACATACAAATAATGTGCAAACATACCATTGCCCTGAAGTTTGACATTCAGTTCATTTACCTTTTCCATACTCAAAGACTGCCAAAATTACAACATGTCTAGGCAAACCTTCTGGCCTAGAGAAACGACAGTGGAAGATAAACTCTATGGACTGCTAGGTGAACTAAAAATAACAACTAAATTCATACAAGAGGCAACATTGCAGTTATAGACATATTTAAGGCGAACGAAAGAAGAAGAAGCAGCATTACATTAAGAAGATCAAGGACTGTTTACAAAAATAGATAATTAGAAAGAAATTTTAACAAATATGTTAAAACAATCATAACGATACATGAAATTCTGTAAAATTCAACAAAATAGCTTAACAACGAAGTAAACATTTTCATTTCTAAATGCCTTCGCGGGCCGCATAAAATCAGTTGCGGGCCGCATGCGGCCTGCGAGTCGTAGTTTGCCCACCCTTGTTCTAGACGATTCTGTACAAACTTGCTGTTTACTGGAAACCCGAATTATGTGACATTATCATCGGTGTTAAAGGATCGGTATCTGACACGTCGATATGTCTTTCTTTCGTCGTTGTTTGCATAGTTCTTTGGCCGCATGTTCTAAAGTCTGATTATATGTTATGTATCTCGTAGTTATCTTTATGTAGCAAATGGAAATAGCGGTTAACATTGCACTAATATATACAAGCACATAGAAATCAAGGACAACAGACTTTTATTAAATATTAAATACATAGTTACAGCTTTGACAATAAAAGAATTATTTACCATTTATGAAATACCATATTCAGCTTTTAGTTCCGCCTACATAGCCTGGCAGACTTAATCCCAGAAACTATGGCGACCATGTTAACAGTTGCATGAGACGCAGAGGTGTTTCCACGGCACCAGCGCCGGGTTATATACTGGCCAAGACCAATTGACGCGTCCTCGTCGAGCGTCCTGGTCAACAGGTCCTTTCGGGGTCCTGGCTAAAGTCAGTAGGATCGCCGATTCCTCCGATTCCTACGGCGAGGAACCACCAGTCTGCACACCAATAATCCAGACATGGGACAACGGATACTCACGCAAACCTCAGGTCCTGTATGACATTACACTGATGCTGGACAACAGGATGCCTTCATCCGACATACAGGACTTCGCGTTGGAGCTCAAGCCAACGAACACAAGCAAGCAAGCAATAGTTGCATGAAATCAGCTTCATTAGGTTCGCATGCATCCTTGCTTTCTTCTTTCATTACAGCTAACGCGCGCGCACGGACACACACACTTACACACAGACTCACGCACAGACTCACGCGCACATATAAACAAGCACTCATACATATACACCATTCCTTGTAAAACAATGCCAGGATGACGGCAGACTAAGTAAAGGAGCCGTTTCCTCGCCTTAAGGCGTGCCTGGTATATCGCGATGGCAGCATATTCGTATTCACCACTCAGCTGGTGATGTGGTCAGTGTCACACAGGTCGCCTGTACTTCCCATAACATGTCCTGGTGTCAATTGTAGGCTGCGTCGACATGGGGGTCCAAATCGTGATTAATTACACCTCGGTGAGATTCCAACACATGACCACCGATACGCCTGCCAGTCACTACAACACCGAGGCCTCCTGACTGGGTCATAGGTCAAGTCAAGTACAGGACCTTTCTACACACCTTAAAGAGCAATGGGCATACGGTGCTACACCCATAATGTTATAGACACATCGGCGCTCGGTCGCTCATACGAGGGTAAGTTAATAAGTAAGTCACAAATGGCTGTAGAAAATAACTAAAAATGATAACAATTTGAAACCAGTTTATTTTTAAACTGCGTGCTCTGTTTTCACTTCACATTCAACTTCCGCGTCATTCGCGAAATGTCTCCCACCAAGGTGGGTTTCCTGTTTATGATAACAAATGTTTAACAAAACAAATGTTTAACAAATGCGGTGCATAGCTGGGTAGAAAACGTTACGCGGGTGAGTCAGTAAGTAAGTCACACAGTTCTGTGGGATGGTAGGTCAATGAAAACAAAGCACGCAGTTCTGTGCAGCCGGTTCGGGAGGACTGATAAAACGATGGGATAATTGCATCAATGTTGGTGAAAATTATGTTGAAAATAAAGGGACAATGTATGTATAAAAATGAACTGCTTTCAAGTTGTTATCATCTTTAGTTATTTTTCTACAGTCATGTGTGACTTACTTATTAATTTACCCTCGTACTTCAAGAGATATTTCTTAGTACCAACTTGAAGCTGCATCGAACTTGAACCCATGTCAAATGTGAAAAGTCTTATCGCTGTTTTCTCACTGTGGTAGTGCAGGGAACTAATTCAACTTAGCATAAACCACAAATGTGCCCTGCGATAGCACAATGTGGCAATGTGTCGTACTTGTCTGTCAGCAGGAAGTCACACATTCGAATCCCCATCGAGGCAGGTCCAGTTTAAAACGGGTACCAGAGACTGTTTGTAAAGTAAAAGCTGTCGTTGAGATATTCACCAATGAGCTATCGATTTTCGATGTACATAGAGTATGGGCTACCACTATATATTCTACACCCCTCAAGGCCGGGAAAATGGTTCTTTCCTAAAACCATAAATAGGCATGTCCTGGAAAAGTGACAATGAGCTTCTAACGTTTCCACCAGTCTTTCTTCACCAACAGACAACAGTACATGAAGCTCATCATCATGTGCCATGCCAATAAGCTTGGCCCGTCATGTTTCGCTATCTCACACGATCAACAGAGTCGTGGATCAGCTCTGTGTTCCTGTCTCGACCATACCACTGGCCAAGCCATCCAGGTATTTACTTCTCTGCTTCCTATTGTTCTTTTGAAATGTAGCTACAGGGACACGAAACAGCCAGTATGGTTTCAGAGTATTGGCTAAGTAATAGTGTCAAATAATTAATTATATACTCCGAGGTAGCACCGTGGCTAGTAGTAGTACGCTTGTCTGCCACTCCTGTGGTAATCTGTTCAAATCTCCATCCAGGGGAATGTTTTATTAATTGCCATGGGATCTCAGGTCGGTCAGTGTAAAATGGTACAGGAAACATTTATGGAAAGTAAACACGACCACCGTGATACTAACCACATCATCCATTGAGTGCTGATTACTATATACAATATGGATGTTAGCACCATCTACCCAATGCAATTTATATGGGGAAAAGGGGTTCCACATATTATGTTACAAAGTTAGTTGCATGTCCTTTACAGGACATAGCAGTTAACCCCAGCATTGATGGTAGTTCGTGATTCTTGGGCAAGTTTACGTTCAGTAGTTTGCCATTGCTTTATGAAAGACCGGCACCCATACCATTTCATAAAAAACCAACACAGCTGTGTTTCGAACGCGGGTGTGTGGGATTACGAACTGCGTCCGTAACACCTTCGCCACGGAGCCGATGCTCATCGTATTAACATGATGACTCGGTAACCGTTATTTAGGTATATTTATACAAATTAGTAAATTTATATCAAACGTGTGTGATCTGGGCATTTTATGAGAAGTAAAACATAACACTAAGGCGTTGTCTGGCATGTTAATAGCAAGATTAAGTACCGTGTTGTCTCTCGTGTTAACAGTAAGACTAGGTGAGGTGTTGTCTCTCGTGTTAACAGTAAGACTATGTGAGGTGTTGTCTCTCGTGTTAAAACATGACTGGGCAAGATGTTGTATCTCATATTAACATCAAAACTAGGTAAAATGTTGTCTCTCATATTAACATCAAACCTAGGTAAGGTATTGTCTATCGTGTTAACATTATTACTAGATAAACACATTAAGTGTCATCTCTCATGGTGACTGATCCTCATGACTCAGTAAGACGTTATCTCCCATGTTAACATTATGAATAAGTAAGGCATTGTCTCTCATGTTAAAATAATGACTTGTTAGGTGTTGTCTCGCATGTTAAAATCATGACTAGGTAAGGTTTTTATCTATCATGTTAAAATCATGATAAGGTAAGGTGTTGTCTCTCGTGTAACATCATGACTGGATAAAGTGTTGCCTCTCGTGTTAAAATCATGACTTGTATTCTCTCTCATGATGACACGACAGTAATCAATCAATCAATCATGTGCCATGCCGGAAAGCGTGGGCGGTCATGACTCGCCATTTCACTCGATCACCAGTGTCGTGGATCAGCTCAGTGTTCCTGTCTCGTCCATACCATGTGGCCAAGCCATCCAGGTATTTTCCTCTCGGTCTGCCTCTTGGTCTGTTTCCTTCGATCTTGCCAGTTGTCACCAAGTTCTCCAATCCATTTCTTCTCATAACATGCCCAAAACATTTTTACTGTCTACGTCTAATTTCTCTAATCAGTTTACGATGTTCATTTGTCTCCTGTAGTACTTGGTCATTGGTTTTTCTGTCTGTCCATGGTATTCTTTGCATTTTCCTCAGAAACCACATTTCTGCAGCCATCAGATGTTTTTCAGCTTGACTGCCCATTGTCCAAGTTTCACATCCATACAAAAGAACAGGCTCTATATATCCCCTCAACACTCTATTTCTCGTTTCAATTGACATCTTTTAATTGATCAGAATGTTTTTCATCTTGCTAAAGGCTACTTTCTCCTTGGCGATTCTTGTTCTAATCTCTTCAGAGCATCTCCCATCAGATGTTATGACTGTTCCAAGATAATTGTACCGATTCACTTGTTGAAGAATATTTCCATTTACTTGTATATTACATTGTGGCACTTCTTCCTTCCTAGTGACGACCATAACCTGAGTCTTTTTACGACTGTAAACATACCAGGTATTGCCAATAACGTTAACATGATGACAAAGTGTATATTCTTGGGTTTAGTAAACCCATAGTAAACACTTTGTGCTTATAGGAATGAAATCAAAGTAATTAACGGAAAATAACATTGTGCCCTTGTCACATAGCTGGGACTACCTACAGGTTGCACAAAAGACTCCTCAAAGTGTTGAACTGGCACCACTAATTTTGTAAGCCAGAACACTAACAACAACGCTGCCAGAATGTGTAACAAAGAGTAAAAGATCCTAGTGCACGCATTGGGGAGTTTTGGGTGTATGGTGTCATCCGCATATGTTTACAAACCAGTCAGCACTCGAGGGTTGATGTTTACCAGAAGGTGCACTTGTTATAAATATTATCTCATGGAAGGTTTTAACATTTGAAAGTTGTTGCTAGACAAGGAAGTATATGTCCTGCTCTTTACGAAGTCAAACTATCCAGAAATTGTAACGTCTCTGGGACCTCCAGTTTTCGCCCTTGTCAGAGCAGGCGAGGTATCCAACACAAAGTTAATTGATAAGAGTATGGCATAATCAAATTACATCAAAACACAATATATTCTGAAAATTGTGTTCTCCGTCCGATTTAGAAGAGAACGTGGAGAGCTTACTGATAATGAAGTGTGGGTGAATGTAATCTGGTTAACTGTTATTGTGATGATATTTATGCAAATTAGTAAAGTTATGAGGAGCGGCTGGACGATTGATTGATTGATCTAGGATCACAGCATTCGGGGCATTCCCATAGGCGCTCCGTCCCCATCCTCAGCAGCCAGCGAAGAGTTCCAACACCAATAGTACCAGTAGCAATCTGATTATATGTCCGTCTCGCCTTTCCTCTGAGCGTCGAGCGTCGGCCAGATCCCCTCATCACTCCTCGCTGCCTCATTCTTGCCAGACCATGATGATCCATTTGCTCCTCCTCCGATTGGACGAGTGACTAGGATCCCGAGTTTTCCTTCGGAAAACCCTCGGCAAGTTATGGATTTTTTTTCTGTCGGGGAAAAAAAAGAAAACCCCTAACTGCACGGTTTATGGCGACTGCACTCGCCAGGCGGCCTTAATTTCTCAGTCTCAAGACCCGTCCTGTTTTATACCGCACGGTACTGTAGGCAGTAGATGACATTTTACACTAAATTTATATCGAACGTGTGTCATCTGGACATTTTAGGAGAAGCAAAACATAATAATACTGTAACCTGCTATTGTACAGGATCTGAAAACAGTACCATGTCTCGGAAACTGAAATACTTTGGCATATTAAACGTCACAGTAGCTAGGAAAGAACTGTGACGCAAGGCATGGTTCCTGGGAGTGAGGCTGGGGTCACTAGAGCAAAGATGGACACAGAACATTGTAATCACTTTGGTCACAAGGGAACATGAGGCAGGAGAAGTGGCGAGAGAGCGAGACACTTTAAATGCGCTGTGATGAAAGAGACGTTCTGCAATGAACCTGCTACATGCTGATGAACCTACCAAGCATGTCGTAAGAGGCGACTGGGGAGGGTCCGTGTGGGACTGGCCACTCAATTCCGTAGACAACTCTGGCTGCAAAATCCAAACAAATATAAACAGGTATAAAGATACTGAAAGAAGAATGCAATGAGCGAATCAACGAAAACGAATAATGGATTCGGCAAACTTTAATAGAATGCAATCGTGGCAAAATGGACATTGCGGCTAAAGCCTGCGTTACTACAAAAACAACAAACATACACTGATACAACTACATGAAAACAATCTGCATGTAAATAAATATAAAGGCTACTTATCTGTTGTGAAGAGACGTCTTGTTATGGACTCAGCATGTGTGTAACACGCGCCTTGTATGTAGGCAGAAGAGGAACAGAAGTATAGGATGGCATGGCGTGAGATGCAAGTGTGGATACAGCTAAGAATAAATGGAAGCAAATTTATTTACTGTCATTCTTTAAAGTATATTTTCTTCTTTGTTTTCTCTGGGGTTGATTTACTGTAAACTCTAGTCGTCCCATGTGTTATTGTTTTGTTTCTCTCTGGGGTTGATTTACTGTAGACTCTAGTCGTCCCATGTGTTATTGCTTTGTTTCTTACGTCGTTATTGGTGTGCCTGAATAGTTAATATATGTTTTACCCATATCAACACACATGCATGTTTTAATCAGACTAACTTTATTGAAACAATTCACATATTCTTCCAAGTAACACGGTTCACCTCCCTGGTCAAGCTCGGGAAACATTGTCCGGAAAGTTAAATGCGTCCACTTCTAAACTTTTCAGCATTGTGCTGGATTTCCTAGAGCGGCAGTCACTGGTAGCTCTCGGAGATTGATCAGCAGACGACACAATAATGGATGTAGCTTTCGAAGACCCCTCAGAGCGTGAATCGTCCTGCAGGCTGTTACTGGCGGGTGATTTAGACGGCACTTCCAGAAAATCTGTGGATTTGGTCACAGGAAAAGTGTTAGATATCGTATCGATTCTATGCCCCATGAACAAAGTGTTACATATCGCATCGATTCTATGCGCAATGAACAAAGTATTAAATATTGCATTGATTCGATGCACCATGAACAAAGTGTTAGATATCGCATCGATTATATGCGCCATGGACAAATTGTTAGATATCGCATCTATTCTATGCTCCTTGAATAATGAAAAGAGTATACAAAAATGTGATCTCTGTTGGTTTCGTACTGCATGCTCAATGTTATAGATTGACTGATTACGTAAACTCACATAAATGTTCGCGATTTCACAAACAAAACAACTTACTGTCAGTAGTGATTAAAACTGAAAAAGTAGCCACCCTGCCATTATTATACTCAGATTTTCTACAAGATCGTTCTATAAGATAACAAGGCGGATATAATGTGGGTGGTTATGTTTGTAATACCATATCTTCTACTTTCATCAACACTAGACAAATAACAACATGAAAAGATAAGCCTATAACAAACATTTTTTTTTAACTCAATCAAATCCTATTCTAGGTACATGAAGGAAACAGAAATGAGAAATTAACGAGATAGAAAAATTTCATTGCTCATATATGCATCTAATTATCAACTAGAAAAGAAAATTGTTGTCAACAATAAACATAGAGCGAATTGTAAAAGTAAACGCCCTCTGTTCACACATGAGACCCAATGGTAACATTTTCATATCAATCGCCACTTGACGGGCGATGAGGCAAAATCACGTCGCCCGACTCTACATTCCTGAAATTTCCGTCGTACCCATTTACACTAAAAATTCCCGTTTCCAACGGGATTCGAACACATTTTCACTGGGCCTGCAGGCAAGCATGCTACCCGCTGAGCAACCACTACTGCCTAGAAAACAATTTGTACATGCAGAATATTATCTAATTTGGTACAATAGCTTTTAATATTGAGTATTATATGAAGTATGATAATGTTTAAAGACATGGTGTATTGTAATAATTGCGACAGCTGGGAAAGCTGTAAATAGCCCCCTTTTTCATGTCGTGTGACGTATTGGTGATAACACTATATTTTAAACCATCGGGTAATATATTTGTGACCTGGTACAAATTTCGCCTTTCGCCGATTATTTCCAGAACATGTCCCGGTACCCGGAATCTGTGGCCAGGGGATAGCGAACACGATTGACAATCCGGCAAACCGCGTTCGAAATCAGCTGTCGGCGATTTGGAAACAGGTCGCCTTGCGTTGATTTTAACAATGATATAAGCGTCAGTCGTTTAGAAAGCAATGGCAAACTACTGAACGTAAAATTATCTTTCAAATCACAAACATGAAATAATTGTGGATTTGATTGCGACGTCCTGTATAGGACATACAACTAACTTTTAAAAATCCATTTTTACCTAAATCGACTAGGAACTCAGGTCAATGAGAAAAATAATTTCCTAATTCAAAGAAGTTTCAAACACATAGACACTGGGTCGGCAAGCAATCACGCTAGCCTCTGCTTATAGCAGCTCCAGGAAAATGTGTGTTTTCATAAACATAACTTATTACGAATAATCATATCTACATCTGAAGTAGGCTCAGTAATTCTCTTAGACGTTTCAGCTCTACTTTTAGCAGAATGTGACTGCATTCTAAGAATATATTTATTTTATTCACAATACAAGCCTCTTCACTTGTATGATTCCGACTCTACACACATAATACTATCTCTTTTATATTGCACACATAATACTATCTATATTACATTGCGCAAGAAATACTATCACTATTATATTGCGCACATAGTACTATCTCTATTATATTGCGCACATAATACTATCTCTATTATATTGCACACACAATGCTATCTCTATTATATTGCACACACAATACTATCTCTATTATATTGCGCACATAATACTATCTCTATTATATTGTGCAAGCAATACTATCACTATTATTGCGCACATATTACTATCTCTATTATATTGCGCACATAAAACTATCTCTATTATATTGCGCACATAATACTATCTCTATTATATTACACACATAATACTATCTCTATTATACTGCACACATAATGCTATCTCTATTATATTGCACACATAATACTATCCCTATTATATTACACACATAATACTATCTCTATTATATTACACACATAATACTATCTCTACTATATTGCGCACATAATACTATCTCTATTATATTACACACATAATACTATCTCTATTATATTACACACATACTACTATCTCTATTATATTGCATACACAATGCAATCTCTATTATATTGCACACACAATACTATCTCTATTATATTGCGCACACAATACTATCTCTATTATATTACACACACAATACTATCTCTATTATATTACACACACAATACTATCTCTATTATATTACACACACAATACTATCACTATTATTGCGCACATATTACTGTCTCTATTATATTGCGCACATAATACTATCTCTATTATATTGCACACACAATACTATCTCTATTATACTGCACACATAATACTATCTCTATTATATTGTGCAAGCACTACTATCACTATTATTGCGCACATATTACTATCTCTATTATATTGCGCACACAATACTATCTCTATTATATTGCACACACAATACTATCTCTATTATATTGCGCACATAATACTATCTCTATTAAATTGCACACATAATACTATCTCTATTATATTGTGCAAGAAATACTATAACTATTATTGCGCACATATTACTGTCTCTATTATATTGCGCACATAATACTATCTCTATTATATTGCACACATAATAATATCTCTATTATATTGCGCACATAATACAATCTCTATTATATTGCACACACAATACTATCTCTATTATATTGCGCACATAATACGATCTCTATTATATTGCACACATAATACTATCTCTATTATACTGCACACACAATACTATCTCTATTATATTGTGCAAGCAATACTATCACTATTATTGCGCACATATTACTGTCTCTATTATATTGCGCACATAATACTATCTCTATTATATTGCACACATAATACTATCTCTATTATACTGCACACATAATACTATCTCTATAATATTGCGCACATAATACTATCTCTATTATACTGCACACACAATACTATCTCTATTATATTGCACACACAATACTATCTCTATTATATTGCGCACATAATACTATCTCTATTATATTGTGCAAGCAATACTATCACTATTATTGCGCACATAATACTATCTCTATTATATTGCGCACAAAATACTATCTCTATTATATTGCACACATAATAATATCTCTATTATATTGCACACACAATACTATCTCTATAATATTGTACACATAATACTATCTCTATTATATTGCACACACACTACTATCTCTATAATATTGTACACATAATACTATCTATATTATACTGCACACATAATACTATCTCTATTATAATGCGCACATAATACTATCTCTATTATATTGCACACATAATACTATCTCTACTATATTGCACACACAATACTATATCTATAATATTGTACACATAATACTATCTCTATTATACTGCACACATAATACTATCTCTATTATATTGCGCACATAATACTATCTCTATTATATTGCACACATAATATTATCTCTATTATATTGCACACACAATACTATCTCTATAATATTGTACACATAATACTATCTCTATTATATTGCACACACAATGCTATCTCTATTATATTGCGCACATAATACTATCTCTATTATATTGTGCAAGCAATACTATCTCTATTATATTGCACACACAATACTATCACTATTATTGCGCACATATTGCTATCTCTATTATATTGCGCACATAATACTATCACTATTATATTGCGCACATAATACTATCTCTATTATATTACACACATAATACTATCTCTATTATACTGCACACATAATGCTATCTCTATTATATTGCACACATAATACTATCTCTATTATATTACACACATAATACTATCTCTATTATATTACACACATAATACTATCTCTATTATATTGCATACACAATGCTATCTCTATTATATTGCACACACAATACTATCTCTATTATATTGCGCACATAATACTATCTCTATTATATTACACACACAATACTATCTCTATTATATTACACACACAATACTATCTCTATTATATTACACACACAATACTATCTCTATTATACTGCACACATAATACTATCTCTATTATACTGCACACATAATACTATCACTATTATTGCGCACATATTACTGTCTCTATTATATTGCGCACATAATACTATCTCTATTATACTGCACACACAATACTATCTCTATTATATTGCACACATAATACTATCTCTATTATACTGCACACACAATACTATCTCTATTATATTGCACACATAATACTATCTCTATTATACTGCACACATAATACTATCTCTATTATATTGTGCAAGCAATACTATCACTATTATTGCGCACATATTACTATCTCTATTATATTGCGCACATAATACTATTTCTATTATATTGCACACACAATACTATCTCTATTATATTGCGCACATAATACTATCTCTATTATATTGCACACATAATACTATCTCTATTATATTGTGCAAGAAATACTATAACTATTATTGCGCACATATTACTGTCTCTATTATATTGCGCACATAATACTATCTCTATTATATTGCACACATAATACTATCTCTCTTATATTGCGCACATAATACTATCTCTATTATATTGCACACATAATACTATCTCTATTATATTGCACACACAATACTATCTCTATAATATTGTACACATAATACTATCTCTATTATACTGCACACATAATACTATCTCTATTATATTACACACACAATACTATCTCTATAATATTGTACACATAATACTATCTCTATTATATTGCACACACAATACTATCTCTATAATATTGTACACATAATACTATCTCTATTATACTGCACACATAATACTATCTCTATTATATTGCACACATAATACTATCTCTATTATATTGCACACACAATACTATCTCTATAATATTGTACACATAATACTATCTCTATTATACTGCACACATAATACTATCTCTATTATATTGCGCACATAATACTATCTCTATTATATTGCGCACATAATACTATCTCTATTATATTGTGCAAGCAATACTATCTCTATTATATTGTGCAAGCAATGCTATCACTATTATTGCGCACATATTACTGTCTCTATTATACTGCACACACAATTCTATCTCTATTATATTGCACACAGAATACTATCTCTATTATATTGCGCACATAATACTATCTCTATAATATTGTACACATAATACTATCTCTATTATATTGCGCACATAATACTATCTCTATTATATTGCACACATAATACTATCTCTATTATACTGCACACACAATACTATCTCTATTATATTGTGCAAGCAATACTATCACTATTATTGCGCACATATTACTGTCTCTATTATATTGCGCACATAATACTATCAATATTATATTGCACACATAATACTATCTCTATTATACTGCACACACAATACTATCTCTATTATATTGCACACAGAATACTATCTCTATTATATTGCGCACATAATACTATCTCTATTATATTGTGCAAGCAATACTATCACTATTATTGCGCACATAATACTATCCCTATTATATTGCGCACAAAATACTATCTCTATTATATTGCACACATAATACTATCTCTATTATATTACACACACAATACTATCTCTATAATATTGTACACATAATACTATCTCTATTATATTGCACACACAATACTATCTCTATAATATTGTACACATAATACTATCTATATTATACTGCACACATAATACTATCTCTATTATATTACACACACAATACTATCTCTATAATATTGTACACATAATACTATCTCTATTATATTGCACACACAATACTATCTCTATAATATTGTACACATAATACTATCTCTATTATACTGCACACATAATACTATCTCTATTATATTGCACACATAATACTATCCCTATTATATTGCACACACAATACTATCTCTATAATATTGTACACATAATACTATCTCTATTATACTGCACACATAATACTATCTCTATTGCGCACATAATACTATCTCTATTATATTACACACATAATACTATCTCTATTATATTGCACACACAATACTATCTCTATTATATTGCGCACATAATACTATCTCTATTATATTACACACACAATACTATCTCTATTATATTACACACACAATACTATCTCTATTATATTACACACACAATACTATCTCTATTATACTGCACACATAATACTATCTCTATTATACTGCACACATAATACTATCACTATTATTGCGCACATATTACTGTCTCTATTATATTGCGCACATAATACTATCTCTATTATACTGCACACACAATACTATCTCTATTATATTGCACACATAATACTATCTCTATTATACTGCACACACAATACTATCTCTATTATATTGCACACACAATACTATCTCTATTATATTGCGCACATAATACTATCTCTATTATATTGTGCAAGCAATACTATCACTATTATTGCGCACATAATACTATCTCTATTATATTGCGCACAAAATACTATCTCTATTATATTGCACACATAATAATATCTCTATTATATTGCACACACAATACTATCTCTATAATATTGTACACATAATACTATCTCTATTATATTGCACACACACTACTATCTCTATAATATTGTACACATAATACTATCTATATTATACTGCACACATAATACTATCTCTATTATAATGCGCACATAATACTATCTCTATTATATTGCACACATAATACTATCTCTATTATATTGCACACACAATACTATCTCTATAATATTGTACACATAATACTATCTCTATTATACTGCACACATAATACTATCTCTATTATATTGCGCACATAATACTATCTCTATTATATTGCACACATAATATTATCTCTATTATATTGCACACACAATACTATCTCTATAATATTGTACACATAATACTATCTCTATTATATTGCACACACAATGCTATCTCTATTATATTGCGCACATAATACTATCTCTATTATATTGTGCAAGCAATACTATCTGTATTATATTGCACACACAATACTATCACTATTATTGCGCACATATTACTATCTCTATTATATTGCGCACATAATACTATCTCTATTATATTGCGCACATAATACTATCTCTATTATATTCACACATAATACTATCTCTATTATACTGCACACATAATACTATCTCTATTATATTGCACACATAATACTATCTCTATTATATTGCACACATAATACTATCTCTATTATATTGCATACACAATGCTATCTCTATTATATTGCACACACAATACTATCTCTATTATATTGCGCACATAATACTATCTCTATTATATTGCACACACAATACTATCTCTATTATATTGCACACACAATACTATCTCTATTATATTGCACACACAATACTATCTCTATTATACTGCACACATAATACTATCTCTATTATATGCACACATAATACTATCCTATTATTGCGCACATATACTATCTCTATTATATTGCGCACATAATACTATCTCTATTATACTGCACACACAATACTATCTCTATTATATTGCACACATAATACTATCTCTATAATATTGTACACATAATACTATCTCTATTATATTGCGCACATAATACTATCTCTATTATATTGCACACATAATACTATCTCTCTTATATTGCGCACATAATACTATCTCTATTATATTGCACACATAATACTATCTCTATTATATTGCACACACAATACTATCTCTATAATATTGTACACATAATACTATCTCTATTATACTGCACACATAATACTATCTCTATTATATTACACACACAATACTATCTCTATAATATTGTACACATAATACTATCTCTATTATATTGCACACACAATACTATCTCTATAATATTGTACACATAATACTATCTCTATTATACTGCACACATAATACTATCTCTATTATATTGCACACATAATACTATCTCTATTATATTGCACACACAATACTATCTCTATAATATTGTACACATAATACTATCTCTATATACTGCACACATAATACTATCTCTATTATATTGCGCACATAATACTATCTCTATTATATTGCGCACATAATACTATCTCTATTATATTGTGCAAGCAATACTATCTCTATTATATTGTGCAAGCAATGCTATCACTATTATTGCGCACATATTACTGTCTCTATTATACTGCACACACAATACTATCTCTATTATATTGCACACAGAATACTATCTCTATTATATTGCGCACATAATACTATCTCTATAATATTGTACACATAATACTATCTCTATTATATTGCGCACATAATACTATCTCTATTATATTGCACACATAATACTATCTCTATTATACTGCACACACAATACTATCTCTATTATATTGTGCAAGCAATACTATCACTATTATTGCGCACATATTACTGTCTCTATTATATTGCGCACATAATACTATCAATATTATATTGCACACATAATACTATCTCTATTATACTGCACACATAATACTATCTCTATAATATTGCGCACATAATACTATCTCTATTATACTGCACACACAATACTATCTCTATTATATTGCACACAGAATACTATCTCTATTATATTGCGCACATAATACTATCTCTATTATATTGTGCAAGCAATACTATCACTATTATTGCGCACATATACTATCTCTATTATATTGCGCACAAATACTATCTCTATTATATTGCACACATAATACTATCTCTATTATATTACACACACAATACTATCTCTATAATATTGTACACATAATACTATCTCTATTATATTGCACACACAATACTATCTCTATAATATTGTACACATAATACTATCTCTATTATACTGCACACATAATACTATCTCTATATATTACACACACAATACTATCTCTATAATATTGTACACATAATACTATCTCTATTATACTGCACACATAATACTATCTCTATTATATTGCACACATAATACTATCTCTATTATATTGCACACACAATACTATCTCTATATATATTGTACCACATAATACTATCTCTATTATACTGCACACATAATACTATCTCTATTGCGCACATAATACTATCTCTATTATATTACACACATAATACGATCTCTATTATACTGCACACACAATAGCTATCTCTATAATATTGCACACATCAATACTATCTCTATTATATTGCCACATAATACTATCTCTATATATTGTACACATAATAATATCAATCTACGTATTATTGCGCACATATACTATCTCTATTATATTGCGCACATAATACTATCTCTATTATACTGCACACACAATACTATCTCTATTATCTTTGCACACAGAATACTATCTCTATTATTGCGCACAATAATACTATCTCTATTATATTGCGCACATAATACTATCTCTATTAGATTGCACACATAATACTATCTCTCTTATATTGCGCACAAAATACTATCTCTATTATATTGCACACATTAATACTATCTCTATTATATTGCACACACATACTATCTCTATAATATTGTCACATATACTATCTCTATTATACTGCACACATAATACTATCTCTATTATATTACACACACATACTATCTCTATAATATTGTACCAATATACTATCTCTATTATATTGCACACACAATACTATCTCTATAATATTGTACACATAATACTAATCTCTATTATACTTGCAACACATAATACTATTCTCTATTATATTGCCACACATAATACTATCTCTATTATATTGCCGCACACAATACTATCTCTATATATTGTACACATAATACTATCTCTATTATACTGCACACATAATACTATCTCTATTATATTGCGCACATAATACTATCTCTATTATATTGCGCACATAATACTATCTCTATTATATTGTGCAAGCAATACTATCTCTATTATATTGTGCAAGCAATGCTATCACTATTATTGCGCACATATTACTGTCTCTATTATACTGCACACACAATTCTATCTCTATTATATTGCACACAGAATACTATCTCTATTATATTGCGCACATAATACTATCTCTATAATATTGTCACATAATACTATCTCTATTATATTGCGCACATAATACTATCTCTATTATATTGCACACATAATACTATCTCTATTATACTGCACACACAATACTATCTCTATTATATTGTGCAAGCAATACTATCACTATTATTGCGCACATATTACTGTCTCTATTATATTGCGCACATAATACTATCAATATTATATTGCACACATAATACTATCTCTATTATACTGCACACATAATACTATCTCTATAATATTGCGCACATAATACTATCTCTATTATACTGCACACACAATACTATCTCTATTATATTGCACACAGAATACTATCTCTATTATATTGCGCACATAATACTATCTCTATTATATTGTGCAAGCAATACTATCACTATTATTGCGCACATAATACTATCTCTATTATATTGCGCACAAAATACTATCTCTATTATATTGCACACATAATACTATCTCTATTATATTACACACACAATACTATCTCTATAATATTGTACACATAATACTATCTCTATTATATTGCACACACAATACTATCTCTATAATATTGTACACATAATACTATCTCTATTATACTGCACACATAATACTATCTCTATTATATTACACACACAATACTATCTCTATAATATTGTACACATAATACTATCTCTATTATACTGCACACATAATACTATCTCTATTATATTGCACACATAATACTATCCCTATTATATTGCACACACAATACTATCTCTATAATATTGTACACATAATACTATCTCTATTATACTGCACATATAATACTATCTCTATTGCGCACATAATACTATCTCTATTATATTACACACATAATACTATCTCTATTATATTGCATACACAATGCTATCTCTATTATATTGCACACACAATACTATCTCTATTATATTACACACACAATACTATCTCTATTATATTACACACACAATACTATCTCTATTATATTACACACACAATACTATCTCTATTATACTGCACACATAATACTATCTCTATTATACTGCACACATAATACTATCACTATTATTGCGCACATATTACTGTCTCTATTATATTGCGCACATAATACTATCTCTATTATACTGCACACACAATACTATCTCTATTATATTGCACACATAATACTATCTCTATTATACTGCACACACAATACTATCTCTATTATATTGCACACATAATACTATCTCTATTATACTGCACACATAATACTATCTCTATTATATTGTGCAAGCAATACTATCACTATTATTGCGCACATATTACTATCTCTATTATATTGCGCACATAATACTATCTCTATTATATTGCAAGCACAATACTATCTCTATTATATTGCGCACATAATACTATCTCTATTATATTGCACACATAATACTATCTCTATTATATTGTGCAAGAAATACTATAACTATTATTGCGCACATATTACTGTCTCTATTATATTGCGCACATAATACTATCTCTATTATATTGCACACATAATACTATCTCTCTTATATTGCGCACATAATACTATCTCTAATATATTGCACACATAATACTATCTCTATTATATTGCACACACAATACTATCTCTATAATATTGTACACATAATACTATCTCTATTATACTGCACACATAATACTATCTCTATTATATTACACACACAATACTATCTCTATAATATTGTACACATAATACTATCTCTATTATATTGCACACACAATACTTTCTCTATAATATTGTACACATAATACTATCTCTATTATACTGCACACATAATACTATCTCTATTATATTGCACACATAATACTATCTCTATTATACTGCACACATAATACTATCTCTATTATATTTCGCACATAATACTATCTCTATTATATTGCGCACATAATACTATCTCTATTATATTGTGCAAGCAATACTATCTCTATTATATTGTGCAAGCAATGCTATCACTATTATTGCGCACATATTACTGTCTCTATTATACTGCACACACAATACTATCTCTATTATATTGCGCACATAATACTATCTCTATAATATTGTACACATAATAATATCTCTATTATATTGCGCACATAATACTATCTCTATTATATTGCACACATAATACTATCTCTATTATACTGCAACACAACAATACTATCTCTATTATATTGTGCAAGCAATACTATCACTATTATTGCGCACATATTACTGTCTCTATTATATTGGCGCACATAATACTATCAATATTATATTGCACACATAATACTATCTCTATTATACTGCACACATAATACTATCTCTATAATATTGCGCACATAATAACTATCTCTATTATACTGCACACACAATACTATCTCTATTATATTGCACACAGAATACTATCTCTATTAATATTGCGCACATAGATACTATCTCTAGATTATATTGTGCCAAGCAATACTATCACTATTATTGCGCACATAATACTATCTCTATTATATTGCGCACAAAATACTATCTCTATTATATTGCACACATAATACTATCTCTATTATATTACACACACAATACTATCTCTATAATATTATACACATAATACTATCTCTATTATATTGCACACCAATACTATCTCTATAATATTGTACACATAATACTATCTCTATTATACTGCACACATAATACTATCTCTATTATATTACACACAATACTATCTCTATAATATTGTACAAATAATACTATCTCTATTATATTGCACACACAATACTATCTCTATAATATTGTACACATAATACTATCTCTATTATACTGCACACATAATACTATCTCTATTATATAGCACACATAATTCTATCTCTATTATATTGCACACACAATACTATCTCTATAATATTGTACACATAATACTATCTCTATTATACTGCACACATAATACTATCTCTATTGCGCACATAATACTATCTCTATTATATTGCACACATAATACTATCTCTATTATATTGCACACACAATACTATCTCTATAATATTGTACACATAATACTATCTCTATTATATTGCACACACAATACTATCTCTATAATATTGTACACATAATACTATCTCTATTATACTGCACACATAATTCTATCTCTATTATACTGCACACATAATACTATCTCTATTATATGTACACAGAATACTATCTCGATTATATGTACACAGACTAATATCTCTATTATATTGCACACACAATACTATCTCTATTATATTGCGCACATAATACTATCTCTATTATATTGTGCAAGCAATACTATCTCTATTATATTGCACACACAATACTATCTCTATAATATTGTACACATAATACTATCTCTATTATATTGCAACACACAATACTATCTCTATAATATTGTACACATAATACTATCTCTATATATTGCGCACATAATACTATCTCTATTATATTGCACACAAAATGCTATCTCTATTATATTGCGCACATAATACTATCTCTATTATACTGCACACACAATACTATCTCCATTATATTGCACACACAATACTATCTCTATTATATTGCGCACATAATACTATCTCTATATATTGTGCAGCAATACTATCACTATATTGCGCACATAATACTATCTCTATTATATTGCGCACAAAATACTATCTCTATTATATTTGCACACATAATAATATCTCTATTATATTGCACACACATACTATCTCTATAATATTGTACACATAATACTATCTCTATTATATTGCACACACAATACTATCTCTATAATATGTACACATATACTATCTATATATACTGCACACATATCTATCTCTATTATAAGCGCACATACATACTATCTCTATATATGCACACATATACTATCTCTATTATATTGCACACACAATCTATCTCTATATATTGTACACATAATACTATCTCTATTATACTGCCACATAATACTATCTCTATTATATTGCGCACATGAT
>JACEFZ010014524.1:0-49463 GCA_014155875.1 Cepaea nemoralis
TAAGTAAATTTTTACTAAAAAGCAAATAATAAACGGTACATGAATTATTGAATACTTAGAAATTAAACTAAGTCCAAATGACTTCATATGACGACCTCAAAGAACTAGCCTCAGAAAATGCAAGAACCCCAGTCCAAGTTAAATACTGGTGCACAAAACATTACGAACATTGAAGGGCTATTTAAACAATAGAAAGTCCCCAACTCAAGAAAGACTTGAAGCAATTTTTGAAACGGTAGTAGGAAAATAACCTTATCCGCGAGTGGACACAGGAATTCGAAAAGAAAATGCAAGACTACAAAATTCCAAAAATTAGATGGTATACATGGTATAGGGAATCCTTACCAATAGGAGACAGACATCTGCAAGATTACATACCAGATATATCAAGGGAAGACTATGATTATTACAAAACAAACATATTATCAAACTACTTAAACGACCTCGACACCCTAATATTAGTGTTACGAGATCTGAAACCAGTCCCAGACTTGTCGTTTACCCATTATATAGAGGAAATAGAAGGCAAGTACAGAAGGCTACTATCTGAAATTAGAGACACAAACAATGACAAGGCAGCAGTAGATTTCTTCCTAATGGAAAAATTAAAAGCTACACTCCCAGCCGAATGCAGAAAATATTTAGAAGAACATAACAAAGAGCCTATCAAAACCTTACTAGAAAAATGCCCGCGAATACTACAACCAAAGTATAAACCTGGTTAAGAACACTCAGCAGAAAAGTACTGTGAAAGCAACGGGCATCTGCAGCCACAGATTGTCAAAACAAACCACAGAAAACAAAACCAGTACTGTGCAAACATTGTAGCACTCCACATACAGAAAATGGAATATGCGATAAAAATCCCACGTATCAAGAATATCTAAATACTATTATAGCACAAAAACTGGGGAAGGTAAATCAAAGGAGATATAGAACAAAATGTCATTTTTGCCTTGCTTATGGCCACAGACGTTTTGAATGTGAAGGTGTAAAAAGAATACAGATAGCAAAAGCAAATGCAGCCATAAACATTACAACAGACAGTTCAGCAAAGAACTTAGGAAAAGTGAACATCACAGAGACGAAAACAAGATCAAACACCGCAAAGTCAGAACAAACTGAGTTTTACCCATCAGACTTTGTACCATATTTTAATAATGTTGTTAACATCACTCAACCTCATTCCTTATGTAAAGAGGTCAAAACTCAACAAGAATGTGAGGAAATGAACAACACCTCAAGACTGTCGTTAGGAAAACTAACATTCCATGAAGGTTACATCAATGACACAGTATGCACGTGTGTACGCGACACAGGGTCCTGTCTTATCGGTCTTCGGAAGACCCTAGCTGATCCTAAAGACTACCTAGATGAGTACATCTATTGCAAAACTGTTTCAGGGACAGTAGAGAAATATCCCATGGCATGGGCCAATATAAAATCACCTTTCCTATCAGGCAGAGTAACTTGTGCTTTATTAGACAATCCATGTTGTGATTTATTAATTGGAAATGTATTAAATGTGACAGACTACACAGAGTCCACAACTCACACAGGGAAAAAAGTTAACACCACAACAAGTACTGCCTTAACTACACCACTCATCATACAACAACATGATGAAAAGAACAAAGTACCACACCATACCATCTCAAAACAAGAAAAAACAGAAACTGGTGTGTATCATCACAATAAGAAAGGTGCAGAAAACAAACAGTTCACAACAATGAGGGAAGATAGCAAATCATTATGTGACATACTATACTCCATGTACTCCCTATTAACTACACACATAACCAAGTGCACACAGTGGATGGTTATACTGGCACTGCTCATTGTAAATACAAAACAAATGTCTTCACAGACAGTTTTATTTCCACATTATCATGACGCAACACAGATGATATTACTCATGACAAACCAGCAGACTTTGTTATTCATATCATTACTGTTGAACCAAATTTTGTTGTTGCCACTGCTAAACACTATGTCAAATCAACTCAGACACATACTTATGCTGAACAATGTAAATCATCAGTCGGTGGAATTACTGACAAAAATCAGCAACAAATTACCCTACATATTTTGGAAAATATATACAAATTGCAGAAAAGCATACAAACATGCACGATTACATTTCAAAACTATACATGGTGTATTATTATTGTTTGAACTATTGAATGTATACATACATGTACGAGTGCAGGTTTGGAGATAGCACTCAAAATGATCTCAACATAAAAATTTGAAAATCCCCACCCTTCGGAAAATTTTAACCGTAACCCACTTTATATCCTTAGATCCAGTAACTCCAGAGTTGCCTTGTCTGCTGTACGACTCCAGCGCTATGATACTAGCACACGTCATTGTATAGACCAGCATGAAAGGTCCTTCATCGTGAAACGTGTCACCAGCATAACAGTGAGACTCAACATGTGATTTCAGGTATCAAATAGTAAGATATACCCATATTGACTTTGTTTTCCAACGAGTATCTACAGAATTCACCTTTTGAAATCGACGAACAACGACGACAGCTTCACAAGTACAGACATTCATTTCCGATGATCAGTTTAATGAACCGGATGCCAACCTGCAAACTATGGCAAAGACAGTCACAGACAGACGCACCATGGCCACACTCAAAATTAAGGCCACTGAACTTAATTCTTATTTTATACGTGTGAATTCCAGCAATTTTACAGTATACGTGTGAATTCCAGCAGTTTTACAGAACAGACTTACAGGGTGTCCAAACTGGGTGGGAAGTGTTAATAACTATACGGAGGGAAAGACAATATCAGAATATACAGAAGTCGACAATTGTGTGAGAAAGAAGAAATGCCAAACATTCCAGCACCACAGTGAACATTGAACACGAGTGATGTAATTTCGTGTGCATGGCTTTCACAGGACAAGAACAGTATCCTATATGCGCATGAAGGCATCAATGATGTATATTTTATTGTATATGTAGTAACTGTATGACATCCAATGTCTAATTTTATTATACTTTGTATTGTTATAATGTGATATGTACATTACGCATCAGCAATAATATTGAATCCACTTACAGGAAGTAAGCTTGCATGAGACTGCCTGCAGTGAAAAACGTGGGGCGGCTTTTGCCGTTTCGACCTTGACACCAACATTTCCTTTAATGTATATATCTTCGGTGTGGAAGAGAACGCGTGCTGTGTGTGGAAGGTTTTATAAGCGTGTGAGAAAGATGGGTTTAGAATGAACGAGCGGAAGGAATCATCACCACACCATAGTCGTTGTTGTCTCCGTCATTATCATCACCATTATCACCACCATTACCTTCACCACTATCATCCATCATTATCATCACCATTATCATCACTATTACCATCAACCACGTTAGAATGGGATGACTGAAAGCGTACGTCATTATCATAACTGTATATGTATGTTTTTGTTTCATTAAACGCATATGACATAACACTAACAAACGGCAACGCTCTGTAATATGCACAAACAAAGAAACACGCATTACACCTTGTAAATATACATTGCTTTGTATAAAATAAACGTATTATAAAAAAAAAAAAAAAAAAAAAAATAATACCTTCAAAGTGTCACGAAAAAAAAAAAAAAAAAAAAAAAAAAAAATGAATAATATAACGAGGTATGACAAGTAGACCCAACCAGAACATTTGTCAGACCGACGACAAAACCTTGAGAGAAACCTCAATACTGAAAAAGAGAGAACAATGTTTGAAGTTAATCTCGGAAAAGATCAGAGCAAAAAGGGACGCAAATGCATACTTATGATCATATAATCCCCTGACAAGGTTAGAAAGAGGATACCAAGAGTAACAACAGCAGAATGTGTCACATTTCCAAGAGTAAGTGCCACATTGGTTGTGCGGGGGGGGGAGAATGTCATGGTCTTATATGACATGTGTAAGGAAGAATGTAAGCGCCGGTATGTAAGCGAGAGTCAGTGTAAGCATGACTGAGGTAAAGGGCAGTAAGAGACGCCACGGCTTGGCTAGTGGACGGTCAGGACAAGAATCCCGTGAACAGAGCCACGTGATGTGGGAAGGTCAACCAGGAGAGAGGCAGTGTGTGTGAGGCAGCGATAGAGACGGACGTGTGGAGATCTAGAGAGCGATAGAACGATAGAACGATAGAACGATAGTAGGTTGTGACGGATAGATGGAGATGAACGTTGTGTAGTGATATTCGAGGAATGTACTAACTGTGATATGTGCGGGATGATGTGAAGTTGTGATTGTGAATGATCATGCGGGCGACAGTGTAAAGATCGCCATTGTGAGCTAGCGCGTGGCTGTTAGTGGTGAACGATTGTTTGAGCGTGAAGTGCGACTATGTTGTAATATATATTGTAATAAATGATTGTTCCGGAGATTGCTCCGATTGCATTCATGTGTTCTTAGTAGATGTGTTGTAGAGGTTGTAATTTGCCTGTCAAAGTCCAGCGAGCCAGACAGAGCTACTAAGTAGGACTCTGACAGTCATCATCCTTCTTGATGGACAAACACCATCTTATTATGGTAAGGCTAGTTAAAAGGTTTCTTAAGGCTACTTAAACAAATTGTATTTTTACAACACACTGACGACCCTTTCTGAAATGCATTAATTTCTTCAAACAATATGTTGCGCGATTTCTTGTACGTTTTATATTTCGCTGTATGTCGTCAGGTGCATACTGCAGAGTAATATCCTATCTTGTGAAGAGAATAAATGAATAATACTTAAGCTGAAAGAATTACAACTCACAGTCACCGGTACAGATGTTCCACATTCGAATAACTCATGTGACTGTGTTTTAATTGTTTCAGCTTAAGTTGTATTCATATATTCACTTCACATGATATATAACTCTGCAGTATGCATCTGACTATATGCAGCGAAATATGCTAGGCAATAAATCGTGCATTGTTTTGAATTAATTTCTTCAATAAGATGACATTGCACATAGTAAAACGATTATGTGTCATTCTCTCTCCTATAAAATGACATGACACATAGTAAAACGATACTGTTTTATTCTCTCTTCTATAACAATTCCAGTGCCCGATGGGTGACACACAAGGGTATATAGCCAGATAGGTAGATAGACAGGCAGGCAACTAGGTAGGTTAGCAGCTAGAAGATGGACAAGCAAACGGACAAAAATGTAGGCAAACTGTTAGGTAGGCAGGTTGGTAGGTAGGCGCGTAAGTATGAATATCCAAACATGAAAATACATTACCCTAGCTGGCCTATTCAATGCTTATTATCTTACCCGCTAAATGTTGCCTTTGTCAATCACATATGATATGATACAGCCAAACACGTATGATGTGCTGCAATAAAATAACAACATACTACATATATACATATGTATTCTTTGAGGTGATCAGTTCCCTTTCACATTGCCACTAAAATGGCTGACATCACCAATCACCTATAGAATGCATTAAAGTATTGATGTATATTCACGGTGTGTCTGTGTTTCCAGATGTATATATTTTCTTGTTTTTGTTTTGTTTTTTGTTCGCTCCTGTGAACTCAAGCGTAGTCCATATAAGTGCTGCTTCTTCTAAGTGGACTGGATTGATTTGTGCGTGTGGATTAGCTTTCCCTATTACCAGTGTCCCACGCCTTCAGGCGAACCCACTCCAATTTCTGAGGTACTTGTAATTTACATCCCCAAGTCAAGGACGAGAAGTCGAAATTTTTGTCCAGCGGACCAGTGTAGGGGTTGAACCCGCTACCGTTAAGTATCTGCGTGTGTTGGAGGTGTACGTTATCAGTTATGTACACCAAGCTACCACTTACGTATCTACAACCTGGTGCTTGGAGGTTCAACACCTGGATGCCACCGACCATCCCAAGCTGAGAGTTACACCTGAGACAGAAAGTATAAAATACAAGTTACACCTGAGATAGAAAGTATAAAATACAAGTTACACCTGAGACAGAAAGTATAAAATACATGTTACACCTGAGACAGACAGTATAAAATACAAGTTACACCTGAGACAGACAGTATAAAATACAAGTTTCATCTGAGATAGAAAGTATAAAATACAAGTTACACCTGCTTCTAGACAGAACGCATAAAATACAAGTTTCATCTGAGATAGAAAGTATAAAATACAAGTTATACTTGAGACAAAAAGTATAAAATGCAAGTTATACCTGAATGAGAAAGTATAAACTACAAGTTACACCTGAGACAGAAAGTATAAAATACAAGATACACCTGAGACAGAAAGTATAAAATACAAGTTACACTTGAGACAAAAAGTATAAAATACAAGTTATACCTGAGTCAGAAAGTATAAACTACTAGCTGACCCGGCCCGGCTTCGCCCAGGCCCGGGAGAGATCTATCTATCTATCTATCAGTACTGTCTGTCCTGCTTGTTTGTCTGTCTGTGCTGGCTGACCCGGCCCGGCTTCATTCAGGTCCCTGTGGTGGGGAGCACTCATCATAATTATCTATAAGTAGTCATATAAGCTCTCCCGTTCCCGACTATCTGTCTGTCTGTCTATCTGACCGGTCCCGCGCTTCACCCAGTCCCTGGTGAGGAGCATCCTAATTTAATGCATATAACGTAGTCATATAATCTCGCCCGTTCCCGACTGGCTGTCTGTCCCGGCCCAGGCTTCACCCAGTCCCTGGGTGGGGAAGCCATCTAATTTAATTCCATATAAGTAGTCATATAAGCTCTCCCGTTCCCGACTATCTGTTTGTCTCTTCTGTCCCGGCCCGTCTTCACCCAGTCCCTGGTGGGGAGCATCTAATTTAATTCATATACGTAGTCATATAAGCTCTCCCGTTCCCGACTGTCTGTCTGTCCCGGCCCGGCTTCACCCAGTCCCTGGTGGGGAGCATCTAATTTAATTCATATAAGTAGTCATATAAGCTCTCCCGTTCCCGACTGTCTGTCTGTCTATCTGTCTGACCGGCGTGGTTTCGCCCAGCTCTTGGCGCACAGTAACTTAAAAGAATGTCCTTCCACACACCATTCAATGAAAACTGTAGAAAAAGATGGGTTACAATGTTATGCATTATGCATTATTTTTATGAAAACTTTGAAAATGCCTTAAAGATTATATCATTATTTATTATAACTTATATGCCTAAAAATAACTATAGACAAAGAGTTTAACAATAGTGCAAGTAAGTCCAACAATATGACTATAAAGTATATAGAAATGTTATTAAAAGTTATGCCCCTTGAAATAACTTTTCTAGAGTGAAGTGCCCCTGCTATATAGACATTATATAATGAAAATGGAAAAGTAAATGTTATTAAATAAGTCGAAGATTTTACATTAAGAAATTATTATAGTCGGTTGCAAATGAATGAAAGGAAGACGTGTAGAAAATTTCATCTCAATCGGATGTACCGTTATCGAACGCATCCAATACCCACAAACAAACAAACATACACTCTGTTTTATAGATATAGACAAGTTACACTTGAGACATAAAGTAAAAAATACAAGCTACACATGGGACATAAAGTATAAAATACAAATAACACGCGGAAACTGGTGGTACACCATACAAGTTATACTGGGTGGCAGGGGGTATGCCAGCAAACAAGTTATACTTGGACAAAGGGCTATATTATACACGTTATACCTGGAGACTGGTTATATAACAGGCATAATATAACTGGAGACAGAAGATACATGATACCTGTTATTATTGGAGACAGGAGGTGTATCATGCAAATTATGCCTGGAGATTGGGTGTATTAACATAAAAATTATTCCTGGAGACTAAATTATATCACACGAGTTATATCTGGAGACCAGGTCTATAACATACACGTTATAACTGGAGACCGGATGTATAACATACACGTTATATCTGGAGACCGGATGTATCTTCTTCTTCTTCTTCTGCGTTCACCCGGATTTTTTTCCCGGATGTGACTGCGTTGTGCCTGTTTACAGCAGAGCTGCGTTCTTGCGCCGTGAGGCCGACACATCCGACTTCTGCGGGCATTTGTTGACCGGGTTAACCTTCCCGGGGACCGGATGTATAACGTTCATGTTATACCTGGAGACTGGATATATAGCATACAAATTATTTCTGGAGACTGGATGTATAATATTCAAGTTATAGGTATAGCATACGCGTTATATATGCAAACTGAAAAGTATAGCTTACTGGAGGCTGGAACTTCATTTTCTATTTTATGTAATTACCCACTGTATTTTTACAGATGAAATGCCGTTAAATCCATATCAACATTAAGTCTAACATGAGGACAGAAAACATGTTTACCAAGAATGGTAATTTGTTAGAAACAGTTTTACGTGATGCAAAGACTGCTTTTCACATGAAGTAACTGTGCGAATGTTCAAGGCTTACCCTACTCCATTCTGAAATCTCAAACTGTTCTTGTCTGAGCTGGTAGCGGGTCGGAATTTCAGACATGTGTATCGTTCCCATTCTGTCATTGACCTTCTCATCAAATATTCCTCTTTCTGGTCTACAGTTGTGGATAAGTAGAAAATAACACAGAAATTACTTTAACCTCTGACATTCTCTCATTGAACATTTCAAATAATGTAGGTCAACAACATTTTTCACTTCCAATAAAATTAGGTCAGGCCATTTTTTACTACTACTGTCATTTAGCTGCCAATATAGTACCTTGCGGTGTATGGCAGAGGGGTCTTTGAGCCTGAGGAATTAAGGCCGCCTGGCTAGTGCAGTCGCAGCGAACTGTGCAGGTTAGGATTTTCTTTTTGCCCCCGACAGAAAAAAATATCATGTGAAAATTGAATTCTTTCATGACAAGATCTGGCAAGATGGAGTTGACTGCTCAAGGATAATTTTCTTTAAGGCTGTAACCAGTGTACAGTGAACGAGTATTTGTGCCACTCGTTGCTAAGCACGCTCGCTGTAAATTAGAGACTTGGCGTATCGTTATTATCTCATGGTAAATATATGCGGTTGGGGCATTAACTCGTTGAAGTTCACATATATTAGGTTACAGAATGAAGTGGTGGGTTCTCTTTTCATCGCCGCCTTTGCCGTTCACAAAATTGAGCAAGTTCAGGTTTCTTCTTCTTCTTCTTCTTCTTCTTCTTCTTCTTCTTCTTCTTCTTCTTCTTCTTCTTCTCACTCCTCCTCTTCTTCCTCCTCTTCTGGATCAATTCTGTTGTTGCTGATATTCCTCCATGCCACCATCTCAGTCAATCCAGCATCATTTCTCTTGGTCTGCCTCTGTATTTCCCGATGATCCTTCCAGTCGTCACAATGTTTTCCAATGCCTCTCTTCTCATCACTTGAACAAAGAATTACAATTATGTTTGTCTCTTTTTAATAGTTGTATATAATGATCTACTTTCACTAATATCTACTTCCACTATTTTCTACTTTTACTAATCTCTCCTTTCACTAAAAAGTCATCATTGTTGGTTATGGTGCTGGACCAATATTTGTATAGACCAAACAGCACTCAGTGGGTGATGTGGTAAGTGTCACGCCCGCCGCCTTTACTTCCCAGTACATATTCTAGTACTATTGTAGGCTGGGTCAACCAGGAAGCCCAGGTCAATGTTACAAATCCTCCTGGATGCGAACTCTAACCGACACTACCGTAATTCCCAAAACACTCTGTCCCTGTCATCATCATCATCAAGTGCCATACCAGCTGGCGTAGGCGTTCATGGCTCTCTACAGATCTCAGTCTTTGGTGTTCTGGATCAACTCTGCTGATGATATTCCTCCATACCACCGTCTCAATCCATCCAGCATTATGTCTCTTGGTCGGCCTCTGCCTCTCTTCCCCTCAATCTTTCCAGTCATCACGATGTTCTCTAATGCCTCTCTTCTCATCACATGACTGAAGAAAGCTGTTTGTCATCTTTCTTATTGTTCTATACAATGTTCTAATTTCATTAGCCTCTATCAGGCAATCATCGTTAGTTACTCTGGCAGTCCAAGGAATTCGCAACATTCGTCTCGGGAACCACATCTTTGTTGCTCCCAAGTTTTTCCTATATTGTTCGTTTATATTCCAAGATTCTGTATAGCACTTCAGTACTCTCTTTCTTACATTCAATGATAGTGACTTATTGCATAAGATACTTTTCATTTTCTGTCCCTGTACATATAAATAATGCAATGATGCTAATTCAGTGCATAATAATAACGTGCAGGCCCACATATTCTATTGTACTTACCGAAGTGACCCTTGGCAAATAGATAAGGGATTTCAGCGTGAGTCCACCGCAGCCGGACATTCCTGGTGGCCTTTCTTTTGGTCCTGACTCCACTGCCAATGTAGTCTTCCATTAAATCCGCGGCATAGTTATCATTCATGGGCGGAGCTCCCAGCGGGGCGGGCATCATGCCCATTTTGATCATGTCTCTGGGGAAATTAGTCATGTGATCATGTTTGAGTTTGTGTCATATTTCAACTTACTTCTTCCTCTATCCTCTAGACTTCTTCTTCTGCTTCTTCTTCTTCTTCTTTTCTTCTTCTTCTTCTTCTTCTTCTTCTTCTTCTTCTTCTTCTTCTGCTTCTTCTTCTTCTTCTTCTTTTTCTTCTTCTTCTTTTTCTTCTTCTTCTTCTTCTTCTTCTCTTCTTCTTCTTCTTCTTCTTCTTCTTCTTCTTCTTCTTCTTCTTTTCCTCCTCCTCCTTCTTCTCTTCTTCTTCTTTGCCTTCTTCTTCTTCTTCTTCTTCTTCTTCTTCTTTTACTCATTCCTCTACTTATTCATCGCCATCTATTTCTCCTCCTAAATTTCTTTTTTGTTTATTGTTATAATTATTGTTATTATTATTTTAGTAGTAGTAGTAGTAGTAGTAGTAGTAGTAGTAGTAGTAGTAGTAGTAGTAGTAGTAGTAGTAGTAGTAGTAGTAGTAGTAGTAATAGTAGTAGTAGTAGTAGTAGTAGTAGTAGTAGTAGTAGTAGTAGTAGTAGTAGTAGTAGGAGGAGGAGGAGGAGGAGGAGGAGTAGTATTAGTAGTAGTAATAGTAGTAGTAGTAGTAGTAGTAGTAGTAGTAGTAGTAGTAGTAGTAGTAGTAGTAGTAGTAGTAGTAGTAGCAGTAGTAGTAGTAGTAGTAGTAGTAGTAGTAGTAGTAGTAGTAGTAGTAGTAGTAGTAGTAGTAGTAGTAGTAGTAGTTTTTGTTGTTGTTCTTGTTCTTGTTGTTGTCTTTCTTTTTTGTTTTAAATTTTCGACACTGTATCTCTGTCATCCGACATTTCATCACTACCATTCGGCATTGTATCATTATCATTCGACATTGCATAACTATCTTTCGACATTAAATCACAACCGTTCGTTTTTTTTTCATCACTACAATTCGACATTCAATTACGATAACCCAACATAGTATCACTTTCGTTGGACATTGTATCATATCACTATCCTCCAAGATGTATCATTATCATTCGAACGTTGAATTATCATCATCATCATTTACAGTTCATTAACTGTTCTCTATATTCCAACTTGAGAAATCATGTCTAAATGATAACGGTCTCCGCCTCAGGCTCAGAAGGTATCGGATTGGATCTCAGCATAGGGATGCTGGGCATGTTTTCAAGAACTATTGGTGCCTGATATCACACGCCCCCTGATCTCTTGGATAGTGAGCTCTACACCTAGCCTTCTCAAATAAGAGCGATTTCCTGGGAGCCCCGAGTGCAAATTCCAAAAGATTAAAATCTCACGCTAGTTGGAAATCGCAAAGAGTAGGCCATATATCCGCTTCTCTAGCAAAGCGGTAAGCGAAAGAAACTCATCGGAGGGTAGATCCGTTATCTTGGATACAATCTGTCTAGTAGAAGCAAATCTGACACAAATGAATACCGAACTCGGACATATTGACATTTGAGGCGCATACCTAGTTGAGATGCTTAAAGGTCTTAAAGTCTTAAAGACTTATCTTAAGTCTACTTTATTGCACCGGGTTTTATCTCACATGGCTCGGCCTCTTTCCGCATAGGCGTCCTGCTGAAAGTGTCGCACAAAGCACGAACTCCGTAGCTCCAGCGACGACCCCCAGGAGCCTCCGAGAATAATTCACTCGTGAACCGAACGACGTAGCCTGGAATTGAACCCACAACCTTCAGAGCACGAGGCAGACGGCTTGACCTCTTCGCCAGGGAGACTCCTTAGTTGGGATGCATTCCCATCGAAAGAGCAACGACCAGGAAGATATTCTCACTTTCCTCGGGACTAAGTGAGCAAATATATGGCGTGGTGTGTCGCACTGTAGGACGCCGGACGCAGAGTAACGTCGGCAACATATTCAATGATTGCATTGTTAACAACAAAGAACACAAAATGAGCTCAAGTGAAAATAAGTGCTCACTTGAAAACTCACCAGCCACTTGTCAGCCGCTAGCAAAGTGCTATATTTAGGAGGCATGAAAGAATGAAGTCATTCAGCTCAGTGTTTCCTATTCTGTTATTATTTATTTTAAGCCCAACTGGCGCAAGCACGAGAGGATTGACAACAGCTTGGGGAGGACGGTTAAGGGTCAATCACCATCAACAGATTGTGCCATGCCGATAAGCGTCGGCGGTTATGATTCGCTATCTCGCACGATCACCAGACTTGTAGATTGATCATGCCACGTGGCCAAGCCATCCATGTATTCACTTCTCTGCCTTCCCCTTGCTCTTTATCCCCTCAATCTTGTCAGTTTCACTAAGTTCTCTAATTTATTACTTCTTATAACGTATCCAATTTTTTTTTTACTGTCTACGCCTACTTTTTTAAATCAGTTAACAGTTTTCATTTGCTTCTTGTAGGAAATGCTCATTGGTTTTTCTGTGTGTCCGTGGTATTGTTTACATTTTCTTCAGAAACCACATCTCCACTGCCATTATATATTTTTTTAATCAGCTTGTGTGCTCATTGTCCACGTTTCACACCCATACAAAAGTATTCGTTCTATGTAGCACCTCAACACTCTTTTTCTCGTTGCAAATGACATCTTTAAATTTGTCAGTATGTTTTCCATTTTGCGTGAGACTACCTTCGCCATAGCGATTCTTGTTCAAATCTCTTCAAGACACCTCCCATCAGATGTTGTGGCTGTTCCGAAATAGTTGTACCGATTCACTTGTTTAAGAACATTCTTATTTACCCGTATATTACATTGTGGTATTTCGTTCTTCCTAGTGATGTCCATAATCTGTGTCTTCTTACAATTTAATTCTAACCCTAGTTGTTCACTGTGTGCAAAACCGCATTAACTAAATGTTGCAGATCCTGTTCGCTGTCTGCAATCAATAAAGGGTCAGTGCAAGATGCCAAACACTGGTTTACGGTACCTGCTTTCAAAATCAAGTGGATCGACTTTACAGCACCGAGTTTATCTCATACAACTCGGTCTCTCACTACAGGGCGGTCCGTCGAAAGCGTCACACAAAGCACGATCTCCGTAGTTCCAGCGACGACTCCCAGGAGTCTCCGAGAAAATTGCACGCGTGTACTGAATGATGTAGTCCGGAATCGAACTCACGGAGCCGCCTGCCCACGATATTGTCAACATAGTTTCCACATCCCACATCTCCACTACCTCTAGTTTCCCCACTTCATTATTCACCATCAAGCATTCGTTTTTGTACATAAAAACAGGCCAGACAAAATATGTTATTTTAATAAGCGGATGAAACAATAGCAACATAAATAATATCAATGGTGATATTGGAGATAATGCAAACAAGCAAGAAATCATCGTAGATAGTAGGGAGATAACTCTCACAACTAGTAGCAGGAGATAATCGATAACATCGTGAACAGAGATGGTAAAAAGAGAAGAACAATCCGTTTATACTAGCTCTGAGATCATGTACATAGGGAATGAAGGGAGAAGAGCAGACAGTACACATATATACTCACTCTGAGATCATGAACATATGACTTAAATGGAGAAGAGAAGGCAGTATACGTAGACTCACTCTGAGATCATGCACATGTATAAGAGATGAAGGACGAAGAACAGTCAGTAAACATATATTCACTCTGAGAGAGATATATATGTATGATTAAGGGACCATGGCCGTGGTAACTGATGTGATACGAGCAGGCAGTACATATACTCACTCTGGCTTTGGAGGCTGGTACATGCCCAGGAACTGCTCCTTGGTGAGATACATGTCCAGCTCTGCCAGAATATGCCCGTTGTCGGCCAGAATCATGTTGCTTGCCACTGTAATGCCACAGTTGTTTATGTTTTGGGTGCTGTCATTTCTGGATATATTCACACATTCATTCATCATATACTCTGTCTTCTTGATCACTTTGTCTACCTCTCTATCCACAAATAGACTGAATACATTGGTGGCAACTGTCATGATTGAGGGGGAAAGATCACGGGGAAGACATAGAAGTAAATATATGGATGGAATGGCCACGTGGCATGGTCGAGATAAGAACACAGAGTTGATCCACGACTCTGGTACTCGTGTGAGATTGCGAAACATTATCGCACACGTTTATCGGCGTGGCACATTCATGATTTATCCACACTCACTTTCCTTCTTGTACCCATGTATCTATCCCCTGTCTTTACATGCATTCTTTCAATTGTCTGCTTATACAGCCGAACCTATCAACTCATCTATCTATCTATCTATCTATCTATCTATCTATCTATCTATCTATCTATCTATCTATCTATCTATCTATCTATCTATCTATCTATCTATCTATCTATCTATCTATCTATCTATCTACCTACCTACCTACCTACCTATCTATCTATCTATCTATCTATCTATCTACCTACCTACCTACCTTATCTATCTATCTATCTACCTACCTACTACCTACCTTATCTATCTATCTATCTATCTATCTATCTATCTACCTACCTACTTACCTATCTATCTATCTATCTATCTACCTACCTACCTATCTATCTATCTATCTATCGATATGTTTATCTATCTATCTGTGTCTGTCTGTCTGTCGGTCGGTCGGTCGGTCGGTCGGTCGGTCGGTCGGTCGATCGATCGGTCGGTCGGTCTGTCAGTCGGTCCTTCTGCCTGCCTGCCCGTCTGTCTATTTGCTTTCATGTTTTCCTATCTGTCGGTTCGCCTATTCATATCAGTCCGTCATTCAGAAATATTTGCTTCATCATGTAGCAAGTCCTTGCACGTCTTCATGGCGCCCTCGATCTCTGGCCAGTTCTCCCGCCTCATGCAGCCTCGTACTCAAGGTGTCTGCAATGTCCTGTGTCCATCTTCGTGCTGGTCGCGCGCAGTCACTTCTTCCATGAACCATACCTCCCACCATTGTTCTTTCCAAGTGACCGTTACATTCAATACGGCAAACAATACATCATACTGTTTGTGAGCGAGTTTTCTTCGTTGTTCAAGTTTTGTAGAACATCATTTTTTTCTTCTTATTTTTAAATCTGGTCTGCCAATAAAATGATAATCGCTTCATGCTGGTGTTGGTGGCTTTCTGATTGATTTCATTATTCTTTTCTTTTGGTGGTATCTTTCTAAGATGTTTTTTGTAACACATGAGTTCAAAAGCCCAAAATTTTCACCTCTAATTATTGCCAAATTGTCCATGACTCACAACCATATGTTGCCATTGGAAAGATGGATATTCTTAAAAATTTTACTTTAACCTTTTTGTTGGTGTTTTCATCTCTGCATTACTATTACCAATCTGCGTACACCTTCATTTGAATTGTGTCCATTTGTGTTCATTGTAGAGCCAAGGTATTCAAATTTGGTGATATTTGCAATGCCTTGATTTGTATGTAGTTTTCGTCCGTGGACATTATTTTTGGTTTGCTTCAATTCATAAAAAAGCAGCACCCATCTATGTATTAATTTAATATATCATTTCTATGTTAGTCCAACTTAGAACTTGTGACAACTGGCAATATCGAAGGGAAGAGACCAAGGGGAAGACCGAGAAGTAAATGCCTGGATGGCTTGGCCACGTGGCATGGTCGAGACAGGAACACGGAGCTGATTCACGACTCTGGTGATCGAATGAGAAGGCAAAACATGACCGCCCACGCTTATCGGCATGGCACATGATGGATGGATGTTAGTCCAACTACAATTATTTACTGTCATCATAAACGAAATAGTACTAACCATCCACCCCTCCCATGGCTCCAGTTATGATCTCGTCCACGGTTTTATTTGTGAATTTTTCAAAAGGTCGTCCCAAATTAACAGGGGGAACAGCTTTTGTCGGGCCGGCAATCTGTGCGTCGGAAATGGTTGCTGTTGACAACTGAGGATAAAACAAAGATAACGGCGGACACATATCGTTAATATGGCATGCCTTGCAGCTCAATGTTCATCATTTCCATTCAGCTTAATATGAATTATATATTGAAGTACCCCTTTACAAGACATCGCTGTCAACAGCAGCATCTTTCAGCTGATTGTTGATTTCTTGGCAAGATTACGCTCAGTAGTTTGCCATTGCTTTCTGAGCGGCCGGCTTACATACCCCGTAAGTTACCGACGCGATTCGAACCACTGCTAATTCTCACCGTCGTCACGTTACTTACGAGAGTATACGAGATTACGGAGAAAATTGCTAACCTCTAGGCCAGGAAGTCGGCGTGTATATAGTGCTGGCCCCATATTTATATAGACCAATGTACACTCAATGTACACTCAATGTACACTCAATGGATGACGTGGGCAACATCACGCCTGCAGACTTTATTTCCCAGGACATTCGAATACAATACCACTGAACCGCCAGGTAAGCGTGCTAGCCACTGCGCTACAACGGCTTCCATAAAAGTATTCGTTTTTAAATTGCATGATATTTGCAGGACATTGCGATCAAGCCCAACCCCAGGTAGATGTTCTAGGCCAGTGGTTCTCACCAGTGGGGAATTCCCCCGAGGGGGGGGGGGCCTAAGTGTGTACAGGGTGGGGGGGGTGAATTAAGACCCCAAGGTTCCCAGGTTGGCAGACTCAAGATGGCTTCAGGCACAATATCCTGGTTTTCTATTGAGTATTTTGTTTGATGAAGGAAGCACAATTTTTTGACATTCTGATGTCGTGTACTAAGTGAAAATTCTTTGACGTTTTAACTGTTTGTTTATTGTAATGTGAGTAATTTGGTGTGTTAATAAAATATTGTGAATATAAAAAATGGGGCTGACAATTTTCGAAAGGGAGGAATTCTTCCTCTTTCGTTCGCAGGAAAGAGGGGAATAACATCATGACATATGGTGAAAGGGTGCATAGGCCAAAAAAAAAAAAGGTTGAGAACCACTGTTCTAAACAATGTGTACGTTCAGACGTTTAATATTGCTTTCTGAAAAGAGAAATCAATGTTTAAGTCCAACTTCATGCCGGTGTGGGGATTGAACCCGTTTCCCTGCCATGAGCACACAGGAAGTTCAAACGAACTCCGTAGCACCGGCGATGACCCTGAAAAACTTTGGGTAGATTTTTAACTCGAGATTTTGCCCGGGCAGCACCGTTAGTCTGCCGGCACCATGGCCGAGGGGTTAGCAGCTTTCTCCGCTAACCCCGAATACTCTCGTCACGTGACGCGACGAGAATTAGCAGTGGTTCGAATCGCAAAAGTGACTTATGAGAGTATGGAGCCGGTCGCTCAGAAAGTCGTGGCGTGCTGATGAGCGTAATCTAGCCTAGGAATCAACATACAGCTGAAAGATGCTGGTGTTGACCGCAATATCCTGAAAAAGGATGGAAACGCGGGAAAAGAAAAGAAAAAGCACCGTTAGTCTACTCTTTTTCGATTTCCAACTGCCAAGGAATTGTTTACGGTGCGCAATAATACACACGGGCGTCCAATCTCACTACTCACAGACCAGGGGAAATTTTATTACTAGAAGTCCATGTGAAAAAATCCCGGACCTCACTGGGGATTGAACCCGGGACCTCCAGCACTCGAGGCGGACACCATACCTTGAGACCACGCAGCCCCCTAACAGGAAACAGTTGAAAGCAGTAGAGGCATTCGGAGATACACATGGATAGATAAACATCACATGTAAGACGAACCGTAGTGGTATGTCAGTGTGACATCAGAACGAGAAAAAGACAAGTGCTGGAATTCCATTTAAGCCATATCATTCATTATGGAGACAACCTTTGATTCATTCATTCAGTTATACCTTCTTTCATCATTCATTGAAGTATGAGCTAACATACAGAGCTTCCATGTTACTCTTTTTTTTTTATCTGAGTGAAAATATCACGTCTGCTTCTACTTCTGTTTCCTTTGTGTTTATTGGCATCCCTCTCAACCTTTCGCCAAGTTATTCCAGAAGAAAAAAACACTGCTTTTTCATGATACGATTCGTTTCCGGGATGCTTGCCACATCTGAAAGCGACATCTGTCTAACAGATGTTAGTGTTAGCCAACCGTTTGTGTTTTTCTTTTAATCGTAATGTTCACATTGTGTCAGACTTGGCAAACTAGGTCACATTTGGGAACCGTATTACGGGGAAATAGAGAAAAACGGAAACGGGAGGACGTGGGGGGGATATACAGAGGAGAACAGAAAAATTGGGGGAGGTAAAGAGAGGAAAACGGAAAGACCGAAAGAAGGAGAAAGGGAGATCTACAGAGAGCAGGAGAAAGACAAAGAAAACAGGAGACATGGAAAGAGGGAGAATAACAGATGGAGAGAGAGCGAGGACGAACGAGGGAGGAAGAAAGATATAACAACAAAGAAATTGAGAAGTAAATAGAGTTGGACAGAAAAAACAGGGACCAGAAGTAAAAGGAGGTGAGACATATAGAGAAAGGTATGATATAGGGAGACATACGGATATATATATATATATATATATATATATATATATATATATATATATATATATATATATATATATATATATAGAGAGAGAGAGAGAGAGAGAGAGAGAGGAGAGAGAGACTAAGGTGGGCAGGGAAAAGAAGATTTTGAGAGTCAGAGAATTCAAAGTCAACAGAGAAGAGAAGTGATCACTCAGTCTTATAAAGATAATAAACTAACACTCTGACTGAAACATCTTGCCACATTATGTTTTACATGAACAGTTTTATCTTCGGCACACTTGTTGAGAAGCATCTAATGGCATTGGAAATATGGGTTCTGGGCACAGAGAAAAGGAACCAAGATCGGACAGAGAAAAAAACAAACGAAAGAGTCAGTTCTACAAGAAACAAACTAAAACAGTAAATTGATTAGGGAAACTGGTTGTAGACAGGCAAGATTGTTTGAGCACGTTAAGAGGAGAAAGAAACTGAAAAACTAAGTGACAACTGGCAAAATTTATGGGAAATTAGCAAGAGGAATGCAAAGATAAAAACCCAGATGGCTTGGCCACATGGCTTAATCGGGACAAGAACACAGACCTGATCCAAGACTCTGGTGATCGTGTGGGATCTCGAACCATGACAGCTCACAATTATCGACATTGCACATGACGACGATGATGATACTTGCTGGGATCAATCAGTCATGCGCGTACATTAAAATTATATTTAAAATATAATTCCAGTAAAACCATAACCTCGCCAGCCTGTTATCGGAGTTAATTAAGGTGCAAAGGGTAGTAATAGTAATAGGGTAACCTACTATTCATGTCGCAAAAAATGTCTAGTGTGGGTTGACGTGATACTAGCAACCTCATCCCATAGAAAACTTTGGCTGCAACATCCAACCATGCTTGAACTAGTCTATAAACAAAAGAAAAACAATCCAGCCAACAAAGATGAAATGCGGCTCTTCTTCTAGAAGTATATTGCTTCTAGAAGATGGTGAGAAATCATTTCATCTAGGAATATATTCAGATTTCGCCCCTGGTATGCTGGAACTTTGTATTGATTGGGAATCACTGCACACGTGATAGGGGAAATTAAATATTATAAGATTCGCATTTTGGAATTATGCGAAACAAGATCGAAAGGGGTGGGCAAAACGCTGCAAAGCACAAGTGAAACAGTGCTGTCCTCAGGCCAAACAATTGAAAATGCCCAATACAATGTTCTCTAACGTTATTTACTTCCTCTTCTTCTTCCGTTCGCTTGAATGGTATTGTCTATATCTGCATTTTTGTCTCTTGTATAAACTTCACCGTCTTTTTTTTTTAAAGTTCATTTAGTGGTCTATAAAGTTGATGTTCCACTGTTGTTTCTGTAGGCCAGAAAGTTTGCCTAGATATGTCGTATTCGGGGCAATCATGGAGTATGTGATCTGCTGCCTGCGGCGCCAATCCACATATGCACATGGCTGATTTGCCAATCTTGATATTTGTAGATAATGATTTGTTCTGTTCTGCCAATAAAATGGTAATCGCCACATGCTGGTGCTGGTGGCTTTCTGATTGATTTAATCATTCTTTTCTTTTGGTGGTATATAACAGGTACATAGTGTTGCTCTTCACCACAGGCTGTGTATATGATTGGTATTCAGTAATTTCTCTGTTGCTATCGTCTGGAATTCTGCATCACATTTATGGCACTGCTTTTCTGTTGGTGTTCTGGCCGTGCCTGTAGTATTATTTGAATATTCTTCTTCTTCTTCTTCTTCTTCTTCTTCTGCTTCTTCTACTTCTTCTTCTTCTTCTTCTTCTTCTTCTTCTTCCTCTTCTTCTTCTCCTTCTCCTTCTTCTGCGTTCATCTGGAGTGTTTTTTTCCCCAGACGTAATTGCGTTGTGCCCGATTATACTCCCGTAGGCCGACACATCCGACTTCAGCAAGCGTTTGTTATCAGAGTTAGCCTTCATTTGAGTCTTCTTCTTCTTCTTCTTCTTCTTCTTCTGCGTTAATCCGGAGTGGTTTTTTCAGTCGTAATTGCGGTGTGTCTGGTTAAGTACCCTTGGGCCGAAACCATTAGACCAACACATCCGACTTTAGCGTGCATTTTTTTTTTACCAGGTTAGCATTCCTGTGGGACTCTCACTTTTGTGGTGCCGTCCACATCCCAGCTGGTCAAGTTAGAACGGTCGAATACTTCACGATCAGCCCTCAAGGGAAGGGATGGCATTATCCGCCATCCAGTGTGGCTTCCATAGTTGCAAAGCCGACACATAGCGCTCCGGTGCTGGGCTCACCGAGGGAATCGTCACGTCCTGCTCATGGCTGCTTTAATTCCTCACTTCAATGTATTGGGCCTTTCGTTCGCTACGTGTCGCTCCCCGTACAAACCAGGGACGGTCGGACTGCAGATGGTATCCACTCAGCGAGCTTTCAATTCGGACATGTGCTAGTCTCTGTGCCCGGAAAACTGAAATAGTTAGAGATGTTCCGGGCACGGCGGACATTCGGAAAACTAACTTGTCAGAGCTGTTCCGGACACAAAGGACATTTGGAAGACTAGAATAGTCAAAGCTGTTCCGAGCATGAGAGACAATCGGAAAACTAGCTACTCAGAGCTGTTCCGGACGCGAAGGACATTCGGAAGACTAGTTAGTCAGAGCTGTTCCGAGCACGAAGGACATTTCACTCGGACGTTTATGCGCTGTGCCTGATTTATTTGCGCCCTTAAGCCAGCACATCCAACTTCAGCTGGCGTTTTTACGGGGTTGCCTTCCCGGGGTTTCGAGGGGCGTTAGATTCTTACTGCTGTGGTGTCGCCCACGTCTCAGCTGGTCAAGGTAGAACGGTCAAATACATCACGGTCAACCCTCAAAGGAAGGCAGGGGCAGACCATGGGCATTCCCCGCTATCCAAGGAGGCTTCCATAATTGCATAGCCGGCACTAGGCTCTCCTGAGGAATCGCCACTTCCTCCTCATGGCTGCTTTAATTCCTCACTTCCATGTATTGGGCATTTAGTTTGCCACGGCTTGCTCCCCACACAAACCAGGCCGGGCAATCTGCGGTCGACATCCACTCATCAAGCTTTCGCTTCGGACTTCCACGTAATTGATCCGCTAGCCTAGCTTTCCATTTCGTGTTTTTGACACGTTTTTCCACCTTTGACTACGCTCACTTCATGAGTATAGTAGATACAAACTTTTATCTGCTATCCTTAGTCTGCCTGCAGAGCAGCAGGTTGTGTCTCTCTTGGTCTGGTCCCTAACCCAAGTCCTGTCCGACACGTAGTTGTGATTCCGTCGGCTTAGCTCTTGGGGTCATTAAGACACGCAAACCTTTGTACCGCGGCAAGGTGGAGACACAACAGAGGGGATTTAAGTATTCTAAGTACACTCCGCCGGCTCTGTGGCAATGGAGAGCGTACATTCGTAATCCCGCATACCGCGTTCGAAACCCAGCTGTGGGCGATATAGCAGCAGACTGCCATTCAAGTATTATGGGTGCCGGTCATTCAGAAAGCAATGGAAACTACTGAACGTAAACTTGCCTAGAACATCATTAACAGCACAAAAATGCTGGGGTTGAATGCGACATTAAGTAAAGCAGTTGTTCTCAATCGGTGTGGAATCCCCCCCCCCCCCCCCCGGGGGGAAATTTGGGGTTTCGGGGGGGGGGGGGAATGAAGATTATTTCAAGATCGCGTTAATACACGAACCGATTACTTGATCTTGTTTTTCCCTTCATACTTTACGGTTCTGTACGTCTCACCCTTCTAAAATTCACTTTATGAAGTAAGTAGACCCACAAATCACGTTTTATGTGGACGTCTAGACTTGTTTTAGTATGTGCGTCCATTGTTACGTATACTGTGTAGGGGCGGGAGGAGGGATTTTTAGGTAGGAAATACGAAAGGGGGGGGGGGGGGGGGGGGATGATGACGTTCTGAAAATATGGTGAAGGAGTACACGGGCCAAATTTTTAGGTAGGAAATATGAAAGGGGGGGGGGGATGATGACGTTCTGAAAATATGGTGAAGGGGGGCACGGGCCAAAAAAGGTTGAGAAACACTGCTGTAAAGGATATGCAACTAACTGTTTTGTACACTCCAGCTCCTCCATTTCAGACAGCATTTTGTGCTGACACATCAGTGTAGCGGCAGTGTATTTGAGGAGCGGCTGGCCGAGAGGCTAGAACGCCGGACTCTCATTCGGTAGGCCCGGGTTCGATCCCTCGGTAAGGTGTCGGATTTTTTTCTGTCGGGGGCAAAAAGAAAATCCTAACCTGTACAGTTCGCGGCGACTGCACTAGCCAGGCGGCCTTTATTCCTCAGGCTCAAAGACCCCCCTGCCATAAACCGCAAGGTACTATATTGGCAGTAAAGTAAATGACATCAGTATAGGCGCAGACCTATAGTAGGTATTCATCATCAAGAAAACAGAGTATTGTGCATTGTTCGGTTCTTCCTTTCTCTTTTTGTCGCTTAAAGAAAGTCTCTTAAAAGTCGGCAGGGTCGACTTCATTGCACCGGGTATTATCCCATCTAACACAGTCTTTTTCCGCATCGCGGAAAGCGTCGAACAAAGCACGAACTCCGTAGCTCCAGCGACAACCCTTAGGAGTATCCGAAAAAATGCACTCGTGAACCGAAGGACGTGGCTCGGAATCGAACCCACAACCTTCTTAGCCCGAGCCGAACGGCTTGACCACTTCGCCACGAAAGATCGCATGCTCTCTATTGTCTCGATGTGTACTGGTGATCTAATGTTATGTTCTACTAGATGAGACAGCCAGCCCCATGACAATTTCCATTAGTCTCAATTTACGACATGCGTGGAAGGTTGCAGTGTTACTATTCTTCGCTTCCCTACATGAATAAAGACACATAGTATTATTTGGCGCTCACAGATAGGAGAAGAAGGAAATAGAGACTAGAAGATTTTCCTTCTCCTTCTGTGAGCGCCAAATAATACTATGTGTGTTTATTTATATAATTTTCTTAGGGGCCTCAACGGTTCTCCCGATTGATTTCTTGATTCACTACGTGAACCACGGCAACACACGTGTGGCGGCCGGTGCTCGATTTGTGAAATGATAAGCAGAAGCAGAAGAAAGAAGAATAAGTCACTGACCCGACACAGTTCCAGACCTGCACATCGACTCACTGTAAACATTAAACAATCTCTACACAGCACAAGCAAAGATAAACATTCGAAAACAGTTCCGGGAAAATACACTAGCCGATATGACATCAGCGAGAAACATCAGCTACAATCACGGTTTCCAGATTTTGATTGTAAGTTAAACGTGTGTTTTGTTGTAATTAATCATACGTACCACGCAAGCAGTCAGATAGAGGAAAACTAAGTCCATTTTTTTTGGGGTCCCAGACGTTCTCCCCGCAACAGGTGAGCCGCATGAGCTGGACGTGTAGTGCTGTCCCAGAGAGGACTGGCGGAGAGTGAGTGTGCTTACTTGCTATATATAGTACAGCCCTGAACTTTGAATGAAATGCACTTGTGTTATATATACTACAGTACTGGTCTGTCTCTTTGTCTGTAAAGTTCCCATACTACGCTAACGACTTGTTACAGTGCAAGCACTTTGAAAAAATGAACCTACAAATGCACAAGATCAAACAGCAAATCACATATTGTAACAGTAAACAGTCAATGTTTAGTATACTGTACGCTATATGTAAAGGTATTCAAGTATATCCATACAGTCGTCAAGTTACTTTAATTCACGCTTATGGACTGTACACTATTGAAAATACAACGGTTGAAGATTTTAGTCATTGTTGAAGTTGCATGTATGCTCTTAAATGCCTATGAAATATGGACAATTAGCAGATAAGCTGAAAAGCAACTAATGGCAGTGAAAGTGTGGTTTCAGGTGAAACTGCAAAGAATACCAAGGACGGGAAAGAAAACGAATGAGACAGTTCTACAAGAAACAAATGAAAACCTAAACTGGTTAGAGAAATTAGACGTAGACAATCTAGACTTTTAGGGCACGTCACGAGGAGAAATAAACTAGAGAAGCTTAGAGGACAAACACTTCATGAATTTGTGTGTGTGTGTGTGCGCGCGTGTGTGTGGTGTGTGGGTGGGTGTGGGTGTGTGCGTGCGTGTGTGTGTGTGTGCGTGCGTGGGGGTGTGTATGTGATCCTTTCGTGAACGCCAACGCAGAAGTAACTAACAATACCCCGAGCCCGGATACAAACAACACTTTGTGCCATGTGACCTGTTAGCATCATAAAATGGTATCCAACGTCTCCTTGCATCATCAAAGTATCACCCAACTGGTCTTAACAGGCTCAACCCTCCATCATAATGAGCATACATGGAAGTGAGGCTAGGTCACCGCTGGAGGGAGTGATGAATCCTTGGATGCGCCCAGAAACACATAATCGCTTATCGGCTTTTCTTTAATGGAAGCCCATTTTGGTTTTTGTGTGTGTGTGTGTGGCGTTGTCTTGCTTTGAACTCAAGTCCATAAACGCTCCTTCTAAAAGTATTCGTCTAAATTTTGTGTGCGGATTAGCTTTCCCTATTACTTGAACTCTCATTAGATGAAATTGCATGGGTAATAAAAGACCTGAAGAATGGTAAATCACCTGGATGTGATGAGATACCAGCTGAACTAATTAAAGCGGGAGGAGAAGAAAGCATACAAATCTATCACGCATTATGTAAAAAGATATGGAAATATGGTATATGGCCAAAAGATTGGAAGAGAACTATCTTCGTCCCAATACCAAAAACAGGGCAACCTGAAATTATGCACCAACTATAGAACTGTTGCTCTGATCAGTCATGCTAGTAAAATTCTACTTAAAGTCATAATGGGAAGACTTCGTAAGAAAATAGAAGAAGAATAAATTAATGTGGTTCAAGCCGGATTTAGACAAGGAAGAGAAACAAGAGATCAGATTCTCAACATGTATTTAATAATAGAAAAGTGTAGAGAATTTAATGTATACCTATTCTCATGTTTTGTGGATTGTTCAAAGGCATTTGACTGTGTACAACATCAGAAATTTCGGGAAATGATGAGGAATATGGGCTTTCCATCACATGTAATACAACTCATAAAAGTGCCCTATCTAGACCAACAAGCAGCGGTTAGAATAGATGGCGAAACATCAGATTGGTTTGACATCAAACAAGGAGTCCGTCAGAGATGTGTGCTGTCTTCCTATTTGTTTAACCTGTACGCCGAAAATATAATGAGAAATGTAAGAGATGATATAAACAGGGAGCTATAAGATGCCCTAAATATCGATGGTCATGACAAACCAGAGATTCCGTATGCTGATGATACGGTATTGCTATCCACAACACAGGATGGTATAGAAAACCTAATAGCTTCAACCCAATTGAATAGTGAAAATCACAACTTGTATCTTAACATAGCAAAAACAAAGATAATGCTTACAGATAAAACTACTACGGAGAAAGAAATATATGTTAAAGACGAAAAATTAGAGGTGGTGGAAAATTGTGAATATCTTGGGTCATTAATTACCAACAACGGTGATGCAATGAAAGAAATTAAAAGACGACTATTAATTGCTCTTCAAAGACTAAAACAACTGAATAGAGTATGGAGTGGGACAGATTCTTCTTCTTCTTCTTCTTCAGCGTTCCGAGCCACTGAGGTTCTTTGCTGCAGATACAATCCGTCTCCAAATTAGATTTTTAAGAGCATGCATCTTTCCCATTGCAACATACGCCTGTGAGACCTGGACATTTACTAAACAAGCTGAACAGCGCATAAATGCCTTTGAATATAAATGTTATAGGCGAGTTCTAAGAATATCTTTGGTAAAGAAAAGAACTTATGCATCCATATTTCAAGAGTTGAATACTGAAGAAGGCTGGCTATTAAAGACGATAAAACAAAGAAAACTGAACTATTTTGGTCACTTGAAACGTCACGAAAGTTTGGAGAGAACAATATTGGAGGGGTATATGCCTGGGAAGAGAGGAAGAGGAAGGCCAAAGAGAAGATGGGTGCAGCATGTGGCGGATGATCTCCAGATGGGTGTATAGGACGCGGGACATCTTGCTTGTGATCGAGAGGTTTTCGGGAAGGTTGTTATGGGAGCGAGGTTCTGCAAAGGACATGCTACTGAATGAATGAATGAATGAATGAATGAATGAATGAATGAATGAATGAATGAATGAATGAATTGTGTCCTTAGCTATCTGGCGAACCTTCTCCGACTTCAGACGTACTTGTCATTTACGTCCCCTAGTCAAGGAAGAGAAGTCAACCTTTTAGTCCAACTGATCGGTGTTGGGGTTGAACCCCCTAACTCAACATCAGCACACCGAATGTTTAAGAACGAGCGTTCATATCCATTCGGCCATACTGACCTCCATTTGAAAAATTTACAATGTTCATATGTTTTCTCTGCACCTCCTTGGGGAACCAACGACATGTACGCGGCTGCTCTGGGCTAGGGTTGCCGGATACTGTAACTGAGAAACCGGGACATTTCTCTGAGAATCAAAGCTGGTGCACAAATTAATATTGTCAATCATCATCATCATCATGTGCAGCCAACTGGTGTCAGCGTTCATGACTCTACGTACACCTGTATCCTTAGTGTTCCTGATTAACTCTGTTGATGATATTCCGGCCTGCACGCCACCGTCTCAGTCCATACAGCGTCATTTCTGTCTGTCTTCTTCTTCTTCTTCGTTCATCCGGAGTTTTTTTTTCGGATGTGATTGCGTTGTGCCTGTTTACAGCAGAGCTGCGTTCTTGCGCCGTTAGGCCGACACATCCGACTTCTGCGGATTTCTGTCTGTCTGACTCTGCTTCTTTTCCCACTAACCTTTCCATTTGGCACATTGCTTTACAATGGCTCTCTTCTCAGTATATGAATGCTGTTTGTTTTCAAATGTCTATACAGGCAGACTATTACATTGCCTTGGACTCCCAGATCCATCTAGTCTTTAATGAGTACCGGGAGATGCCCTGTGAAGTAAAGGCGGCCAGTGAGATATTAAACACGTCATCCATCAAGTGGACATTGGTCTATAAAATATGGATCTAGCACCAATGCTGCTTGCTTGTGTTCGCTGGCTGTGAACTCCAGCGTGAAGTCCTGTATGTCGGTTGAAGACATCCTGTTGTCCAACATCAATGTGATGTCAAACCGGACTGAGGTTTGCGTGAGTATTCGTTGTCCCATGTCTGGCTTATTGGTGTGCAGACTCGTGGTTCCTCTCCGTACAGGCAGATACTCTCCGACTTCGGGGGGAATCTAGCGCCAATTACCCAACACACCTCAAAGCGTGAAAAACGCATTAAAAATGAGAATTATTAAACGTAACGTATATACAAACTACTGTATGACGCCGAAGCGTAGACATTGAACAAGCAGCTAGAAAGTCGAATAGAGGCCCTGGAGATAAAGTGGATATATAGAATAATATGTTAAATTTCATGGAAATAGAAACAATCAAATTCAGAGGTTCTAGAAATACTGGGAATGAAAAGAGAGTTGATGAAAGAAATTTAAAAAAAAAGGCAAGTGAAATATTTCGGCCACGTCAAACGGCATAATATTCTTATTAAATTCATACTGGAGGGCAAGACTGAAGGCAAACGAGCAAGAAGTAGACAACGATACAAGTTGCAAGATAACTTCAAGAGATAGACGAACGTCAATCTGACAGAATGTACAATGGGGGGGGGGGGGGGGGGGAGAGAGAGAGAGAGAGACAGACAGACAGTGTTGGAGATCCATGCAGTCAACCTTCTTTGTGGAGACGACACCTGATTAATTTATTGATTCCTTACACACCGAACTTGTGGGTGGGGGGGCGAGAAACAGACAGTGTTGGAGATCCATTGCAGTCAACCTTCTTTGTGGAGACGACACCTGATTAATTTATTGATTCCTTACACACAGAACTGGTAATATGCTATGACGGACAACGTCTAAAAATATTGGTTGCCATTACTAATCAGTCATGAGCATTGTTAAGATATCGTTTACTGGTTAAGGCTGCCCACTTTATTAGTGCCCCCCCCCCTCCCAGGGCCCACTTGCCATTGGGCAAGCGGACACTGTCAATGTGTATCAAATCATGGGATATAACATGAGCTGTTCACGCAAGCCATGAGTTTATTTTACTGTTTTAACAGAGTCAGTGCCAAACAATACGTCGGTTTGAATCAAACAAACATGGATGGCGAAAAATTGGAAGTGAGGGTGTATCACAATTATTTCTTCTTCTTCTACGTTCATCCGGAGAGTTTTTTCGGACGTGATTTCGTTCTGCCTGTTTACAGCAGAGCTGCGTTCTTGCGCCGTTAGGCCCACACATCCGACTTCTGCGGGCATTTGTTGACCGGGTTAACCTTCCCGGGCGGTTATGATATAAAAGTTGTTAATATGGTAGCAGGCATGTTGTATTATATATCAAATTAGAGGGGGTTGCATGGGTAATATTACTGTACATAAGCTTATGTGAGATACGGAAAGTCGCCTAAGACGATTAATTATCCAATGACACTTAATCATTTAAGATATTAGCAACATACGGCTCTGGTGCCGCGTTATAGTACAATACATATATCATGTAACCGCCACTGCGTTTTTCTATACAATTTTCTTTTCACAAAAAGACAGAGTAAGAAACAATGACATTATAATGTACTAAATATACAACAACAACATCAAAGGCAGAAAGAAGAGAGAGTTTGGTCATCTTATGCGAACGAAGGCTAGCCAACTGCCCCTGCTTACACGAAGTGGAATATCTGCTTATAAAACAGTAGGAATACTTATATGCAATTATTGATTGGATCGGAGATAGTTACAACAGCAAATAATGACCAGAGCAGGATACAGAACATCAAGTACAGTCACTCTTTTAGTTTGCTTATTTTTCTCTTAGTATCGAGTACTATATACTTTTTCAGCTGGTAAACCTAAATTCTTGTGTCGGAGATGATTAAAATGTTTCTTCTTGTTTCTTCCTCTTCTGCGCTCCTATTTCGAGGGGAGTGTGTGACGACTAGTTAAGTACTTGAAAAGTCAGAGTGTCAGACATGCATTTGTATGAAGTGTACTTCTTTAAAAATAAACATAGCAGTGGCATAATTGGTGTTAGTAGAGTAGCGTAGAAAAAGAGGAAGTCGAAAGAAGGCGAACGAGAAAATAATTACAACAGTGTTCTTGTGCACTGTATTATTCTATCTAATTTATATTTAATATGATAATGTAAACACGAAGAACGGCTTCAACAGTTAGGTAGTTAGAGAAATTAGTTGCATAGCCTTTAGTTATCTAAATGTTAGAAATTTTCAAAGGCATTTCTGTCCACTTTTTCATGACATTTCATTTCATTCTTCAGGCTCAAACAGCAGACGAGTGAAAGTGGAAAGTAACTCAGCTCTGAATTGTGCTAAGAATGTATTTCATGAGTTATGTCTCTTTAATAAAGCGTCATATTATTGATCCTGCCTCTCCTGCATTGGTTTTCTGTCCAGCCTTTCTTCACAGTTCCTGCAGTCCTGGTTGCTTCACAAGTGACTGCACCCTTGCGTAATGATGTACGCCACGAATTTCGGTCTTTGGCAGCAGTCTCCCAAATGTCAAGATGAATTCCTAAAGCTTTCATTGAGATTTTCATAGTGTCTTTAAAGCGTTTCCTACGGCTGTCTTAGGGGCGTTTACCATAACGCAGCTCGCCGTAAAAGAAAAATTCGTTTAGGGAGCCTGTGACCTGGCATTGAATGAATGACCAAATAAAAAACAAAAAAACGATAAGTAGATTGTGAGCTTAACTAGAACACTACAAGAAACAAAATGGACGTTGCGGCCAAAGCCTTCGTCAGCACAGAACAAACCAACATAAACAGACACAAAACTAATCGAATAACACTACATGAAAATACAGAGGTTACTTTCTTGTGATCTGGCATGCCAGTTAAGTGACTAGCGCGGCGAATCTGATTCTTCATTAGTATTGTGTGGATACTGGGCATGGACGCCCTTTCTATAACTTCAGTGTCAGGGATCTTGTCTTGCCATTTAATCTTCAATAGCTTCCTAAGGCAGACTGTGTGGAAGTGGTTTCTTCTTCTGCTGCTGCGTTCATCCGGATTTTTTTTTTTTTTTTTCGGACGTGATTGCGTTGTGCCCGTTTACAACAGAGCTGTGTTCTTGTTCCGTTAGGCCGACACATCCTATTTCTGCGGGCATTTGTTGACCGGTTTAACCTTCCCGATGGAAGTGGTTTAATTTCCAAGCGTGTCGCTAATAAACAGTCCAGGTTTCACAAGCATATAGCAGTGTGGATAATGCATCTGCGTTGTACACTTTCAGCTTTGTTTGCTGGCTTATTCAATTTCTCTGTGAAGTTGGATGAAAAATGAATTGCGCGATGAATTGGATTAAAGTGAGGAAGAGTTGCGCAATTCGTCGATCTCACTCTCTCGCCTGAGTCCATCTGAGTCCAGTGGCAGGACAAGTCAAGACGACTGGAGACGAATACCGGTGCAGTGGATGTCCAGGGCGCTCTACGTGCCTTGCCGTGCTCATTACGTTCCACAACGCTTTGCAGGTAAACGCCGCCTTGCCCGTTGAATCAACAATGATTTCTTCCGCGCAGTCTACCAAGTCCTGTCTTCACATGCTGGATAGGTATAACCTAGTTCACCGATTGGTTTGACACCAAATCGGCTACCCACGCCTGGTTTAGCCAGCCTGTCACAGGTGTTGCCCGGGGAGTGGCCGCTGTCGCATGCTGACAGCTACTAGGAGCCACAGGCACGAGCTGGGTGTCAGACTTTTACCAGTGGGGGATGGGTCCTGAAAAGGGCGTGACAGTCATCCTTGCCAAAGGTACTACCATTGCCTGACACCCCATACCCCCAAGTTATAACAATATATGATTATAACAATATAAAATAACATGACGTAATAGAATGTAATTCCCGGAAAGATTAACCCGGTCAACAAATGCTTGCAGAAGTTGGATGTGTCGGCCGAAAGGCGCAATTATCGCAGCTCTGCTGTAAATATGCACAACGCAATCATGTCCGAAAAAGAAAAAAAAAACATTCCGGACGAACGCAGAAGAAGAAGAAGAAGAAGAAGAAGAAGAAGAAGAAGAAGAAGAAGAAGAAGAAGAAGAAGAAGAAGAAGAAGAATATAATTAAGGAATATCTAGAATGTTGCGGCAATTAGCCTTCCATATGAGCACAACATATATTTTCTGCACCAGCTCGCTTTGAACTCAAGCGTAGTCCATACACACTATAATAATGATGGACTGAATTTTGCGTGTGGATTAGCTTTCCATATTAAGGTGTCCCTCGCCATCAGGCGAAGGGGGGCTGCGTGGTCTCGAGGTATGGTGTCCGCCTCTCCGGGAAGGTTAACCCGGTCAACAAATGCCCGCAGAAGTCGGATGTGTCAGCCTAACGGTGCAAGAACGCAGCTCTGCTGTAAACATGCACAACGCAATCACGTCCGAAAAAAAACTCCGGATGAACGCAGAAGAAGAAGAAGTGTCCGCCTCGAGTGCTGGAGGTCCCGGGCTCAAGCCCCGGTGATGACCGGGATGACCGTGGACTTTTCTCGTGGACTTCTATTAATACAAATGTCCCCTGGTCTCTGGGTAGTGAGATCGGACGCCCGTGTGTATTGTTGCGCACGTAAAAAATCCCTTGGCAGTTGGAAATCGAAAAAGAGCAACCTAACGGCGCTGCTCTGGCAAAATTTCGATCTAAAGATCTACCCAAAGTATTTTCAGGATCCTCGTCGGTGCTACGGAGTTCGTGCACTGAGCTGAGTTTCTCCAGACTCAGGTTTGAGTTAGGAGGAGAACGGAGCACTTATGGGTTGCACCCGTGTGCCGTGATGTTGATCCTTCGATTAAACTAAACTAACTAAACTAAGGCGAACCCACTCCGACTTCAGAGGTACCTGTAATTAACGTCCCCAAGTCAAGGACGACAGGTCAACATTTTAGTCCAGCTGTCCGGTGTAGGGGATGAACCGCCTACCTCGGCATCACCCCAACGGATGTTCAAGAACACGTGTTCTTACCCATTCGACCATGCTGACCTGCGCACAACATATAAACAAGGGGAAGACTCTACAGTGGCTACATTAAGGCAGTTTCTCTGTTGTACAAGATTAAGTTTGGCAAATCAGCCATACGCACACGTGGATTGGCGCCGCAGACAGCAGTTGCCATACTCTGAACACGATATCTAGGAAAACCTGGTTTAGAGAAAGAACAGTGGAATATAAACTTTATGAACCACTGAGTGAACTAAAAAAGACAGTTTAAGTGTATACTTCTTCTTCTTCTTCTTCGTTCATCCGGAGTTTTTTTTTTTTTTTGGATGTGATTGCGTTGTGCCTGTTTACAGCAGAGCTGTGTTCTTGCGCCGTTAGGCCGACACATCCAACTTCTGCGGGCATTTGTTGACCGTGTTAACCTTCCCGGGGGTTTCTTAGGACGTTTGACTCTCACTGTTGTGGTGTTATCTCCCATCCCAGCTGGCCCATATAGAACAGCCAAAGACATCCTGGTCGGCCCTCAAGGGAAGGCAGGGGCAGACCATGGGCATTCCCCGCCATCCAAGGAGGCTTCCATAATTGCAGAGCCATCACACAGCGCTCTGGTACTGGGCTCACCCAAGGAATCGTCACGTCCTGCACATGGCTGCTTAGCCTCACTTCCGTATATTGGGCCTTCCGTTCACCATAGGCTGTTCCTCCGGAAACCAGAAGAATGCAGTCTGCAGATGACATCCACACAGTGAGCTTTCGATTAAGACTTTCCACATAATGGATTTGCTATCCAAGCAATATTCCATTTCATGCCACTAGGACACTTTTCCCACCTTATTTGAAGCCCACACAGTGAGCTTTTGATTCGGACTTTCCAAGTAATGGATTTGCTATCCAAGCAATATTCCATTTCGTGCCACTAGGACACTTTTCCCACCTTATTTGAAGCCCACACAGTGAGCTTTTGATTCGGACTTTCCACGTAATGGATTTGCTATCCGAGCAATATTCCATTTCATGCCTCTGGGACGCTTTTGTAACCGACATACCTATGGTATGAAGTGTGGCAGTCTGAATACTACTTCATACACCTTTAAATGTCAACCTGTATGTAGTTAAAGTAAGCTGCGGTCACCTTGAGCTTGTTGATATCTCCATAGAGCTTGTCCTCAAATGAAGCAGGTGTGGGCCAAAATATCTTTCTCTGTTCTGCATATATTGGGCAATCCTGCAGCAAATGTTTTGCTGTCATTTTTCCAGTTCGACAATTACATTCATCGGTATCTCCTATTGTTAGTTTATTGAACAAGTGGTATTTCAGCCTGTTATGTCCTGTGCGGAGTCTGAAGATTGCTACTTGTTCTCTTCGGTCGAGTTTGTAATATGCATCATCCTTCTGGTGGCCTGGATGCTCTGATTCCCATTTGGTTTTATAGGTGCTTTTTATCAACCTCTTTGCCTCATTGTAAGTTATGTCTATGTCAGGCTGTGGTAGTCGTCCGCCCTCTTTTGCCAGTCTGTCAGCCTCTTCATTTCCAGATATACTGCAATGTGATGGGATCCACTGTATTACAACTTTTTTGGATATCTGGCTTAGACCATGGAGTGCTGCTCTTAGGTCAGCTATTTCTGTGCTGTTATTGCTCTTCAGTATTGAGACAGCTGACTTTGGTTCTGTGAAGATAGCTATTTGCTTCTCTTTAGTTTCCTCCATCAAGAGCATTTCTGCTGCAGTTTTCAGAGCCTCTACCTCTGCTTTGAAGTTACTTGAAAACTTTCCAGTTGCCACTGAATGTGTTTTTTTCACTCCATTATTTAAATTTAGGAGAATTCCTCCTCCTCCATTCCCTATTGAATTTTTGGCTGATCCATCTGTATATGCATGGGTCCAATTGCTGCTTGGGTAATGTTCTTTTATGTAGTTTAGGGTTATTTCGCTTCTTTCGGTTTCATGGTGAGTGTTCTTTTTCTCAATACCAGGAATGTTTTCTACCATCTCAGGCAGTTGCTGCTGTCTCCAAGCTGGGAAGTTGTGTGCATAGTAAATGGGCTTGACTGTTGATATGTTAAGTATGGGATCTGCCCTAATCTTTCGTTTTGCAGTTTCTACAAAGTTGCTACGCTTCAGTCTTCCTTTTCCAAAACCATTAAACCTGTTATACATAGGGTGGTCTGTCAATCTTGTAAATTTTTCTGCTTGTTGCTGGGCTCTGAAATCTCTTCTGTCCTGCATTGGTTGTAAAAAAGTGATCTTTTCTAGTTCATTACTAGGCGTTGTCTTCAGGCTTCCAGTTATGATTCGCATTCCTTGGTTTTGGACTCTACTTATTTTGTTAAAGTTTGACTTAGCTGCTGTTGCCCAAGCTGCAATGCCATATTCCAGTACTGGCCTCACCCGTCCAGTATATAGCTTCTTGAGAACTTTCTCATCTGCTCCCCACGTTGTACCAGCAAGCTTTTTCATGATTGCCATTCTTTGCCTTGCTCTTGTTCGATTTTTCTCAACCTGTGTTTTCCATGTCAGGCGACGATCAAAGGTGACTCCGAGATAGTTTGGATTTTCTTCATGGCGCAATATTTTTCCATTCAATACCAGCTTAGGTTGCTGAGTTTTATTTGAGAGGGAGAACACTGTGCATGTTGTTTTCTCCTCAATTATCTTCACTAGCCATGATTTTGACCAGTCCTCTAGTGCTAATAGGGCTTGCTGTATTCTGCTGTTAGCTGTACTAATATATTCTTCAGATGTCCATATGGCTAGGTCATCTGCAAAGGATGATGTGTGTACTCTGGCTGGAAAATTTTCCGTGATGTCGTTTATATATGCTAGGAATAATGTTGGTGAAAGAACTCCTCCTTGGGGGACACCTTGCTCCAACAGCATCATTTTGCTGGTTTGTCCTTGTACTTTTGTCCTGGCAGTTCTGTTCTCAAGGTAGTGGCTGATCCATTTGTACATTTTCCCACAAACATGCATTTTTTGCAGTTTTACTTTCAGTCCTTCCTTCCATACTTTATCAAATGCTTTTTCTAAATCTATCCAGACCGCTAGAGTGTGCTTTTTCTCTTGGAAGGCATCCTCTATTTCCTGAGCTATATAGGTTATTTGATCTTCAGTGGATCTGTACTTTCTGAATCCTTCTTGGTGTGGTGTTAAGAGTTTGTTTTCTTCCAGATGCCATGTTAGCCTGCCATTGATAATGCGTTCCATTAATTTTCCTACACAGCTAAGTAGACTGATAGGTCGATAGCCATTTGGTTCTTCCAGGTCTTTTCCTTTCTTGGGACTGGTATTAGTATAGCTTCCTTCCATGCCTGTGGGACTATTCCCCTCTTCCAGCTGTAATTTAGGACTGCTAGTAGTTTCTAGTTTGCCTTTGTCCCTAGTCCTATTAGCATTTCATTTGTGATTCCATCCTTTCCTGGTGATTTCTTCTTTTTTAGGGTATTCATTGCCTGTTCCATTTCTTCCATTGTTAGATTTGCCATCATATATTCTGCTGCTGTCTCTGTATTACTATGATGTATCTGTTTATCTTTGATTGCTTTCTTCTGTTCGGTTGTAATATCAATGTGGTTTGCACTGGCATAGTGTTCCATTAGTGCATTTGCAGACTTTTTTCCTGTAAGCAAGGCATTTCCTTGTTTAATTTTATTTGTTTGTTTCTAGGTCCTTCATTGTTCATGGCTTTCATTAGTTTCCATAGTTTGTTTCCATCCCTGTCAAAATTCAGGTTTTCTGTTTTTTCCCTCCAACAATCTCTTGTTGTTTGATTTACTGTTCTTTTATATTTTGCTGAGATGGCTTTGAGAGAGATGTTCGCTTCAATTGCTTGTTCTCTCTCTGCTGTTTTCCTGGCATCTTCAACTTTGTCCTCCAAACTTTGTAGTTCTTCAGTCCAGTATGGTTTATAATTTTTCCTCGCTCCTCTTGGAATGGACTCAGTGGCTGCCTGTATTATTGCTCTGTTTAGACTTTCCACCATTTGTTTCATGTTGCCATATCGTGTATTTATGTTTTCACAATATTTGTCTGTTAGTGTGGCAAATCTGTCCCAATCTGCTCGTTTGTAATTCCAGCGGGGCAAGGGCTTTTGCTCCTGTGGAACATACTCCATATTCATTACAAGCTTGATTGGTCTGTGGTCACTACCTGCTAATTGGTCCAGCACATGGTGGTCGATTTTGTGGAGGATGTCTCCTGTGCAGAAAGCTAAGTCTGGAGTAGAAGTGGTAATCCATCTTCTGGAGTAGAAGCTCGGTGTGTCATCCGCTTTGTTGAGTAGATGGAGATTTGAGTCTATTTCCCAGTCCTCCACTTCATCTCCTCTTTTGTCAGTATCTGGGTATCCCCATCTTTCTGAACGGCTATTAAAGTCTCCGACAATAATGCAATTTGTGTCAGTTATTTCCATGTTTGAGAGTGTAAGATCCTTATCTGCCGGGCTATACAGATTGTAAATTCTTATTTTCACGTCCTTTATCATTATATCAACACCTATAATTTCCGTTTGGTTGTCAGAGATCACAGATACTTCGCTGCAAGGTATTGTATTTCGTGTAAGTATTAGAACTCCTCCTTTGTGTCCTTCGCGGTCGAAACGTGTGGCCTGATATGCCCTGACTGAAAATTTGCGCTTGGCGTTGAGGTGTGTCTCTTGAATGCATGCCACATCTATTCTATCTTTATGAAGACGCTGTGTCAGGGATTCTTTCTTGTTATAAACTCCTTCGGCATTCCACTGTAGTATGTTTAGTGTCCTTGGTATTTGGTCAATAGCTCTTAACCTACTCCTCTGTGCCTTGACTCCACAGCACAGGGGAAGGTGACCACCAGTAGTCATGGGTGGACCCCCTCGAGGCAGGGGGCCCGGCACTATCACCGCCTGATGGGACTTCACGGGATTAGCAGTTTAAGTCTATACAGAGATTGACAATTTCAAATGAATGAAAGATAACGATGATTCACATAAGAGTATATATCCTAAACAACAGATGCATATTCTGATCTAGACGTCCCTTAATGACTGGAGACAATCAACACTGGGTATGCGTTGTGTGTGTGTGTGTGCGTGTGTGCGCGCGCGCGAGCGCGTTCGCTCGCTTTGAACTCAAGCGTAGTCTATACACGTGCTACTACTTCTAGTAGCACTGGACGGCTTGTTCCATGCGGGTTAGCTTTCCCCATGACGAATGTACTTCACCATCAGGCGAACCGGCTCCGACTATTGAGGTACTTGCAATATACGTCCCCAAGTCAAGGAGGAGAAGTCAACATTTTAATCCAGTTGACCAATGTAAGGGTTGAACTCACTACCTCGGCATCAGCGAAAGGAAGTGTAAGATTGTCAGTCAGTCAGTCAGTCAGCCAGCCAGTCAGTCAGTCAGTCAGTCAGTCAGTCAGTCATTTACTTAGTTAGTTGGTTGGTTGGTTGGTTGGTTAGTTGGTTGGTTGGTTGGTTGGTTGGTTGGTTAGTTAGTTAGTTAGTCAGTCGCGGTTCCAACTTCACGGCAACGGGTCGTCCCTATTATGCTCCGTTCCTGAGCCAGTGAATATCACACAAAATGCTTCTCACTGCCCTATGTGAACAATGGAATAGACAGGAGTATCAGCAAGCCAACAGCCCGCACAGGTACACTGTGCATAATGCAGCCGCCAGAATGCCAACACAAAAGTCCTCCACGAGAAATACAGTTCATTGTCGATGGAAACGGCATTAACCAGAAAGACTTCATTGACCCGGGTTGTTCCCATATGGCTCTGTCTCTTTTCGCAGGGCAACCCGCCGAAAGCGCCACACAAAGCACGAACTCCGTAGCTCCAGCGACGACTCCCAGGAGTCTCCTGAAAAATGAACTCGTGAACCGAAAAGGCAAACCAGTCAATCCAGCAACTGCCGGCCGCCATCGTTCCGAAAATGCAGTTCACGCTACAAACTGCGAACAGATGTAAAAGGAAGTTTAAGAGTGTGGACTCTTATCCATTCGGCCATGCTGACTCCGCCAAATGCTCCCTGAAAGTGTTTACATGCGTCAGGGTCTAGGATTGTGATTTTCGCTGATATTTTGTTGGAAACAACGCATTGCTTATAAACGTTGAGTGGTGAAAGCAGTCGATTTTTGTTTTACAAATGATTTTGGGGTGGAGGTGAAAGAAGGTGAAATAAATAGCTTGTCACACAATCTTATAAACCTATGACCTTATGCAGTGTCGGGCTTGGTCTAAAGCAAAATATAGGCTGCCTTGTCGTATATTGCCACATGGCGGAATAAAGTTCCCTTGCGACAGGCATAATCTCTATTAAAATCAACCAGGAATCATCCTATTTACATCTGTCTCATTTGCCCTGGCGGTCTATCTTCCTTTCCACAGTTCATCTAGATCCTTGCTGTCTCGTTCGTTCCAGATTCGTCTAGGTTCGTTTCCCTGTTCTTATATTCGTCCATGGATTGTTATCAACAATTTCTTCCACTTATTCTTCACTTGAAGATCCTTGAATCACCGCATCCAACATTCACTTGTGCCACTAATTGAAAACACGTCCTGTTCTTTCTATGTCTTCACAGCGTCTGTTTCTTTGTTGTCATGTGACGTCCTTTGTATCCCTTAGCTTAGTTGGTTCATTATCCATTTTAGTGCATCCTTAGGAAAATCCCTTTATCCTGTTTATATGTCCTGTGTTGGCGTGTCCGCTATGTTTGCTATGTGGCATAGGCTATCAGGATACAATGGTATTATTAGGTAATTCATATTCCTAATCATCTTACACTTTTTCCGTCAATCGTCGTGGAGTCGTTAACACCTGAATATTATTGTCATTTCTCAGCTCCTATCCTTGTATCCAGACTTCCCGGCTCCCATCCTTGTATCCAGACTTCCGTCCTTGTAAAATCGTCACTTTCCGGGCCCTTACAGCCCTATCTGCTTCTTCGTTGGTCGGACATTGAGACGGTGGCATTGGGGAATATCAGCAGCAGAGTTGATACAGAACACCAAAGACCGAGATCTGTGGAGACCCATGAACGCCTACACCAGCTGACATGGCACTTGATGGTGATGATGATAGCCTAATTCTTCTTCTTCTTCTTTCGTTCGCTTGAAATATGTCTATAACTGCAATGTTGTCTCTTGTATGAATCTAACAGTCTTTTTAGTTCACACAGCGGTCCATAGAGTTTATCTTCCACTGTTGTCTCTCTAGGCCAGAAGGTTCGCCTGGATATGTTGTAGTTTGGGCAGTCCTGGAGTATGTGCTATGCTGTCTCCGACACCAAACCACATGTGCACATGGCTGAGTTACCAATCTTGAATTTTGTATACATGTGGTTGTGAATCTATTGTGTCCTGTTCTGAGGCGCAGATTAATGACCTGTTCTGGTCTGTCCATACCGTGGTAGTCGTCTTGAGTAGGGTTTGGTGGCCTTCTGACTGATTTGATCATTCTTTTCTTTTAGTGGAATGTAATGGGCACATCAGGCTGTTCTTCTTTTGCTCCTTCCTTAGCTAATCGATCAGCTCTGTCGTTTTCGGGTACTCCACAGTGGGATGATATCTACTGTATGGTGACTATGGTGTTCAGGGCCTACACGGGTTGGATAGACTAAAATGACTTCTCGTCCTTGACTTGGGAACGTAAATTACAAGTACCTCTGAAGTCAGAGTGGATTCACCTGATGACCAGGGATATTGGTAATAGTGAAAGCTAATCACACACAAACATCAGCTAGTGCTACTTGAGCTAGTAGCACATGCATGAACTACGCTTGAGTTCAAAGCGAGTGATTGCACACACACACACACACAAACAATCTTAGAATACCGTGAATCAAGAAGAACACGTTGATCAGCATGGCCGAAAGGATAAGAACATGTGTTCTTAAACATCCAGTGTGCTGATGCCGAGGTAAGGGGTTCACCCCCTACACCGGAAAATTGGACTAAAATGTTGACCTATCGTCCTTGACTTGAGAACGTTAATTACACTTACCTCTGAAATCGGAGTGGGTTCGTCTGATGGCGAGGGACACTATTAATAGGTAAAAGCTGATCCACAAGCAAATTTCGATCCAGCAGTACTATGAGTAGTAGTAGGAGTAGTGTATGGACTACGCTTGTGTTCAAAGTGAGCGAGCGTAAAAACAAAACAAAACACAATTACAGAAATTCTATAAGCTCTAGACATCGAAGAATATATGCTTCATCATGGATCGAAAATATAATGACTTTGGCCACATCCTAGGTCGCAGTGGCTTAGAAAGAACAGTTTATGAAGACATAGTTCCAGGAAGAGAAGGCAAGGGTAGACCAATACAACGTGGACACAGGAAATTAAGGACACCCTGGGCGTGACAATTGCACAAGGCAGGGGAACTGGCGAATGATTGTGTTCTCAGCGAGCTGGAATGAAAGCGACGTTCTGCAATTGGCTTGCTACATGATGAAGAAAACTGATTCTGCTGTGGCATTGCTTGATTGCTCGCCCCATTGGCCTTTCATTGTGTAAACATGAAACATATGTAACAATATTATTCAGTGAAGTCACTGAATCTATAATTTTCTCCTGCTATGTTCCGTGCCAAATTTGACTTATTTTCGTAAGATTAAGAAGCTACACGTCTAAATAATTCATTCATTCATTTAGTAGCATGTCCTTTGCAGAACCTCGCTCCCATAACAACCTTCCTGAAAACCTCTCGATCATAAGCAAGATGTCCGAGTCCGATACACCCATCTGGAGATCATTCGCCACATCCTGCACCTATCTTCTCTTTGGCCTTCCTCTTCCTCTCTTCCCAGACTTATACCCCTCCATTATTGTTCTCTCCAAACTTTCGTGACGTTTCAAGTGACCAAAATATTTCAATTTTCTTTGTTTTATCGTCTTTAATAGCCAACCTTCTAAATAATTACGATGTCTAAATAGGATACGGCCGGTCTGCCTGGCCGAGGGGGTTAGCGACTTTCTCCGTAATCCCGTAGGCCTATACTTTCGTGAGTAACGTGACGTACGTGAGAATCGGTGGCGGTTCTCTCTGTGTCGGTAACTTACGGGGTATGTGAGCCGGTCGCTCAGAAAGCAATGGCAAACTACTGAGCGTAATCTTGCCAAGAAATCAACAATCAGTTGAAAGATGCTGATGTAGACATAGATGTCCTGTAAAGGATATGCGAACAGAAAAAAAAATGGGACACGAATATTTGTCAACATTTTAAAACCAGACTCCGGACGTGAAGCCAGACTGCATTATATTTTCTCTTAGTCATCTCACATACGATACCCACTACCCTTGTTAATCTCTTTCTTATCTAATCAATATTTTAAAGATGCTATGACATGTCAAAGAAATGTTGGGAAATATGATACTTCTGATGTTTTCTTTGTTTCTCAAACCTCCCGTAGAAAGCCATTATTACTCATCCTTATTTATTGTTTCGGAAACCTATAAAAATTAGTCAATTAAAGCATACATGTTGCTTTATTAAATCCGTGTGACTATGGTTCGTCATATTTACGTGGTAATTCGTCCCGTGACTAATGTTCAGTCTATGAGTTCACTAGAGAAAAAATAAATGACTAGCGAGCCTCATGAAAATGTTAGTGATGTGGAGGGAACAAAGAAAACACAGAGCCAGTGGGGATGACTGAGCTATATTTAGGCCTAGGTCACAAGAGATTCCCTGGGAGAAAGAAAGCGCGAAACATGAACTGCACATGCCACGTTGGACATCATGAAAAACAATGTTCAATTTAGTTTACAATGTGATACAATAATTACGTAAACAATCATCAATTACACTAGTTTATATATTTTCTATAATGAAAAAAACGTGTGTTTACTCTGTTGAACACATATCAGTGAATGTTTTTAATATGATGAAGAATTTGGCACGAACTTTATGAGTTTCACTTAAAGACGCGGAAAGAGCGCTTGTGTGGCAAGCAGATACACAAAGAAATGCGGGAAATGCAGGCAGAAGTCGCAGACTCACAAGGCAATTATTTCTTTTATTTCTGTTTATCGTTTGGTGATATTTATTTTTATAAATCTAAGTAATTAGTAAAGTATATTAGTGAATATACGAATGTATTACCACGTAAGTTTAAAATGCACCGGCTAGACGTGATGAAGTTATCAACTTGGTAACATACGGCGAGGATGGCCAGCCTGGGTCTGGAGTCTGTTCATTGTTCTCGTCTTTCACAGATGTCTGATGAGTCAGCTTGCAATCGTCGTTGTCTTACAGTAATGATTGTCAGTTTGTAGTTTTAATCGTGTCTAAGCATTTTAAGAATCATCTTCAGGGTGTGAGTACTGCAAGAATTACCGTAATTTTGTAAAAATGGACACTAGTTAAGTCTGTTAAGTGAGAAATCTTAACATTTGATCATCAAAGTTGATGGCATGGCTTTGTCCGCAGTTCCAGTAAGTAAGTAAAGTACTATACTAAGTAGTCATACTATTTGAATAAATGTATCGCTGCTAATCCAATAACACTTATCCTGATATTCTGTCAGCAAGGTGATAGTCATTTCACTGACTGGAACCTCTAATGCCCAGTAATGAACATGAAATTTTAGTGGTGCTAGCCACTTGTCCTCAAGTTTTTGACCAATACATAACATAATTCAGTACTTGTAAAATGTTTTATCTAGTGTTTCTTAAATTATACCTTTGAAACTTTCTATTCTGTTAGCAACTTTCTATTATCCACTGTTTCTGTCATTCAAACTTTCTATTGCCCAGGCTTCCATTCAAAGTTTGTCTTGCGCTTTATTTACCTGAATATTTTGTTCGTTGTCTAGTGACATGTTTTAACAGTTTTCCAGTCATTGCCTGAATAAATGTTGACTTTCAGCTCTTTAATTTTTTGAACAGATGTTAGTTGGTGTCATATGTTTGCTTTACTTAATTGACTAATTTAGCCTAGTTACATAGCGCAATTGCTGTGGGCTGGCATATTTTCTGGAGTTAATGTTTCTATCTTGCTGGTCATATGATAGATACTATCATGATACTGTCGTTAAAAATTAGTACACTAACCTCTGCAAGTTTCTGTAGATATAAAATAAAAATACCCTGGACCCCGGGATGGTTAACCCAGGTCAACAAATGCCCACGGAAGTCTGATGTGTCGGCCTAACGGCGCAAAAACGCAGCTTTGCTGTAAACAGGCACAACGCAATCACATCCGGAAAGAAAAAAAACTCTGGATGAACGCAGAAGAAATACCCTGAATCTTTGGTTTAAAACGTATTTTATTTTTGTTGTTTCATAAGTTCTTATGTGAACTATTTGACAACGAAATAGACATATATATATGTGTGGCGTTTGTAATCACATCTGTCCACAGCCTTCTGTTTTGTGTATTGCCAATTTCTTATATTAGTGTTTCTTCATGCTATAATGCCAAACTGTTGGCATCTCTCTTGGCTTGCTAAGTCCACATTGGTAGCATGAACAATAGAACTGAGGTTATCTAAGGAATTATCATGAAAATATAAAATGTAATTATTTGGTCACATTGTTGTCTCTAAAATTGTACGACAAAGTAAATATCGATTACATTTAAATCCCAAAATTGTTGTGAAGATCGACCACTTCTTATACAACTGTTAAAATATTTATTACTGTATGTTAAAATTTATTTGGAGCGCAGCACAGTTTGTAACTGACTTACAGTATGCTTTGTATGGGGGGGGGGGGGTGTCCTCGAGGCATGGTGTCCGCCTCGAGTGCTGGAGGACACGGGTCCAAGCCCTGGTAAGGGCTGGGATATTTTCACGTGGACTTTAGTAACAAAATTTCCCCTGGTCTCTGGGAAGTGAGATCAGACGCATATGTGTATTGTTGCACACACACAAAAATCCCTTGGCAGTTGAAAATCGAAAGAGTAGCCTAACGGCCGCTGCCGAGGCAAAATTTCGTGTTAAAAATCTACCCAAAGTATTTCAGGATCCTTGCGAGTGCTACGGAGTTTGTGCACTGAGCTGAGATTTTCCTGTCTCAGGTTTTAATTAGGAGTAGAACGGAGCACTTATGGGTTACACCTGTGCATCGTGATGTTGATCTGTTCACTAAACTAAAACTACTGTTTTGGATAGTGGAAACTTATATCCCATGGGGAATGACCTACATTGCTCAACAAAACTTGTGAGCATACAGATTTTCTGCCCAGGGTGCGCATGGAAATGAACAGGTGGTATCCTTATCTGGAGAGACTGAAGACCGACTTAAGGGGGTTAGAAGGTTAGGGATTGTGGGAATGGCTACTTAAAATCAGTGATGTCAATTCTGTGATCAACTCCATCCATCCATCATGTGCCATGCTAATAAGCATGGTCGGTCATGTTTTGCCATCTCACTTGATCACCAGTCGTGGATCAGCTGTGTTTCTGTCTCGACCATGCCACACGGCCAAGGCCATCCAGGTATTTACTTCTTGGTCTTCCCTTTGGTCTCTTCCTTAAGATCTTGCCAGTTGTCGCCAAGCTCTCCAATTAATTTCTTCTCATAACATGCCCCAAAAATTGACTGTTTACATATCTCTAATCAGTTTACAATCTTCATTTATTTCTTGAAGGACTTGTTCATTGGTTTTTCTGTCTGTCCCATGGTATTCTTTGCATTCTCCTCAGAAACCACATTTCCACAGCCATCAGATGTTTTTTAGCCTGTCTGCTCATTGTCCACACTTCACTCCATACAAAAGTACAGGTCCTTTGTAGCATTTCAACTCTTTTTCTCGTTTTAGTTATCTTTTTATTGGTCAGTATGTTTTTATCTTAGTTTTAGTCGTTGGATCAACATCACGGCACACGGTTTAACCCATAAGTGCTCCGTTGTCCTAACTTAAACCTGAGTTTGGAGAAACTCAGCGAGGATCCTGAAATGCTTTGGGTAGATTTTTAACTCGAAGTTTTGCCCGGGCAGCGCCGTTAGGCTACTCTTTTTCGATTTCCAACTGCCAAGGGATTTTTTTACGTGCATAACAATACACACGGGCGTCCGATCTCACTACCCAGAGACCAGGGGAAATTACTGGAAGTCCCGGTGGATTTTTAAAAATAAATCCCGGTCCTCACCGGGGCCTGAACCCGGGACCTCCAGCACTAGAGGCGGACACCATACCTCGAGACCACTTAGGCCGACACGTTTTTATCTTGCTAAAGGCTACCTTCACAATGGCAATTCTTGTTCTAATCTTTTAAAGGCATCTCCCATCAGATGTTATGACTGACCAACTATTAACATTTTATCTGCTGGGGGATGTAGAGCTCAGGGGGCGTGTCCAAAGCCCAGTGACACTTTAACAAATAACCAATAATGTCACAACCTTGTAATGTTTTAAAATGTAATGTTTAAATGCATATGATTTGTTATATTTCAAGAACTGCTTAGTTAGTATATTTAAGCTTCCCCTGTCCATGTTTCTAAGGATTGCCTGTCAACATACCAAGGGTGTTTTCTCCACATGTTTAGTGCTGCTTTGGGGGGGGGGGGAAGAGGCGACTAGTCAAGTAGATATAAAATTTGGCTGTTGGTCTTGAAAATGACACAGAATTCAGAATAGAATGTTCCAGCCATTCTTTTTGTAAAAATGAATTCTAAAATATTGCACCAAATTCAAAAGTAACAACGAAGAAGAAAATAAGCTATGGGAAATAAATTCTAAAGAGGAAATTAATATAAAAAGGAATGCTATATCCAACTAAATTTTTTAGGGATGACTTTAACAACAAAGTAATAGTAAGGGTGGTAAGTGCTAGCCTACTGAATTGTTGCAATCGTAACCAGGTTATACATTTGCCAGCTATTGAAAAAGCTTAATAACTTTGTGATAAATAGTATCAGTGAATTCCATAGCACACATTGTAGGTATGTGACTGAACCATAACTTTGTGGAATGCAGTAATTGTTGCCTCCTTTTCAAATGAAGAATGCCAAGAATTTTCTTTCCTGAAATATAGTTCCATTAAAACAGTTCAATAAATATAAGTAACTGGGTTATTGTGTTGTTAGTTTTACCTTTCTGAGATTTTGGTTTTGCAAATTATTTTTAAGGACTTTTTTTTTTAATACCTGAGACAATTTTTACCCTGTTATTGAATCTCATAAAACTAAGACACAATTTGGAACATCAGGGTACTATTCATAAAGCTTAACATTAATTTTATTGCCTGGTCTTTTCCCAAAAATAGATGGCGGTTACTCCCTTGCTCAGGGCAGATCACGCAGACAAAAGCAAGACAAGAAGGGCAGATTGTCAGCATTTGAAAAGCTGAGGCAAGCCAAAGAAAAGGGCATCAAGAATAAATACGAGATTGAGGAAGAAAAGAATGTGTATGACATTGTTGAAGAAAATGAATATTCTGAACTTGTCAAACAGCGTCAAGATGATGACTGGATTGTTGATGATGGTAAAATGATTTTTGTCTCTACATTATCTGATCTTGTAATTTTTTTTACACAATACCTTACCTTGTTACATAATTTTATTTTACTCTTGTAAATTTATTTACCACAATACCATATCTTGTCATATAGTTTGTCACAATACCCTGTATCTGATAATTTTCTGTCACTAGTGTCTTTTACATTGTTGTCACTCTTTGTCTTTATAATTTTCTCTGACACGTCACTTGTCTTTTAGTTTTGAAACTTTTTGTCTTGTATTATAATTTCTGTCGCTCTTGTCTTCATTTAATTTGTCTTGTCTTATAATTTTCTCTACCACTATGCCTTATCTTACATTTTTATTTACCACAATATCCTATTTTATCTTGTAATTTACAAATACCCAACCTTGTTTTATATTTTTCTCTGTCATGACATCCTATCTTTTTTAAATATTTTATTTACCTAAATATCCTATCTTGTAATTTTATTTGCCGCAACACTTGGTCTTATAATTTTCTATATCATAGTATGCTCTGTCTTATGATTTTCTATATCACAATATCCTATCTTGTAATTTTATTTACTGCAGTAGACTATCTTGCAGTATAATTTTGTCAAACACAATGCACTTTATATTGTAATTTCATGCACATATTTAATATTCACAGATGGAGCTGGTTATGTGGAAGATGGTCGTGAAATATTTGATGATGATATGGATGGTGATGCACCAATTTCTTCAAGTAAGATAAAATGTGACATGTTCTAAATGTTGGTACTTCTAAAATGTTTCTTTGCAGTATGTACATGAGCCCTTCCCATGTGTAAATTACTTCTCGTCACATTTTATGCCATACATCACTTACGATTGTAAATTTACTCTATCCCATATATCACATTCTTTCCTAAATTTAAAGTTTACTGTTAGACTTGAATTAATGAGCTCTGCATTAGTGATTCTGTCATACATTTGATTCTTTTATTGTTCACTGGCACCAATTAATGTATTTATTTTAGTTTTAGTCACTGTTTCTGATCTATACAAGAGTACTGATTTGATATTTTACCTAAATGTTACATCATCGTTTGGAGTGAGGTTTCACAGAAGGTTGTCATTTGCCTAGCTTATTATAATTGGCTATTCCATACAAATTTTTAAGCCTATTTGTTGTGACACCCCATCGAGTATTTTGTTCAGCCTGCACTGGATTTTGTGTGTGGAACAGCAGAGCATTATCAGAGATCAAGCTGCTCCAGCATTCGCTGAATTCTTCTAGCAGTAGTTATTACCTTTATAATAATATGTATTCAGTAAGAAGAATAGTGACAAGCGGCATCTCTGTAGCTCATGTTCTTAATTCAAAGATGTTAGCTTTACCTAATGAACTCTACATTTCATGTCTTTATATATTGCCATTATTATAGCCTGTCATTTCCTCTACATTCAGAATTCTCAGAATGCGGTAACATAGTGACTACATTTCGGTGCTTTGCTCTTATGCACAGTGTAGCTGTCTGGTCAGAGCAAAATGTTTGGCCTGAAAACAGCAGTTTCGATCATGCTTAGAAGTATTTTGCTGCTTCTTTCCATCTTGTATTGCATAATTTAAAAATCCTACTTACATTTCATTTCTCCTACCAATTGTCTTTCTCAAATCATTCATTGTTCACGTCATTTCTAGAGATTTTCCTAAGTGAATAGAAGGTAAATTGTCTATTGAGACACCATGTGGCTTATTTGGTTTCATCTTATACTTCCTTCACCTTGGTTGGCAGGGTGTTTTTTTTTTTTTGCCTGAAAAAGCAGTTTCAACCGTGCTTAGAAGCATTTTGCTGCTTCATGACTTGTTCATGGTTGTCTACTGTATGGGATAGCCAGTTGTACTAACCCTTCTTATATGAAATTGCTAACTCCTTTAACAGTGGCAAACAAAGGGGTGATTCTATGGTCAGGTTTTTAATCAGTCAAATAATTACAGAAGTCAACCATCCATTTGCAGGCAGATTTAACATGGCTATTCTGGGATATTTTCCAGGGAAACAGAAAGAGGACAAGAAAAAGAACAGAAACATTGTTCGACCAGGGACAAAGCCCAAACAAGATATCAAGTCTATGTTTGCCGCGGCTGCTGTAACTTCCAAGAAGAAATCTGAGGTATGACATTATTAGCTGTGTCCATCTTATGGTTGTGTACAATAAACTGGTTAGTTAGATAAATACACTGATTGCCCTTAGTCCTGTGTGAGAAAATTTTTTTTTTTCAC
>JACEFZ010014525.1:0-27500 GCA_014155875.1 Cepaea nemoralis
TATTTTCCCCCATGCGATTCTTCAGTCGCAAACAACGCTTAACAAAATAACGCAAATTAACGCCACTAACGGAGCTCAGCTAGCCTCAATGGCAAAGGGGTTTCGGGCGCGGTTCGTAAACCGCTTACCTGCGTTCGAAACACAGCTGCGACCGATTTGGCAGCAGACCTTGTCGCGCTGGGTTTTAACGTGATGGTATGGGAGCCGGTCGTTCAGATAGCAATGACAAACTACTGAACGTAAACTTGCCATGACATCAACAACAGCAGTCCTGTGTTGACAGCGATGTTCTATAAATAGGATATGAGAAAAAAAAACGGAGCTCAGCAAACATAAATCATATACACAATTAAACATGTTGACTAACGTCATTGCCAACCAACATGGACATCCGAAAGCAAAATAACAATAATATGAACAACTTATTTGACAATCGAAATAGTACGCCCGAGTTCAATACGACGAATGCTACGATATCCTTGTAATTTTGTTGCCATCTTTTATGTTCCTTAAAAAAGACAGGTCGAAACGTTCAACTTTGTCTTTTATTTGTCTAGGAGTAACTTGTCACAAATTTAGGTGGATTTGTTTTCCGTCCAGCTTGGACACGACTCACCTCCATCTATAGACACTGTATATAATGTGGTTACATGTAATGCATATATGCACAGACTTTGAAGCATGTACGGTGGACATTTGAATCTGTCAACATACACCGTCGGGTACAGGACCGATAGCAGACGCTCTGATGCAGTCGCCGTCCTACAAGATCCTCAAGGTGTGTGTCCCTGGGAGATCTGGGCGTGGGCAAGACATCGCTGACCACACGGTTTGTCACCGAGACTTTTGTGGACAAATATAGACCTACATATCAAGGTGAGTACACACGGGTAGCCCATAACGCGCAGGTAGCTTTGAGTGGCCAATGTAGACAATGACTGTGTGAAATCACCCTGGAGTTTAATAAGTAAGCATCAAGATGGCCTGACTTTCTTCTCTCTTGTTTTCCCCTGCTTCTCTCCCCCTCCAGCATTCCCGTTGTGGGGAAATATTCCAACTTTTCTTTTCTTATGACACGCCCAAAGGATGTGGACTGTATACCTATTAGCATTACTTCTTGATGTGCATGCAGGCGGTTGGGTTGCACCTGTAACACAAGTTGTTCCCTATCGCACGAGGCAGTTTTAAACTTCCTTTAACATCAGACCAGGTCAGACATATTATGCCAGGCATATGTTAAGAAGGTAGTTTGCCATTGCTTTACTTCTAGGCAGTGACCATATTATTCGGTGACCATAGCCAATGTCTCTAGAGTCATCCTCTGCCTATCGTAGTGAAACTTGAGACCAAAACCAACAACTTTCTGTCGGCTGCTCCCCAGCTCTATCTAGTACCAGCTTTTTGGCTTCGCGTTATTCTGATCGGGGGATAAACGGGTATTCCACCTTGTCCAAAATGTGTCCCGTAAGCTAGCTGAGAGAAGACAAGCAAGAAAATGGACACACGACTCTGCAGACACCTTTTGCATTCCGGTGCTTGAGAAAGGAGAAATAGCTAGAGATCGAGAGATTATTTGGCAAGCTCTGATGAGAGCGACGTCCTGCACAGCGCCTGCAGAGTGACGAACTTTCGGTGTTAAGTTAGAGAAGTTATTTTCTAAGACAGGGGTGGGCAAACTTTTCGTGTGGAGGGCCGCATTGACAAATGTAAAGCTATTGGCGGGCCGCATATATATATATATATATATATATATATATATATATATATATATATATATATATATATATATATATATATATATATATATATATATATATATATATATATATCCATTTTGTTTACAGCAACCTATCACAATAAGTAATTATTAATTATTTATAGGTTATTAAGCAGTATAAATAACTAATTATTGCAATTTTATTTTACTTATACACTTTGTCAACAACCGATGTGTCAGGCATCACAGGATTACTTCTCTCGCACCACACAAGAAACTTGCAAGTCGTGTGAGAGGAAATGGATGATACATTTTATTGCCGTTGGCTCTTTACATTTACAAAACAGTCGCTATCAAATCACACACAAAGCCACAGAATTGCCTATCACTAGTTTCCTAACCCTATTGCTAATCTCTATCTACTTGGCTACAGAAAAACTCCTATCGACACTAAACGATCTGCTCGCTACGAAGTCAGTCCCCAGTCTGACTTTCCTACTCGCGTGGCTACACAGCACGCGGAAGGACCTTGTGCGTCCTTCGGCTTTTTGCGTGCTGTTACACTCAGCACGCTTATAGCAGCTGTCTCCTGTTGAGTGGCAATCCACTTCTCCGTGGCTATCACGTAGGCGTGATTCTGCCGTGACCAGAGTACTAACTATCTGGTCGATGTCTCCGTGTCTCATGAGAGAACTAGTTAATAGTCCCCCTTCCTATCACCTACCCTGCCCTTATATCGGGGCACTGTGTTACCTCTAATCTACTTGAGGTTGACCACTCTTCCCGGTGGTCTTCTATCTTGAGGCAGACCTCAGACCTCTGTACTCCAGTCTTTGACACACACCCTCCCCTCCTGTGTTGCGTCATCAACTTTGACTCATTGGTTGTGACGCAAGAGGTTTCTAAAAAATTAGTGTATCTAATTTTTGTCAAAGACTGCTGATAACCTGGCTTTGGGTAACTCAATAGACTTCTACTGACTATTGTCACAATGTAGTATCACTTTACTTGGCTACTGGCAATCGCCACAAACTTGTCTGGTTGGCGTGAGCCCTCTTCTCAATCGCAATATTATATTAATTAGAGGTTTGTCTGAACCGGACCGTTGTCTTATAAGACCTGCCCTCAAATAGTAAATTAACTCACTACCCATACAAAGTTGACTTTCTTAGGGTCAACACATGAATTGCTTCATGTCCCCCATATAATATTAAACAACCATTACACAAGCTGTGTGCGACAGGCTTTACCTATTTCGCTTCCGCGTGTAAAGTTATCTTTCACTGTTAAGTTAGTGTTTCGTCGTCTATTATGTCCCCTGACCCAGAGTTATCTTCCTTTGATCTACAAAAAATGTATGCAATTTATATGTTTGTTTTCCTGGATGTTTGCGTGTTTGGATCTAACTAATCGTATAATCTAACTTCTAACATGTGTATCTATCTATCATGTGTATGTAAGTTAGTTTTCAAGTGCCATAATTCGGTTAAATGTGGCCACAAAGAAGTGTATAACACTAATTCGTGACTACGTTTCCGTCTTATGAGACTTAAAATACTTTCTCTAAGATCTATACTAAACTACACACAACACATTCACGACACCACATTTTCAACATCGAAAACAAACACCTGACGCAGACAAAAATAAAAAGTCGCGTTGAGCGGCAGAAAAAATCCGCTGGCTGATCTCACTCTCCCTGTATATTTTACATATGCTCTCACTTTCACACTTCTGTCACACATCTTTTACCCTCACAATTATTTAAAAACCTTGGAGTGACACTGTACAAGTTTGGCTCAGTTTGAGAAAGTTGAGCTTAATGACTGTGCGTAAATTGCTGCACGAGTCATGTATTTACTAACTATTTACATGTAAGAAAAAGGGTTGATGGTTTGTACCCTGTTATTTTTAACCACTATATTCTACTGAAATAATACTCTAAATACTGAAATACTAATACTAGTTCTATAAATATGTATTTAATGTGTTACCTACTTTAATCTAATTTAAGGGAAGTAATCTACCTATTTAAAATGAAATTGATGTGCGATGAGTTATGTACCTTTCTGAAATGGGTAATGTGAAATGTAATGAGTTATGTACCTTTCTAACATGGGTAATGTGAAATATACCAAAATTATAACTAATGTTTGTAAAAAAAATATATGATTGATATTTTTACTCTAAATGGTGTAAATGATGTATGTTTAATTGTATAATCTTTTTATCCTATTACGGTGTAAACTAATCATAATACTAAATGTACAAGTTTGTTAAATGGACTGGTTCATTAAGATGGAATGAACTTAAATGAAATGAAACAAAGTGAAATGTAATAAACTCAATGGTACTATTACTATTTTCACTTTTTATCCTAGTTTATAATTAGCTGATGTTACGTTTAAATTACTATCTTAATCTACTTTTAAGCTAAGTAAGTGGGTAAATTAATGATCTATCTAAACTACTAAAAAATGAAAACTATTATATTGTCTAAATCTAAATGTATATTAGAGTTACCTAATCTATCTATAATTTATAACTATATTAAAACGTTTTAATACATATCACAATAAGTATGTATATACATGGTATTTAACTACCTCAGGTTAGTCGTTGCCCTTAATGTTCAGAAATAGATTTCATTGGCATCGTATATATACACAAGTGACCTGGGTATATTAAATACATTACACAGTCATACTTGTGTCCTATGGGTATTGCACCTGTAGAGTTCGCTTGTGTCGTAGACCCGTATTTTCGTGTCTGTATTTATGTACTGTTCTGACACTGTTTTTCCCTGCTTAACACAGATGATTCACCGGAACACATATGGAGCTTAGTAAGTAACGAGCTGTCCCAGTTCACACGGTGATATATTTGTTCTCGGAGCACAGTTCTTATCTTGATGTCTACGGACACATGGTAGTTCACTGTTCTTAGTACATAGTTCAGAACATAATGTCTATGTATTCGTAAACATATTTCACGTAGAATATTCTAATGTACTAATTTAACCTATATTACTCTACACTCTCATGTGGAATCTCCGGTATTTCTACCTCAGATGGTCGACTAAGGGTATCAGCCAGAATGTTGTCCTTACCCTTAATATGCTCTATACTAAAAGTATAATTTTGTAGAATTAACGACCACATGTATATACGGTCATTCCGATGCACACCACTTTGTATGACCGTGATTGGGGAGTTGTCAGTCTGGACAACGAAGTGAACACCCACTAGAAATGGATGCAGCTTCCTCACCGCATAGATGACGCTTAGGGCTTCCAACTCTGATATGGAATATCTGGACTCAGCAGGTGTGATCTTGCGGCTCACGTAGCAAATCGGATGGAAGATGCCATCATAAAACTGGCCTAGTACTGCAGCGATGGAGATTCTGCTGGCATCTGTCCTAAGATAATAAACGAGCCTAGGATTAGGCAAGCGGAGGATTGGTACATTACTAAACAGGATTTTCAATTTTGACAATGCAGAAATTAATAATGCATCTTTGACATCTAATTTTACAGATGCTTTTAAAACATTTGAAAATACACTTGTAATTTCAGCTAAATTTGGTATGAATTTGCTATAGTAATTTACTAACCCCAAAAGGCTTCTGACCTGCTTCTTTGTTGTAGGCATGGTCAGGTTCATAATTTTGGTAATAATTCTATTGTCAGTTTTTAGTTGACCTTGTGAAATGACATGACCCAAAAAATCAATTTCTTTTAGGCCCAATTCGACTTTGCTCGGTTTGACAGTGAGACCGAAGAGTCGCAACCTGTCGAAGACATGTCTTAGTTTCAGTAAGTGTGTTGTCCAGTCATCTGTATGGACACATATATCATCTATATACGTCACTGTATTCGTCACTCCATGCAGTAGATCTCTAGTTAGGCGTACGAAAGTGGCAGGAGCGTTTCGAAGTCCGAAAGGAAGAAAACGCCACTCGTAAAGTCCTAAAGGTGTTGAAAAAGCAGTAAGATGAATGGATTGAGTCTGCATAGGGACCTGCCATTATCCTTTAGTAAGATCTAATTTAGAAAAGATTTTGGAGGTGGACATGTCAAGAATAAGATCTTCGCAGGAAGGAATTGGTTCTGCGTCGATCTTAGTGACGTTTTTGAGCTTTCTATAGTCTTTTTTCTTAACTAGGACGATTGGAAAGGAGTACTCAGATGTAGATTTCTGGATGATCCCACTAGCTTCTAAATTAATAATTTCCTTATTTAGACTTTCTCTATAGCTGAGTGGGATAGAGTACGGCCTGCATTTGATAGGCTTAGAGTCCGAAAGAAGAATGGAGTGCTCGATCCTGTCCGTCCTACCTGGAATGTCAGAAAATATGTCTTTATACTCCGTCACTAATTCTATTAATTGTCGTCGTTGACCGTCTGTTAGTCCCTGTTCTATCCGTATGCTATCTAATGTCGCAGTCTTGTCCACAATTGGAACAGGTAGTTCCATTCCGTCGTCGTCTACCTGATTCAGTACGGTGGTGGTGCTAAGTGCGTATTCTGTAAGCTCACTAGGTGTATGGATATCGTCGGATTTGCAAGTCTCGCTAACTAGTGTAGTTGCGTTGTGTACGTCTGTCGTCTGATCACTAGGTGTGGGTGCAATATGTTCGTCTGTCTCTACTTCTGTCTCCTGTCGTGAAAAGTAAGGTTTCAACATGTTGACATGAAATATCTTTAAGTGTCCATTTATCGATATTTCATAGTCAACATCTGAAATTTTACTTACCACCTTGAATGGCCCTTGCCATGAGGTCAATAATAAATTTCGTTTGTCTGGAAGTAACAGAAGTATGTCTTGATCTGGTTCAAGATCAATTGTTCTCGCACCTCTGTTTGCGTATTGGCGGTAGATTTGACCCTTCCTCTCCAAAGCTGCCTTGGCTATCATACACGATTTCATAATTTTATCGCGTGTTTCTGTTACCATCTCATAAGGTGTTTTAGGGGTTGGAATTTCAATCGCATTAGTTACTAACTGATGGTAAATTGTTAGGGGTCCACGTGGGTTAGCCCCGTATGCTAACTCAAAAGGTGAGAAACCCGTGCTTGAATGGGGAATCTCCCGATAGGCGAACAGCACTGTTGGTAACAGTGTATCCCAATCAGCTGGGTTTTCTGCTGTTACCTTAGCCAGCATATGCTTAAGATCTCCGTTAATTTTCTCTACTATACCATTGCTGGCTGGATGGTACGCTGTTGTAAAATGCTGTTTAATCCCTAACATTTTAGTAAGGGCTTGCGTTGCAGCCGATATGAATTGAGTTCCACGATCGGATAAGATGGTACGTGGAAATCCGAATCGTGAGAACAGGTGTAGAAATACATTGGCAACGTCTTTGGAGGTGATGTATTTCAAAGCTACTGCCTCAACCCACCTTGAACATAGGTCGACCATCGTTAATATGAAGCGATTTCCTTTGCTGGACACCTGATTCAGGGGTCCAACAATATCTACCGCCACACTCTCAAATGGCCTAGAAGCCAGTGTAGAAGGTTGTACTTCAGCTGTAGGATATTTACCCTTACGTACTAGTTGTTGACAGACATTACAAGAACGACAAAATAATTTTATATCATTGCAAAAACCTGGCCAATAAAAATGAGTCTGAATTCTGGCCCTGGTTTTGTCGTATGCAAGATGACCAGCAAACGGTGACTCATGTGCAATCTTTAGCACAGTTAGGCGGTGTTGTACAGGTAACACCGTTTGCTGAATCTCATGGTTACCAGTTGTATAATACCTAGTAAGAATGCCATTATTAAGTCTAAAGAACCATGATGCGTTTTTTTTCACTTTGGCTCTTTCTTTCAATAATTTTAAATATGGAGACACACTAGGATCAGCTTTCTGCTGTTCTATGAATTTTTGTCTGGTGGTATCATCCGTGCTAGTTGGTGATAGCAACAGTAGTCTCTCATCTTGTAGTGTGTCTTGATGCTTTATAGCGTCTGCTCTGGTTGTTACGTTAGCTGCATTTAATTTTTCCCATGCAGCTATTTCATCGCTAGTGCATTGTTTCAATTGGGGTAAGCAACCCAAAATTAAATCAATACAAGGGTTGTCAAGTATTGCACAAGTAAAGGTACCAGAAAGGAAAGGAGTGTTAATACGGGCTTTGGCCAAAGGGTAAATTTCAATGTTACCCGAAAAGGTTCGGCATTTGACAGAGTCACCTGTATAATCATCTGGACTCACCAGTTCCTTTCTAAGACCAATAAGGGTGCTGCCGCTGTCCAGCAAACATTGGCATGGTCTATCGTTGACCATTGCATTGTCGAACACCAAATTGTCTCTGGAGGCTAATGCTGCATTTACACTCTCAGTTGAGAATGGTACTGTATGTCCACATTCTAATTTTCCGTCTGCATGAAATTGGTGACATCGTTCACAACTGTCAAAGCTTAACATATCGTTTACACAACACACATCTTCAGATTGGTTAACAGGTAATTCATTTTCAACTTCACACTCAGTCTCACTACCACTATCAGAAGATGTATCAATCAAAATAGCATTGTTGGCTTTCATACGTTGGCGGCCCAGGCACTTATTTGAATAATGGCCGTAGCTGGAACAAAAGAAGCATTTAATTGCACGCCTGTATGCAGATCTCTTGTTTTGATGCTTCTTAATGACATTCTCAAGATGTGCCGGATAGTTAGGAGATTTATCACACATAGAATAAGTATCATGCAAAAGTTGACAGTAGATACATTTTGACACTTTCCTATCTTTCTTGTCGACTCTATGAAATGGTTTTCTATTACTCTGATAGTTTTTAGGTTGGTCCTTTACAAAAGAAACTATTTCAGAATCATTTGAAGTCTTAAAAATATCTCTATTTGAGGAAAAATATGCAGAGCCTTTCTTTTCAAATTGTTCTATGGTCTCAATGTCTGACTGCTGCAATAATTTAGCAAAAGGAGATGGTATAGTGGATATGACTTTATCCATGGCTATTAAATTTTTAAGTCTGTCAAAATCTTTACCTATGTTAGCTGCATTCAGCCACCTATTTAGTACACTTTGGACATTTGAGACGTAATCAATGAAAGTCTCACTAGGTTTTGGTTTTAAATTTGAGAACTGGACCTGATACCCTGGGGCATCAAGTAAAAAGTGTTGCATTATCCTATCATGGATGTACTGATAGTTAGATCTAAGATCAGTTGGTATTGATTCTATCACCTTAAGGGGCTCACCACTCAGGTTCTTCATATAAATCATAGCCCACATCTCTATTGGAACTTGGTGGTATTTAAACTGATACTCGACATTTTCTGTCCAGGCTGATATGGAATCTTCTTTACAATATGGTTTGATAATATTTTTGTGTTTATTTATTATACATCTTAGCTCGCACTTTGTTCTAGTCTGCACACGTCATCAGTCACTGACACAAATTAAACCTTGTAATTCACTATCAGTAACCTTAGTCTAGAGCCGTGGGTAAGTGTAATAGCTTGAACATTTGTCCAAGCCACACTTCTGACACCACATTAATCCTAGCCTGTCAACAACCGATGTGTCAGGCATCACAGGATTACTTCTCTCGCACCACACAAGAAACTTGCAAGTCGTGTGAGAGGAAATGGATGATACATTTTATTGCCGTTGGCTCTTTACATTTACAAAACAGTCGCTATCAAATCACACACAAAGCCACAGAATTGCCTATCACTAGTTTCCTAACCCTATTGCTAATCTCTATCTACTTGGCTACAGAAAAACTCCTATCGACACTAAACGATCTGCTCGCTACGAAGTCAGTCCCCAGTCTGACTTTCCTACTCGCGTGGCTACACAGCACGCGGAAGGACCTTGTGCGTCCTTCGGCTTTTTGCGTGCTGTTACACTCAGCACGCTTATAGCAGCTGTGTCCTGTTGAGTGGCAATCCACTTCTCCGTGGCTATCACGTAGGCGTGATTCTGCCGTGACCAGAGTACTAACTATCTGGTCGATGTCTCCGTGTCTCATGAGAGAACTAGTTAATAGTCCCCCTTCCTATCACCTACCCTGCCCTTATATCGGGGCACTGTGTTACCTCTAATCTACTTGAGGTTGACCACTCTTCCCGGTGATCTTCTATCTTGAGGCAGACCTCAGACCTCTGTACTCCAGTCTTTGACACACTTAAACATTATATTTGACAATATGGACAAGAACTTTTACTAATTTGTTAACACGACTTTACAACTTGTTATTATAACAAATATTATTTATTATCTATCAATGGCTTCAATTTAGACACATAGCTACTACATTGTCACTACAGTTGTTGATTTCTAATGAGATGTATGTAACTGCTTGCAATTTTTGACAATATTCTTGAAATCTGGAGGAAGTTTACTTGTTGAAATTCGCATGACAGCATGCAAGTTGCAGTCCGACAATAAAGACCTATTCTTAGATTTGTTGATCTTCAAGCAAAAGAATGCTTGTTCGCAAATGTATGTTGATCCAAATAATGATAAAAGTTTAGCTGCAAATGTTTTTCAAGTTGGGAAATGATTCTTGTGATAAAGATCCATAGAAATCCAGCAAACCATCTGTCTTGAATTTCTCTTTCAGGTCATGATCTGCTTGTAAGTCAAGCAGCTCCAACTGTATGTCCTCTGTGGCTGTATCAGCTTCTGCACTAAAAGGTGAACTGAGAATATTGAACTATGGCTCTAATTTCTTGAAATCTTGGAATCTCCATCCAAATTCTTCAATCAATGCATCTAATTGGGCTTTGTATTTTTCAGTCATTTCCTCAGAAATGATTTCTTGTTTCAGCAAAGGGAAATGACAAAATCTTTTTTCACTTGCTTGTCTGGAGAACAGTGAGAGTTTTGCCTGAAATGAATTTACATATACATACAATTCATGTGCAAACACACCATTGCCCTGAAGATTGACATTCAGTTCATTTAACTTTTCCATAATTTCAATGGCAAACATAAAGTCTACCTGCCACTCTTTATTGACAATGTTAGTATTAAAGTCACATTCAATGCCCTTCATCTCCAGGAACATCACTATTTCTTCTCTGAGTTCCCACACTCGCCTCAACACCTTGCCGAGACTCAGCCATCGAACACTGGTGTGGTTCAGGACATCGGAATGTTCAGTTTCCAAATCGTCAAGTAATGACTTGAACTGTCTGTGATTAAGTCCTCTTGATCTGATGAGGATGATGACACTGACAACTGGGTCAATAACATGCTTGATATTTAAAACAGTTTTACACAGACTTTCTTGATGAATCACACAGTGAAGTGGTAATAATGTGTGATCTGGATATTCTGCTTTAATCTTATCACTTATCGACTTTACCAGACCTACATTATTTCCAGTCAAAGCACGAGCTCCGTCAGTTGTAAGACTTGCCATCTTGTTCCAAACCAACCCAGTTCTTTCAATACAGTTAGTAACAGCATTGAATATATCATGGCCTGTGGTTGTGTCTCTGAGTGACTCAACACTCAGTAACTCTTCAGTGAGTTTGAAAGAAGTGTTTATTCCACGTATAAATATCAATAATTGGGCAGTATCGTGTATATCTATACTCTCATCCAATGCAAGAGAGTACCACAAAAAATTGTTTACTTGCATCTTGAAGTTTATGCATCAAATTGTCACTGATCTTGTCAACACGTCTGACCACAGTTCTCCTTGATAAAGTAATGTTGTCAAATCTGGTTTTTTGTTCTGGACACTTAATGTTTGCTGCATCTAGCAAATATTCCTTGATGAACTCGCCATCAGAAAATGGCTTGTTTTGTTTTACAATTCTGTGTAACACCACAAGACTAGCTTCAGTTGCAGCATCTTGAATTGAAGACTGTTTAGTGAAAACAGTTTGCTATTTCTCCAAATTTTTCACCAACTCAAGGCATTTCCTTTCCTTCTCTTCGGTCGTTAAATTGTATCCGAAATCGGAATGTTTTGTTTGATAATGTCTTTTTAAATTGTACTCCTTGCAGACAGCCACTGACTCACGACACAACAAGCAAACTGATTTGCTACCAACTTTTATAAAACAGTACTTAGTTGTCCATTCATCATTAAAAACACGGCATTCATCTTCAATCTTACGTTTGTTATTGACACTCATCATAACGGTACATGAAATTTTGTAAAATTCAACAAAATAACTTAAAAACGAATTAAACATTTTTATTTCTAAATGCCCTCGCGGGCCGCATAAAATCACTTGGCGGGCCGCATGCGGCCCGCGGGCCGTAGTTTGCCCACCCCTGTTCTAAGACAAACTGTTGGCTCTTGATTGTCAGACCTTTTGTGAGGTTAATGGTGAATGCTGATTGAGGGAAATATGTTTATCCCCCCCCCCATTTTTTTTTGGTGACTGGGAAAAGTGTATTCTGTGAAACATGCTGCCTGTTGGTTGGCTGAAGTTTGTTCTTTGAGATAGTTTTGGGTATTTAATAAGACACGTATTCTGTGACAAATGTTGGATGTTTAATGTGATTCACTTTTTTATTCTGTGACTTACAATTGTTTAGTGCATGAGAACAAAACAGAGGGATTAGTAGATAAATAATAGTATGTGCAGTTATCCAATCAGAAAGAAGGTTAGATATATAATACTATGTGCAGTTACCTAAACAGAGTGAATGTTAGATCGATAATATTGTGCAGTATTCCACACATAGAGAATGTTAGATAATATTATATGCAGTTATCCAAACAGAGAGACATTTAGATAATAATATTATGTGTAGCTAGCCAGGCAGAGAGATAGATAATCTTATGTGCAGTTAGTCAAATGGAAGTTCAGTACATAGATATACAGACATAAAGACATCTATATATACACCACAAATGTTTGCATTCCCAACAGCCTGCCACTTCCACAAATACCTGCACACACCTGATAGCAGTGTCTACATTCAGATCTGGGACACGTCCGGCACAGAACGATTCCGATCTTTAAGTCCTCACATCCTCAGAGACTCAAATGGAGCTTTGTTAGTTTACGACCTCACTAGTCTGGTAAGCTCTCTGTCGGTTCGCGTATGTGTTTCTTTGTGTGTGCGTCTGTCTGGTTGTCTCTGTATGCATGTCTGCTCCTAGTCTTTTCTCTGAGTATGTGTGTCCTCTGTCGGCTGCCTTTGTGTAGCTGTATGTCTGCCTCTGATCTGTGAGTTTGTGTGTTTCAGCACGTGCATCTGTGCGTCTACTAGAAAGAGCTGCACTGTAGTTTGGTTTATATCTTCACGACTTTCACCACCGATTGATCTGCAACATGGGAGAGATGCACACGTGACCCTCTGTAGTTTCTTCGTTATTAGAGGAAGCAGTCTTCCACTGCCGTCTCCGTGGCAAAGACGTTACGAACGCGGTTCGTGATCCCGTTTACCCGAGTACGAAACACAGCTGTGCGCGATTTGGCAGAAGACCGCGTTGCGCTTGTTTTTTTTAAGGAAATGGTATGGGTGCCGGTCGTTCAGAAAGAAATGGCAAACTACAGAACGTAAACTTGCCAAGACATCAACAACAGCATAAAAAGTTGGTGTTAACTGCAAACGTCCTGTAAAGGATATGCAACTAACAAACAAGAAGTCTTCCACACCACCACACATAACCAAGTAAGCTGGGGTGGAGCGTGCGCATGTTCCACCTGTCCACAAGTGGAGTGGCAGCTCTAAAGTTACGTGTAAACGCCAAACCTCTAGGGCACCCGTCTCCCACGTCCTTGGGGTAACTATAATCTGTAACATAATATGTGTTGATGTGTATATAATACAGCTTCTCTCTCTCTCTCTCTCTCTCTCTCTCTCTCTCTGTCTCTCTCTCTCTCTCTCTTTCTCTCTCTGTGTGTGTGTGTGTGTGTGTGTGTGTGTGTGTGTGTGTGTGTGTGGATGTATCCGCTATATCATCTACACTCCGATATGCATGAATGCACGGACACATGCATGTATCCAGCTCTCTTCCTAAGGCCTGTCTTGCACAGACAGGCAGGGCTTTATGGGGGTCGTGAGGCACCATACATACTGCATACATACATTTTAAAAGATTGATTCATAATAAGAACATAAATTCTACATGTCCTTTGCAGAACTCTGGGATTACTGCAGATTGATTTTCTTGGCAATTTTCCGTTCAGTAGAAGATATAAAATGGAGAACTTGGTGACAGTTGGCAAGATTGAGGGGAAAAGAACAAGGGGAAGACAGAGATGTAAATACCTAGATGGCTTGACCACGTGACATGGTCGGGACAAGAACACAGAGCTGATCCACGATTCTGGTGATCGTGCAAGATGGCGAAACGTGACAGCCCACGCTTACCGGTGTGGCACATGATGATAATGAGTTTACCATTGCTTTCTTAACAAGAACGAGAAGTTAAAGTTTAAGTATTAGACACTATACAACAGCATGACAAACATAACACATACACTATACAACATAATGAAAGACAGAACTGACATTATGAAAAACAGAACTGGCACACAATATTACAAGAAAGAAACAGGACTGACATACAGTACAACAGCATGAAAAACAGAAATGACACACTATACAACAGCAAAGACAAACATAACTGATACATTATACAACATAAAGAAAGATAAAACTGACACACTATACAACATAATGAAAAACAGAACTGACATACTATACAACATAATGAAAAACAGAACTGACACAATATACAAAATAATAAAAACAGAACTGACACAGAATATAACAAAAGAAAAAAACCAGAACTGACACACAGTACAACATATGGAGAACAGAACTGACACACTATACATGATAATTAAAAACAGAACTGACACAATGTAACAGAAGAACAAACAAAACTGACACACAATATAACAGAAGAAAAAACAGAACTGACATACAATATAACAGAAGAAAAAAACAGAACTGACACACTATACAAGATAATTAAAAACAGAACTGACACAATATAACAGAAGAAAAAACAAAACTGACACACAATATAACAGAAGAAAAAACAGAACTGACATACAATATAACAGAAGAAAAAACAGAACTGACATACAATATAACAGAAGAAAAAAACAGAACTGACATACAATATAACAGAAGAAAAAAACAGAACTGACATACAATATAACAGAAGAAAAAAACAGAACTGACATACAATATAACAGAAGAAAAAACAGAACTGACATACAATATAACAGCATGAAAAACAGAACTGACACACTATACAACAGAATGAAGGATATAAATGACACTCTATACAACAGCATAAACAGAACTGACACATTATACAACAGAATCAAAGACAGAACTGACACACTATACAACATAATGAAAGACAGAATCGACACACTATACAACATAATAGGGGGAAAAATGAACTGTCACACTATACAACAAAGGGAAAGGATTAGAAAAGGACACATTGACAAAAAAAAAACAAAAAACTACGAAATATAAATCAACACCATCACACCCGTTCTCACAAGTACTCCGTCCCCTTCTTCAGTAGCCAGCGAAGAGCTCCCTTGCTGATGGTACCAGTGGCAGCCTGATTAAATATCCACCTCTAATTTTCTCTACGCGATGAGGGCCGTCGAGACCCTCAATTGACCATCCGCTGAATCCAGATGTTTGTCCTTTGGTTGAACTTTCCATTCGATCCCGGAGAATCTTACCACATTAGTCTTGTCATAATCTCACTCCCCAGCCAAACGAGCGACAGCAGCCAGTCTATCAGTCTGTTCATTTCCCCTGCACACCAACCCCCACCGGGTCTTTTCGAAAGATGGCATTCAGATAGAAAAGACCATTCTAGATGAAACACTGGATGGTAGAAAGATGTAGATAGAAGACCACAGATTAAACAACAGAAAGAAATACATAGGAGAAGACACAACTATCAACGAGTGATACATACTGAACAGAACACGCAACAACCGAACAAAGTAGTTAGGTGTGATCCCATTAGAAAACAGAAAGAATGTATAATATAACAAATTAGACAACAGAAAGTAGTAGATAGGAGAGGACACTAAACAGCAAATAGAAGTGAAGAGAAGGGTACACACCAGATAGCAGAGATAGCAGAAAGAAACCGTTGTTGTGTCTCCCTCATCGCCAAATTCCATCATATTATTATCTTTGAATAACGAAGACACAAACAATAGATTGCACGATTTATTGCCTGGAATATTTCTCTGCATCTCGTCAGGTACATACTACAGAAATAACATAACATAAAGTAATTAGATAAATCCTTCAAGCTAAAATTTACACATATTCGCACAGTAATTTCATTTGTCTACCACGGTCATTTTAAACTGACTATCATGTCTTTCTGTTTGCTCAAAACTGGCCTATGCAGATTAATCATGATGGCTTCTGTGACCTTTAACAAGCGACTATTTTGTGTGTTAAACAACATACGAAATGCATTGTCAATATTATAATCTCTCGGTCCTTGAGTTTCCCATGTTTTACAGCGGCCCTTATGAAAGCAAAACATAGTGACGCTGTAAGCTACATGAAGTCTTGACACGAATTTGTTGAAGACCCATGCTTCATTTGGTAACAAAGAGCACCAGAAGAAGAGAAAGAAGCCCTAGACTGGCACCGGATTTGACCGATGAAAAGCACGAGAGCCAGGGTCAGAATGAAAACAATAAAGACACATTTCTTCTAAGAATGGTTGGTTTATTTAGCGGTATCCAGCTCTTATATGTTGTTTATGACAAATATGACTGTGCATCTAATGTGTTTACAGGCCAGCTTTACCAGCATAGACAAGTACTGGATGAAATGGATCAGAGACATAGTGTCAGAGGAATTCAGACTTGTTCTAGTCGGAAATAAAACAGACAAGTCGGCAAGCAGACAGATTGACAACAAGGTGTGTGTGTTTGTGTGTGATCTGTATTGTTTGTTTTAGTTTTAACAATGTGAATGCGTGTACTTTGCGTTTGTTCTACTATTGTTACATATAATATCTCGATGTTAACAAAGCGACTAATGTACTGTAGTAAGGACAGTTACCTGGTTTGTAGCATAGAATATCTAGTTCTTATATCGACTAATATACGGCAGAGTGGACGGTTTTTTAGTCTGTGACATAGACACATCGTCTTGTTGGTAGCATATATGTGGATACATTGATCAATATGCGGTAGAGATTAAGGTTCTCTTATATCTAGCATAGAACATCTCATCGCTAACACATATATGGCTATATCGACTAATATACCGTAATGGAACTTCTGTAATGTATAACATAGAACATCTCCTTTCCTTTCCATCCTTTACAGAATGAAGCTATGCGCATTATTCTTGGATGTACAAGAGATACAGCATGCAGGGCGATGCGCTACCTTCTTGATTTTCCAACCATTGAAGAGAGAATGCAAGTTTGCAGGGCACGCGCCTACCTCAGAATTAACGCAAACACACAGCATCCACTGCATAGTGAAATTAGGAAGGTGAAGGGCAGCAGGTTAAAAAGAGGACGGTCGTGGATGGGTCAAGCCGAAGACATTCTTCAACAGGTGTGTTCACTTGAGGACTTAGAACCTGGCGAGGAGTGGGTGCAAGTGCCAACAGACTTCTGCACATCCTTTTCAGTTTGCATCCAACTAGATAGAAAATGCAGACAAGAAAATCCGGCTGCTGTGGAGGCTGAAGTACAAGCGTTGATTTTCGAGAATTCGCTAGACAGTGACGCGGTCATCTACACAGATGGGTCGGTCGTCCGACATGTGAGAAGCTCATGGGCCTTTACAGCTCGGGCAGGAGGGAGAATTGTGAAGGAGGACTCTGGTGCTTTCACTGAAACCACAAGTAGCCTGACCATGGAAGTCATGGCAGTAAGTAAAGCAATAACATGGCTCGAGACACAGACATTCACTAGGGCTTGTTTCCTTAGCGACTCAATGAACATGATCAAGAGGATAGAGGAGGGGTCGATCCGAAGAGAATGGTTGCTGCCTCTGGAGCGGTCTCGGCTGGCAAAGATTAGTTTCATCTTCGTGCCAGGTCATGCGGGAGTACAAGGAAATGAGCGGGCTGACAAGCTCGCAGGTGAGGCTACTGTGGAGGGCGGACGCGCCATGGACCAGGCTGACATTCTGAATGCTCTACGAGAAGTGAGACTTTTGCAAGAACCAAGTGATGACTGTGAATCTACAACAATGGCCAGACTGCGAGAGCAGCAAATTAAAAGAGGGGTGGCCAAACAAGAACACTACGCAGGAAGCCAAAGAAGATTGATAAACCAACACAGAACTGGCGTCGTTAGCCGCTACACGCTGCGGGATTTGCTGAGGAGGGGATCCGAGCACTTATGGACTGAATGGTCCGATGTGCAACGAGGATGATCTGTCGACTAACTAACTAACTAACATAGAACATCTCGCTGGTAACATCGATTTGGCTACATCGACTAATATACGGGGAGTGTGGAAGCTTCTCCAATGTGTAATATAGACAATACAGTTGTTAACATGGGTGTGGCTACCTCGTCTAATATACAGTAGAGTTTAATGTTTTCTGGTGAACAGTATAGAACATCTGGCTGTTAACAATGCGACTAATGTACACTAACATGGACGGTTCTCTGGTGTGTAGCATAGATCATCTTACAATTACGTCGACTAATGTACACTAACATGGACGGTTCTCTGGTGTGTAGCATAGATCATCTTACAATTACGTCGACTAATGTACACTAACATGGACGGTTCTCTGGTGTGTAGCATAGATCATCTTACAATTACGTCGACTAATGTACACTAACATGGACGGTTCTCTGGTGTGTAGCATAGATCATCTTACAATTACGTCGACTAATGTACACTAACATGGACGGTTCTCTGGTGTGTAGCATAGATCATCTTGCAATTACGTCGACTAATGTACACTAACATGGACGGTTCTCTGGTGTGTAGCATAGATCATCTTGCAATTACGTCGACTAATGTACACTAACATGGACGGTTCTCTGGTGTGTAGCATAGATCATCTTGCAATTACGTCGACTAATCTACGGTAGAGTGGAATTTCTCTATTATTTAGCATAGAACAGCTAGTTGGTAGCACGCATTTCGTTACATCAACTAATATTTCGAGAGAGCACATAATGATGCTGTTGTTGCTTTGACTGTTTCTTTCAAGGGCTTACTTAATATATTTATATTATAATTCTTAAGTTAAATGTTTATCTTCTTGTACTTAGTACAATTTTTATTCTAGTTGTTACTTTACATATTTTTGTTCTAGTTAAGCGTTTAACTGTTTTTGCCTTTGTTGTTACTGTAAATTGTTCTGTTCTAGTAATTTACGTACATGTTTTTGCTCTTTTTGTGCTTTCAATGTTTCTACTCTATTCTGGTCTGATCCGGTATTCTGTAGATGGCCAAGCAATTCGCTGCGGATCATGGAATGTTGTACTACGAGACCTCAGCCAAGACAGGAGACAACGTAGATGTTGTATTCCTTGACGTAGGCAAGTGGTCTTACTTGTCTTGTACTCAATAAATAACATCATCAACATGTAGTATGTAGCAGGTGGTGTGCAGAACGTCGCTCCCATCCCAGCTCGCCTGAAAATCTTTTCGACTTTTTGCTAGTTCATCTGCTTCATTCATCCTCATGTCCAAGGTGTTAGTAATGTCCCGTGACCACCTTGGCGCTTGTCGACCCCTGCCTTATCTCCCAGGAACAATGACTTCCATCCGATCTGATCCCATATGTAGAAATAAAATCTTTCCACCTCGTTCAATCAGTCTTAACAGCCTTCGTTATAATTGTGGTGATTTAGTTTCTTTTGTCCTCTGTGTCATTTCCACCTGACTTTTCGATGCAGAAGAGCTTATGCCTGGAACATCAGCTGGGGGTTTGGTGGGCAGATTTTCCTTTGTGTCTGTTTCTTCCTGCTTTTCCGTTTGTCATTGATGGTTCCTAGCTTGTTTGTTTTGAATGGATGTAGTCCTTAGAAGGACTCATCCTTTGGTTTAATGGCTTCCATCATTGTTCCTCCACAAATGGTATCGGTAGAAGGGGTTGCTGCTGTGGGGTCTATAAGGAAGTACCAAAAGAACACAACATATTAAAAAGAAGAATGCCGAATGAAAACAAGAACGTTTATTCCTCCAAAGCCAGTGAGATGTTTAATATGGCCAACGTATTTCAATGTCCTTGGCATGGATCAGTTGTCTTCGATGGTCAGAACTTGTAGAATGTCAGTGTTGTTCTTATTCTTGGTTCGCGATAAGAGCCGCGGTGATTAAATGGTTTGTGCCCTTGATTGCCATGACAGTTTTCTGGTTTAATCCTCCAACAGAGGCAGGATTATGTTAACAAAAATGACGAGGTTTCTGAACGACCGACGCCTCATACCTTATAAATCAACACAGAAATAACTGGATAATATAAAAACATGGGACGCTACTCAAGTTCTTTATGAGATGTAGTTCTCATTCATTTAGAAAAGTTAGTATAATTGTTTCAGTCTGTCTGCAGTCAGACGTAACCGAATAATAAACCCGACAGCTACTCAGGTCTCTTTGAATAATTTCTGTCTGCCTGTCTTGTTACTATCTTTCAAGTCAGTCTTTAAAAGAAAGTCTTAAAAGTCGAGGGGATCGACTTCACTGCCCGGGGTTTTATCCTATATGGCTCGGTCTCTTTCCGCAGGGCGGCCTGACGAAAGCATCGCACAAAGTACGAACTCCGTAGCTCCAGCGACAACCCCCAGGAGTCTCCGAGAAAAATGCACTCGTGAACCGAAAGACGTAGCCTGGAATCGAACCCACAACCTTTGGAGCGCGAGGGAGACTCCCCCTTTTCAAGTCAGTATGCCTTGGTAATGTCTGATATATGTATATCTGACGACTACTGACATACCGTTGTCTGAGTTTGTTTACTAGTTACAAGGTGACGTACAATGACGAAAACATACCATCTGAATACTGTAAATAGCCGTGGTTGTTGAGAGCTGACGAAGAAGTAGACGACGAGGAGGTGGTGGTGACAGTGGGGGGAAGAGGAGGACGAGGAGGAGGAGAAGAAGAAGAAGAAGAAGAAGAAGAAGAAGAAGAAGAAGGATGAGGAGGAGGAGGAGGAGGAGGGGGGAGGAGAAGGAGGAGGAAGTGGAGGAGGAGGAGGAGGAGGTAGTAGTAGTACATTGTTTGTTGAATTTTTTTTGCATTTCCTATTTACAGGACATTGTTGTCAACACTTTAATTTTACTGCTGTTGTTAATGTCTTGGCAATTTACGTTTAGTGGTTTGCCATTGCTTTCTGAACGACCGGCTTCCAAACCAACACGTTAAAACCCAGCACAATGCGGTCTGCTTCCAAATTGGTCCCAGCTGTGTTTCGAACGCGGGTAAGCGGGCTTACGAATCGCGTTCATAAATCCTTAACCACGGAGACCGGCAAATGTACATTACTTATTAATTATTATACATTATAATTTATTATAGATCAGGCATTGTTTCTATCTGCAGTCAACCTTCTGGCAGATACAATTGAATCCTCCTTCAGCGAATCCTTGGAGGCTGCACAAGTGGGGCACGTCAAACACTCCTGCTGTTTTTGAAAGCTGTGCTGTGCTGGCAAGCATGAGCACAACGTCATGTTCAATGATTCCTACAGTTTCTACGTGAACATATCTGTTTCTTAAAGTCAACAGAATATAAAACCCTGAAACTGGAAAATGCTGTGGAAACCTTCAGCACGAATAAGATGAAATAACTATTTCAGTGACTTACATTCGATGAGAAGGAAAAAGCAACAGTTATTAGAAAAATGTAACATTGTGACAGCCTTGTTACATTTCTTTGTTGTTATTCTTTCGGCAGGATTGTGTCAAACTCTCAGTACCAGATGGACAAATGGATTGTCAACAAAATCAACAATGGGTCGGATGTTGTAATAAAAACAAACAATTTATTTATCTATATTTAAACACTGCCATATGTGACAGAAGCATTACCAACGAAGAAGACGCCGAATTGAGGCCCTAGAATTTATAAGATACCGAACTGAGGCCCAGTAATGTAGGTATACAGAAGAATAGGTCACATTTCGTGCACTGAAAAATAAAAACAATAACAAAGATGAAGAAGTCGAAGCAGAGAGCTGAATGAAGAAATCGTGCAGAAAATTCAACAAAGAAATATAAAAGAGAGCTGGAGGAAGGAATAAAGCAAGAAGCAGACACAGAGAACTGAATGAAGAAATAATACAGACAATCTAACAAAGAAATATAGCAGAGAGCTGGAGGAAGGAAATAAACAGAAAGAAGTCAATGATTTTGAGATTGTCTTTTAAAGAAACCTTTTTGACTCAGTATTGTTTAATATTATTTATTAAATTATAAGGGAAATAATAATGTTATCTTGTTTTATTCCGAAATTCATAAATGGTGTCTCTTTGTTTTAGTCACAATTTATAATTACTGGTTTCCGATCGGCATCTCAGATGATGAAAAGTACCCTATGTAATATGTTCCTTCCAATTACATGTCAGAAAGAGACCACTAAACCTGTTCTGCTGATGGCATTGCATTTTAGAATGTGAAGGAACAAACTAGGAAAAACTAGAAAGCAACCGAGATGTTCTTTCTGTGACAATTGCAAATACCATGAAAGAAGTGTAACTAGTAACGACTGAGTGGACAAATCTAACGAAAGTAGAACATCTTTATATATAAGCTTGAGGCAAACAATGTTCATTGTTTACGTAAAGAGAAGAGAAAAAGAACAATATATATATAAGACTGAGGCAAACAAGGTTTTTGTTTGCGTAATGAGTAGAGAAATAGAACATTAAATGTAAGAATGAGACACTATTCTGTCTTCATGTAAAGAGAACAGAAATAGAACAATATATGTAAAAATGAGACACTATTCTGTCTTCATGTAAAGAGAAGATAAATAGAACATTATATGCAAGTATGAGACAAAAAAGGTTCGTTGTTCATGTAAAGAGAAGAGAAATATACACATTATATGTAAGAATGAGACAAATAATGTTCTTAGTTCATGTAAAGAGAACAGAAATAAAACAATTTATTTCATGTAAAGAGAACAGAAATAAAACAATTTATCTAAGAATGAGACAATGTTCTTTGTTCATGTAAAGAGAAGAGAAATAGAACATTATGTGTAAGAATGAGACAAGCAATGCCCTTTGTTCGCGTGATTAGATGAAAAATAAAACATTATATGTAAGAATGAGACAATGTTCTTTGTTCACATAAAGAGAAGAGAAATAGAAAATATAAATAAGAATGGGACAAATAATTTTCTTTGAAAAGAGAAAAGAAAAAGATGTAAAGGGAATATAAATAGAACTTTATATATACGGATGAGGCAAACAATGTTCTTTGTTCATGTAAAGAGAAGAGAAATAGAACATCTTATATATAAATTGCGATCTCCGTCTGTCTGTCTGTCTGTCTGTCTGTCTGTCTGTCTGTCTGTCTGTCTGTATGTCCGTATGTCCTTTGTGCGCTCGCGAACGGCCTATCCGATTGAGATGAAATTTTCTACACGTCTTCCTTTCATTCCAGTGCAGCCCACTGTCATATTTTTTTAGTGTGAAATCGGCTGCTTACCCAATATTATTTCATTTTTCACTTTTCATTATAATTTAATATATCTCAGGGGACTTAACTCTGTAAAAGTTATTTCAAGGGGCATAACTTTTCTGTATAACTTATAGTCATATTGTGGCATCGTTTTCAAAGATTTATAAACTCTTTGTCCATAGTTATGTACCGGCATATGAGTTATAATAAATAATGATACAATCTGTAAGGCATTTTCAAAGTTTTCATAAAAATAATGCACAATGCATAACATTGTAACTCATCTTTTATGCTTAAGAAGTTACTGCAGGTGATTAGAAAAAGTTTTCATTAAAAATAATGGATGGTGGGTGGAAGGACATTCTTTTAAGTTACTTTTTTTGTTGTATGAATTTAATGAGACGCTACCCTCCAGGAGCTGGGCAAAGCCACGCCGGGTCAGATAGATAGACAGACCCACCTTTTCGCTTGCAGTGTCTAAAGCGGCATATGCGTTAAAACCCTCACTAATCCTCTCCAACGCCCTACTATCCAAGAAACTTGATTCTCTTAAATGACTCAAACTATCAACTTGCCTCCGACCTCAACGTTATACTTACGAATTAATAACTCATAGTACGCCCTACTTCCGCCGACACTCCTCAGCCACCTCCTCACGACCTCATAATCATCCCCGTCCTTAATCCTACCGTCTTCCTCATTTATCTCATCCAATTCCCTCCTCCTAAATCCTTGCGAATGTCACAGGTAAATCCCTATCCCTCCTCCCCCGTTCATCTCTAACCACTCCTACTCCATAACCAACTCCTCCTCAATTAATCCTAAAGTATCATCCTCCCTACCTCCTCATCCTCTCTCTCTTCCCTCCCCCTACCTCTACTCACTCTACTCCTCCTCATAAACATCCCTCTTCTCCTAATCGTCCCCTCATAATAACCCTCCTCCCTCATCCTCTCTCATCCTCTCCATCTCTCCTCTCCGTCCTCTTTCATATGCCTCCTCCTCTACTAATAACTCTCTTTCTTCATCATCCATCTTCCTCTCTTCATCACTATCCCTCCTATCCCGCCTCCTCTACGTGCCTCCCTCCTCAATCCCCTCTACTCCTACTCCTCCTCTCTCAACCTCTCCTACGCGCACCCTCTTCAATCACTCACTCCTCCTCCCCTCCTTTCCTACCTCATACTTATCCTCTTTCCCTCTCCCTCATAATTCAATCCTCCCCTCCTCTCCCCCTCACCTCCTCCTCCCCTCCTCTGTCCTCTCCTCTCTCCCCACTCCTCTCTGTCCCCCTGCGTTCTCTCTATCCTTCTCCTCCTACCTCCCCCTTCTCCCCCTCCCTCTCCTCTCCTTCCTCCTCTCCTCGCCCCCCTGCCTCCTCTCCTGCCCCTCTTCCTCCTCCCTCCTCCTTCTCCTATCCTTCCTCCTCATAATCCTCCTCCCTCCTCTACTCCTATCTCCTCCTCTCTCTCCCTCCTCCTCCTCTCCAGGAGGTACACCACCCTCCGAAGAGAGTCTCCTATGGATCAGAGTCAGAGCGCATCCCTTTCCTAGCCTCCTACGCCTCGCGCTCCGTCCTCCTCCCGTCCTCGCACCGCGTGATTCTTCCGCGCACCAGCACTTCTTCCCTCAAGCTAACGGGACCAGCAAGGTCCAGCAACGTCTCCTCATCCGGCTCCACATGCTCGGCATTTCCTTCGACTGCTTCGGGATGCTGCTGCAGAGCGTCCATTACACCCAAGTAATTGTGTGAGAACGTGAAAGACCTTTCAAGTGCTCTTTCTAATGCTTTTTGTAAGTTGGTCTTCGTTTATCTAAGGTTGTTCTAACTGCAACCAATAAATGATTAGACAGACAGGCAGACAGACAGACAGACAGACAGAGAGGGAGGGACGGACAGACAGACAGACAGACAGACAGACAAACAGACAGACAGACAGACAGACAGAGTCGGGAACGGGAACTTATATGACTACTTATATGAATTAAATGAGATGCTCGCCATCAGGGGCTGGGCGAAGCCGGGCCGGATCAAGACAGACAGACAGACATATAGACAGACAGACAGACAGATAGATAGTCGGGAACGGGAACGGGAGCTTATATGACTACTTATATGAATTAAATGAGATGCTCCACACCAGGGACTGGGCGAAGCCGGGCCGGGTCAGCTAGTTATATATAAAAATGAGGCAAACAATGTTCTTTGTTCATGCACTGAGGAGAGAAATATAACATTATATTTAAGAATGAGGTAAACAATGTTCTTTGTTCGTGTGGTGAGATAAGATATAAAATATTTTATGTAAGAATGAGACGATTTTCTTTGTTTACGTAAAGATAAGAGAAATAGAACATTATGTATAACAATGAGACAAACATTGTTCTTTGTTCATGTAAATAGAACAGAAATAGAACAATATATGTAAAAATTAGACAATGTTCTTTGTTCATATAAAGAGAAGAGAAATATAAGAACGAGACAAACAAAGTTCGTTGTTCGTGTAATGAGAAGAGAAATAGAACATTATATATAAGAATGAGGCAAACAATGTTCTTTGTTTTTGTAATGAGAAGAGAAACAATGGAAAATTTGATGACTACTGGAAAGAGGTAGAGGCAGACAGAGAGAAATGATGCTGGATCGACGTAGACAGTAGCATGGAGGCGAGCATCTAGTCACTGGACTGCCATAGTCCCCAAACATCTAGTCATTAAACTGCCACAGTTCCCACACGTCTAGCTACTAGACAGCCACAGTTCCAAAACATCTAGCAACTAGACTGCCACAGTTTCCACACATCTAGTCGCTAGACTGCCACAGAGTCCACACGTATAACCACTAGACTGCCACGGTCCACACATATCTAGCCACTAGACTGCCCCCAGTTCCCACACGTCTAGCCATTGGACTGCCACAGTTCCCACACGTCTAGCCACCAATCGACCACAGTTCCCACACATCTAGCCACTAGACTGCCACAGTTCCCACACGTCTAGCCACCACACGACCACAGTTCCCACACGTCTAGCCACTAGACTGCCACAGTTCCCACACGTCTAGCCACCACACGACCACAGTTCCCACACGTCTAGCCACTGGACTGCCACAGTTCCCACACGTCTAGTCACCACACGACCACAGTTCAAACACGTCTAGCCACCACACGACCACAGTTCCCACACGTCTAGCCACTAGACTGCCCCGTTCCACACGACCAGTTCCACCGTCTAGCCACTAGACTGCCACAGTTTACTCACGTAATAGCCACCACACTACCACAGTTCCCACAGTCTAGCCACCAATTGACCACAGTTCCCACACGTCTAGCACTAGACTGCCACAGTTCCCACAAGTCTAGCCACCACACGACCACAGTTCCCAAGTCTAGCCACTAGACTGCCACAGTCCCACACGTCTAGCCACCACACGACCACAGTTCCCACACGTCTAGCCACTAGACTGCCACAGTTTCCACACGTCTAGCCACCACACTGCCACAGTTCCCACACGTCTAACCACTAGACTGCCACAGTTTCCTCACGTCTAACCACCACACGACCACAGTTCCCACACGTCTAGCCACCACACTGCCACAGTTCCCATACGTCTAACCATTAGACTGCCACAGTTCCCACACGTCTAGCCACCACACGACCAGTTCCCACACGTCTAGCCACCACACGACCAGTTCCCACACGTCTAGCCACTAGACTGCCACAGTTTCCTCACGTCTAGCCACCACACTACCACAGTTCCCACACGTCTAGCCACAACACTGCCACAGTTACCACACGTCTAGCCACCATACTGCCACAGTTCTCACACGTCTAGCCACCATACTGCCACAGTTCCCACACGTCTAGCCACCATACTGCCACAGTTCCCACACGTCTAGTCACCACACGACCACAGTTCCCACACGTCTAGCAACACACGACCACAGTTCCCACACGTCTAGCCAGGTGGCTGGACGACCACAGTTCTCACACGTCTAGCCACTAGACTGCCACAGTTCCCACACGTCTAACCACTAGACTGCCACAGTTCCCACACGTCTAACCACTAGGCTGCCACAGTTCCCACACGTCTAGCCACTAGACTGCCACATTCCCCACACGTCTAACCACTAGACTGCCACAGTTCCCACACGTCTAGCCACTAGACTGCCACAGTTCCCACACGTCTAGCCACTAG
>JACEFZ010014525.1:32500-98546 GCA_014155875.1 Cepaea nemoralis
CACACGCGGCCAACCCTTTTTTTTAAACAAAAACAAAATCAAGCATATACACATGTGAATTGTGTACATGTGGCCAGGCTCCCGGCCAAGCGAACGGAAAAAAAAACAAATGCTTCGATTAATTCAAAAGTTCCAATCCCAAAAAAGTAAAAGTACAGAAATAAAATTATAACGTACCTAAAATAAATCCATTATTTTTAATGAAAACTGGTTGTTAATCACCTACATGGCTGTAGATAATTCTTTAAACATAACAAGATGAGTTAGAAAATTTTCACTTATATATGCACTATTGTTATGAAAACTTTGAAAATGCCTTAAAGATTTTATCATTATATATTATAACGCATATGCCTGTAAATAACTGTAGACAAACAGTTTATAAAGCTTTGATAGCAATGCAACAATTATATATAAAATATACAGCAATGCTATTAAATGTTATGTCCCTTGATATAACTTTTCTTAAGTTAAGTCCCCTCGCTATATATAAATTATAATGTAAATTAAAATATTAAATTTTATTAAGTAAATAACTGTTTGTACACTAAGAAACTATGACAGTTGGCTGTACTGGAATGAGTAGAAAACATGTAGAAAATTTCATCTCAATCGGATGGACCGTTCGCGAACGCATCAATGACATCCGGACATACATTGCATTTTATATATAGAAATAAATCTAGTGTTTAATACATACTTGTCCGCACCAACTCGAACCTTCGCCGAGCTTAGCCACACTGTGTATGCTAGTGCAACGCTTGAATTTTTCAAACCATTCTCTTCTGGACTTTAAATTACGAAGTAGGTACACTAGCATTCGTCCCAGGCATCTTCTTAATTAGATCGACATACAACAGTCTGACCTTTTCACATATGATTGCCTCCGAAACAGAATCGCCGTCTAACTGTTTTTGATTTATCCAAATTTCGACATCCTCAATTGTTTGCGATCTCTGTTTCCTTTCGCGACATTAGCCTCCTTTATTGTTTCCTTTTTCGCCACAATAGAACTTATCGTGAATGGCAATTTCCCACATTTGCGGCCGATTTCAGCAATCTTAATGCCGCTCTCGTATTTTTCAATGATTTCCTTCTTCAACTCGAACGTATTCCTGGCTTTTTTCTTCGATGAGCTGCTGGTTCTGGAAACTGTCTTTGGTCCCACGATGAAGCTAACAGGAATGGGTTAACGTATTAGCAAATGATGCTCACACAACGAGAAACAACGCCAAACTGAGCAGAAGAATGCGTGGATCCCTTTGTTTTCGCAGAATTAGCAGCGAGGTCCCTTGGGCAGGCCGACGAAATCCGAAGCAACTGATGAAAACCAAGACAAATTTTTCTCGGAAAAAAGGAGACACAATGGATTTCGCAACCACATGTATACAAAACTGACGACTGGTAAATCAGCCATGTGCACGTGCAGACAACAGATCACATACTACAAGACTATCCGGAAAAATGCATGTCTATAAAAGCTTCTGGCCTAGAGAAACGAAAGTGGAAGATAAACACCGTGGACCACTGAGCAAACTAAACGACACAGTTACGTTTATACAAGAGATAGCATTGCATTGCAGATTTTAACAGTCAATTTCAGGCGAACCATAGAAAAAGACTGTGGCCGAGTAAGTGTGAACAGACTAATTCAGTAGTGAACTCTGGGAAGGCCATTGCATTATTATATATTATTATATATATTGCTCGTTGAACAACCCTACTGGGAAAACAGACCGACTTAGAAATATCTTTAAACGGCAATGCAGTTGAACAAAGTAATGCACTGAAATATCAAGGTGTGACATTTGATTGTATCCTTTATATAAATACCATATAGTAAATTTAAGTTAGTTGCGAATATTGAATATACAGAATATTTCAGTCAACCCCCGCATTTATTGGCTGAGATTTTGCAGTTTCAGTTCAGTAGTTTGCCATTGATTTCTGAATGGCCGACGTCTTATACCATAAAAATCAACGCAAACGGTCTGTTTCCAAAGCGCCCGAGACTGACGTAGAACCCTTGACCCGGTATATAGGGGAACTAGAACCCGTGACCCGGTATATAGGGGAACTAGAACCCGTGACCCGGTATATAGGGGAATTATGAAATTGCGCCTCTCACAATCCCCTGAACCACAGCTCCAATTATGTAATAAATAAAGACCCTTTTCCATGTCTCTGAGACATGTGATGATGGTCTCATATTTTATAGACACTCAACACTCGATAGTTGGTGTGGTCAGTATCAGGCAAACCACATTGACGTCCTTTGACTTGTCCTGGTACTCATTTTAGGCTGGGTCGATCTGGGAGTTTAAGTCAATAAAAATTATCTTCTCCTCCATGGGAATTCGAACACATGACCACCGTGTCGGTAGGCAAGCTTACTAGCCACAAGGATTATAAATATACCATATGACTCCGATAATACTATCAAGACCTTCGTACATCTATAAAATATGATTAGTTATCCATGCGCCCGATAATTTATTTCTCTATTAAATGACTAAGTGCCAATAGCCTATAAATCGTCTTATTCGAATTTCGTGTAATCGTCATGGGGCTTATAACTCAATCTATAGTTAAAATATTAATACAGTAGTTTTCCCTATGCAACCCCCTTTAATTGGATATAATACAACATGTCTGCTACCATATTAACAACTTTTAAGTCATACCTATGACACACCCCTACTTCCCATTTTCCGCCATCCACTTTTGTCTGGTCCTGACCTACTGTTTGTATGGTACTGAATCTTTTACACCATAACAATAACTTCAGAACCTTCTATGGACACCAGCTGCGGGTATAAGCTTTTCTGTCCTTTTATCATCATGTAGCAGATCCTTAACATAAGGTCGGTCTTATGACGATCAGCCAAAACGTCTCTCGTTTCCTTGCCAGTTCAGTTGATACATACACCCGCATGCGTTAGGAGTCTCGATGTCATGTGTCATTTTCATGCCTCTATTTCTAGATCCCTGACTCTACTTCCAGACCCCTGCCCCTACCTCCAGACCCCCGGTTCTACTTCCAGACCCCTGGTTCTACTTCCACACCCCTGGCTCTACTTTCACACCCCTGCCAATACCTCCAGACCGCTGGCTCTACTTCCAGACTCCTGGCTCTACTTCCAGACCCCTGGCTCTACTTCCAGACCCCTTGCTCTACTTCCAGACCAATGGCTCTACTTCCAGACCCCTGCCCATACCTCCAGACCCCTGCCCCTACCTCCAGGCCCCTGGCTCTACTTCCAGACCCCTGGCTCTACTTCCAGACCTCTGGCTCTACTGCCAGACCCCTGGCACTACTTCCAGACCCCTGGCTCTACTTCCAGACCCCTGCCCCTACCTCCAGACCCCTGGCTCTACTTCCACATCCTTGGCTCTACTTCCAGACCCATGGCTCTGCTTCGAGACCCCTGGCTCTACTTCCAGACCCCTGGCTCTACTTCCAGACCCCTGGCTCTACTTCCAGACCCCTGGCTCTACTTCCAGACCCCTGGCTCTACTTCCAGACCCCTGGCTCTACTTCCAGACCCCTGGCTCTACTCCCAGACTCCTGCCCCTACATCCAGACCCCTGGCTCTACTTCCAGACTCCTGACTCTACTCCCAGACCCCTGGCTCTACGTCAAGACCCCTGCCCATACCTCCAGACCCCTGGCTCTACTTCCAGACCCATGCCCCTACCTCCAGACCCCTGGCTCTACTTCCAGACCCCTGCCCCTATCTCCAGACCCCTGGCTCTACTTCCAGACCCCTGACTCTACTTCCAGACTCCTGGCTCTACTTCCAGACCCCTGGCTCTACTTCCAGACCCCTGGCTCTACTTCCAGACCCCTGGCTCTTCTCCCAGACTCCTGCCCCTACATCCAGACCCCTGGCTCTACTTCCAGACTCCTGACTCTACTCCCAGACCCCTGGCTCAACGTCAAGACCCCTGTCCATACCTCCAGACCCCTGGCTCTACTTCCAGACCCCTGCCACTACCTCCAGACCCCTGGCTCTACTTCCAGACCCCTGCCCATACCTCCAGACCCCTGCTCCTACCTCCAGACCCCTGGCTGCTCTACTTCCAGACTCTTGGCTCTACTTCCAGACCCCCGGTTCTACTTCCAGACCCCTGGTTCTACTTCCACACCCCTTTCTCTACTTCCACACCCCTGCCAATACCTCCAGACCGCTGGCTCTACTTCCATACTCCTGGCTCTACTTCCAGACCCCTGGCTCTACTTCCAGACCCCTGGCTCTACTTCCAGACCCCTGGCTCTACTTCCAGACCCCTGCCCCTACCTCCAGACCCCTGGCTCTACTTCCAGACCCATGCCCCTACCTCCAGACCCCTGGCTCTACTTCCAGACCCCTGCCCCTACCTCCAGACCCATGGCTCTACTTCCAGACCCCTGACTCTACTTCCAGACTCCTGGCTCTACTTCCATACCCCTGGCTCTACTCCCAGACTCCTGCCCCTACATCCAGACCCCTGGCTCTACTTCCAGACTCCTGACTCTACTCCCAGACCCCTGGCTCTACGTCAAGACTCCTGCCCATACCTCCAGACCCCTGGCTCTACCTCCAGACCCCTGCCCCTACCTCCAGACCCCTGGCTCTACTTCCAGACCCCTGCCCATACCTCCAGACCCCTGCCCCTACCTCCAGACCCCTGGCTCTACTTCCAGACTCTTGGCTCTACTTCCAGACCCCTGGTTCTACTTCAAGACCCCTGGTTCTACTTCCACACCCCTGGCTCTACTTCCACACCCCTGCCCATACCTCCAGACCCCTGGCTCTACTTCCAGACTCCTGGCTCTACTTCCAGACCCCTGGCTCTACTTCCAGACTCCTGGCTCTACTTCCAGACCCCTGGCTCTACTAGACCCCTGGCTCTACTCCCCGACTCCTGGCTCTACTTCCAGACCCCAGCCCTTACCTCCAGACTCCTGACTCTACTTCCAGACCCCTGGCTCTACTTCCAGACTCCCGGCTCTACTTCCAGACTCCTGGCTCTACTTCCAGACCCCTGGCTCTACTTCCAGACTCCTGGCTCTACTTCCAGACCCCTGGCTCTACTTCCAGACCCCTAGCTCTACTTCCAGACACCTGGCTCTACTTCCAGACTCCTGGCTCTACTTCAAGACTCCTGGCTCTACTTCCAGATGCCTGGCTCTACCTCCAGACTCCTGGCTCTACTTCCAGACTCCTGGCTCTACTTCCAGATCCCTGGCTCTACTTCCAGACCCCTGGTTCTACCTCCAGACCCCTGCCTCTACCTCCAGACCCCTTGTTCTACTTCCAGACCCTGGCTCTACTTCCAGACTAATGGCTCTACTTCCAGATCCCTGGCTCTACTTCCAGACCCCTGGCTCTACTTCCAGACCCCTAGCTCTACTTCCAGACACCTGGCTCTACTTCCAGACTCCTGACTCTACTTCCAGACCACTGGTTCTACTTCCAGACCCATCCCCCTACTTCCAGACCCCATGCCCCTACTTCTATACCCATCCTCTACTTCCAGACCCCTTGCTCTACTTCCAGACCCTGGCTCTACTTCCAGACTACTGGCTCTACTTCCAGATCCCTGTCTCTACTTCCAGACCCCTGGTTCTACTTCCAGACCTCTGGTTCTACTTCCAGACCCCTGGCTCTACTTCCAGACCCCTGGCTCTACTTCCAGACCCCTGGCTCTACTTCCAGACTCCTGACTCTACTTCCAGACCACTGGTTCTACTTCCAGACCCATCCCCCTACTTCCAGACCCCATGCCCCTACTTCTATACCCATCCTCTACTTCCAGACCCCTTGCTCTACTTCCAGACCCCTGGCTCTACTTCCAGACCCCTGGCTCTACTTCCAGACTCCTGGCTCTACTTCCAGACCCCTAGTACTACTTCCAGACCCCTCCTCCTACTTCCAGACGCCTGCCCCTACTGCTATACCCATCCTCTACTTCCAGACCCCTGTTCCTGCATCCAGACCTCTGTTCCAACTTCCAGACCCCTGTTCCTATTTCCAGACCTCTGCCTTTACTTCCAGACCCCTATCCCTGCTTCCAGACCCCTGTCCCAACTTCCAGACCCCTGCCCTTATTTCCAGACCTCTGCCCCTACTTCCAGACCCTTGCCCCTACTCCCAGACCCCTGCCCTTACTTCCAGACCTCGCTCCTACTCCCAGAAACCTGCCCCTACATCCTACTTCCTAGCTCTACTTCCAGAAACAATGCCGTTCATCACTGTTCTTTCCAGACCATGGTCGTTGACCATGACATCAATTATTCCAGTTTCCGATGTATGATGCTGGTTATGAGCTTCGCTGTTCAGGCGATGTAGTATGTCAGTATATTTCTTCTTCTTGGTTCACGATATTCTAAGAACGTGTCTGTATTAATTTAGTTTACAAGAGTCGAATCCCATCTTTACTTATTGCGACATAGTCCATGGCTCACATCCGTGTGCTACCAAAGGCATGTTTTCACAAGTTTAATGTAAATTTTTTTTTTTTGCTGATGTTTTGTCTCGTCGTCATGATGTATCAGCTCCTACACAGAACGTCATTCTCACCACGACCCGCCGATAAGTTTCGCTACCTCTTGTCATTTCTCTTGCCTCTTGTCATTTCTCTTGCCTCTTGTCATTTCTCTTGCCTCTTGTCATTTCTCTTGCCTCTTGTCATTTCTCTTGGTCTCTTTTCATTTCTTTTGCCTCTTGTCATTTTTCTTGCCTTCTGTCATTTCTCTTGCCTCTTGTCATTTATTTACCTCTTATCACTTCTCTTGCTTCTTGTTATTTCTCTTGCCGCTTGCTCACACACGTCCGAGGTTCCTCCAATGCTCCGTGACAGTCTGTTTCCGTGTCTCATATCGAACTGAAATGACGATACTTCTGTAGCGAACTTAATTGTATGCCTCACAAACCTGATGTTGATAGGATAATTTATGTTACTTATCTTTATTATGAAGAGAGATCTTAAGAACTATATCGAGCCAGTCCTGATGTAAGCAAGCAAATCATGGACTATTAGCAGAAACATGAGGAATTACGTGGATTTTGCGGAGATGTGGTTTTATAGAAGAATGATGAGAACACGCTGGGCTGATAGAAAAAGCAATGATGATATCTTTAAAGACGTTAACTTTCAAAGTGTACTGATCACTCGCAACAGAAGATGACAGTCCGCATTCCTTGCGATGTCATGAGAAGCTGGAGTATGTCGTCACAACGGGAAGGTTGGAACGAACGAACTAACGAACGAACAAACGAACGAAGGAACGAACAAACTTTATTTTAAAAGGGTTAAGAATTGGGCACGCAGGTCCGTCTAACATTCTGCCCTTCTATCACTCTCTTGGAGAGGAAGAGAGACATACGTAGACCAAGAGATAAGATTCTAGACAGGTTTAACATTATAGCATGAATAACCATCAGTATCAGAAATTATTGGCAGCAGATGAAACAACAGACTGTGGACAGATACGATTCCCAACAGCGCACGGCATGTACTGTAAAACGATTGTTTAATCTTAGCCTGGAAGCCACCAGTCCTTGTTGCATCCGTGCCATATTGTTTCTGGCTAAACAGTAGTTTGAGAAGGTAGTTGAAATGTTGCCATAACTCATATTACATCAGTGTAAGGCTACTTTTGGAGTGTTCTAGTACACTTATTGCATCACATTTCTATTTTTATAATAACACGAGCGTATGTGTACTCTTAAAATCTTCTAGTACATTGGATGAAATTACGTGCTGGATAAGGTAGCTAATGTACTCACAGCTACAGTGTAAATTGGTCTACACAGTGCAATTACCTTAGCGCGTAATCTGAATATACGTATATACATATGTATGTATGTATGTATGTTCGTGAGAGAGAGAGAGAGAGAGAGAGAGAGAGAGAGAGAGAGAGAGAGAGAGAGAGAGAGAGAGAGAGAGGACAGAGAGAGACACACACACACACAGAGACACACAGAGAGAGTGTGCGTGTATACGAAAGAGTAAGAAGCATACACACAGACTGATGAACATATAGACAGAAATATAGTCAGTCAGGCAGATAGATAGATGTATGTCTGTCTGTTTGTTTGTCGTCTACCTACCTGTCTGTGTGTGTCTGTCTGTACGTACGTATTACGTATGCACGCATGTACGCACGTAGGTGGGTAGGTAGGCATGTAGGTAGGTAGGTAGGCAAGTAAGTAGACAGACAGACAGGCAGGCAGACAGATCGGTTTTGACAGCAGCAGAAAACTACAATATGTGATATGTGATATGTGATATGTGATATGTGATATTTTTATCGCTCTCTCACTATAAACTCAAGCATAGTCGACACACGTGCTACTACTTCTAGTGAACTGGGGGTGATTTTTGCTTGTGGTTTAGCTTTCTCCATTACCAGTGTCATTTGCCTTCACACGAACCCATTCCGACTTCAGAGGTACTTGTAAGTTACGTCCCCACGTCAAAGTCAACAAGTCAACATTTCAGTTCAACTGATCCATGTAGGGGTTGAACCTGCTACCTCGGCATGATCACACCGCAAGTTTAAGAGCGAGCGCTGATATCCATTAGGCCAAACTGATCTCCCAATATATGATGAAACGATTGGCTTTAAAATAACAGTGATGGGGGAATTGTTCTTGGTAGGGGTCGACTTGAAAATAACAGTGATGGGGGAATTGTTCTTGGTAGGGGTCGACTTGAAAATAACAGTCATGGGGGAATTATTCTTGGTAGGGGTCGACTTGAAAATAACAGTCATGGGCGAATTATTCTTGGTAGGGGTCGACTTGAAAATAACAGTCATGGGCGAATTGTTCTTGGTAGGCGTCGTCTCGAAAATAACAGTGATGGGGGAATTATTCTTGGTAGGGGTCGACTTGAAAATAACAGTGATGGGGGAATTGTTCTTGGTAGGGGTCGACTTGAAAATAACAGTGATGGGGGAATTGTTCTTGGTAGGGATCGACCAGGACGAGGATGGAGATGGGACGTTGCATACACTTTTGTGCACGAGGCAGGAGAAATGGCAAGAGATCGAGGGGCTTTTCCACCCGCCGCCACGAGAGCGCCGTTCTGTAGAGGACTTACACCTTGATGATGATGATGATGTTGATGATGATGATGATGATGATGATGATGATGATGATGATGCTGCTGCTGATGATGATGATCATGATGTTGATAATGATAATAAAACAAGAAAGGTAGTATTATTAAGTATTAAATCCTGCAGGAAAACAGTACAAATAAACACATGTGCTTACCTGACAAAATCACTAATAAAGACTACAGCAAGTATAAATAGAACACAGCTATCCAACTTGTCGTTATTTAATACTTTTGTTAATAACGATACAGACATACATATTACTAAAATAATATGACATTAAAATACAACATAATGTACATTAAAAATAATAGTAATATTTATAATGTGGAGATGTGATGGACGGGTGGACTTCTGTGGATATCAATACATCGATGTCATCCTAGGGATGTTAGTCACTTATGTTTGTATTATTTTCCCATCTTTATCATGTTCCCTGCCGATAAGCGTGGGCGTTTATGTTTCGCCATCTCACGCGACTACCAGCGTCGTGGATCAGCTCAGTGTTCTTGTCTCGACTATACCGCGTGGCCAAGCCATCCAGGTATTTACTTCTCTGCCTTCCCCTTGTTCTTTTACCCTCGATCTTGCCAATACTCAACAAGTTCTCTAGTTTATTTCTTTTCATAACATGTCCAAAGAATTTTGACTAACTACGTCTAATTTATCTAATAAGTTTGCGCTTTTTGATCTGCCTCTCGTAGGACTTGCTCATTGGTTTTACTGTCTGTCCATGGTATTCTTTGCATTGTCCTTAGAAACCAAAATTTCACAGCCATCAGATGTTTTTCAGCTTGTCTGCTCATTGTCCACGCTTTACATCAATCCAAAAGTACAGGTTTTATGTACCTCAAATTTCTTTTTATCGTTGCAAATACATCTTTTTTATTGGTCAGCATGTTTTCCATCTTGCAAAAGGCTACTTTTGCCATGGCGATTCTTGTTCTAATCTCTTAATGGCATCTCCAATCATATGTTATGACTGTTCCGAGATAATTGTACCTATTCACTTGTTTAAGAATATTCCCATTTACTTGTATAAGCTATTACATTGTGGTGTTTCCTTCTTCTTAGCGACAACCATAATCTGTGTCTTCTTACAATATAATTCTAACCCTACTTGTTCCCTATGTGCAACAACCGCATCTACTAAATGTTGCAGATCCTGCTAACTGTCTGCAATCAATACGTTATCATCTGCATATCTAATGTTATTGACGGTATGTCCCCATTGATGATTCCTTTCATATCTTCTACATTTCTGAAAATATTTTCACATTATAGGCAAAAAAAAAAAAAAAAACCTGGAGACATTACACATCCCTGTCTCAGATCTCTCTTTTTGTTTTCCCACAAGATTTATCAACACTTTTGTTTCCTCGTGTGTTATAAATGTGTTAATTTGAGGTCAAGGCCAGAAAACCGATATTATTATTATTATTATCAAATTCGGTCATAGCTCTTGGTTGTTGTGTTAATGTCCACAAGATGAAGAATCCATGCCACTTTAAGTGGGGTGGTATGTCAGTTCAGCTGGGGTGGTATGTCATTGAATAAAGAACAGAGTGGGCTCATCTTTCCAAACTGACTGTATATTCTTCCGCGAGAAGAAAGTGACAACAATTGGACGTGGTTCAGGAAGTCAGCGATTTGAAGACGGCGTTACGTGAGACGCCACTGACGTCATCGGCTGCCCTAGTGGCACGCTGGCCTAGATCGAAGGGGCTGGTCGGGTTTTCAGGACATTACAGATTCAGTAAACAATTGGAGAATGACAGCGCAACTGTTGTGGTGTCAGTCTGATGTAACTGCTCGTATCTACAGATTGATGAGTGTTCTTCCTGCCGTCTGCTTCTTCATGCAAGTCAACAGCATTATTGAAACCAAGGACTATTAACCGATAAAGTGCTGTGGGATGATGAATCGTCTTAAACGATTTCCCACATCTGCTTATATATCGCCGAAATGTTGTCATTGCAAACTGTTGTCTCAATTAAAATATCAATACAGCAAATTTCCTAAGCAACTTTCTTTAATTTCTTCTTCTTCTTCTTCTTCTTCTTCTACTTGACTCCTAGATAGTTTGGATTTTCTTCATGGCGCAATATTTTTCCATTCAATACCAGCTTAGGTTGCTGAGTTTTATTTGAGAGGGAGAACACTGTGCATGTTGTTTTCTCCTCACTTATCTTCACTAGCCATGATTTTGACCTGTCTTCTAGCGCTAATAGGGCTTGTTGTATTCTGCTGTTAGCTGTACTAATATATTCTTCAGATGTCCATATGGCTAGGTCATCTGCAAAGGATGATGTGTGTACTCTGGCTGGAAAATGTTCCGTGTTGTCGTTTATATATGCTAGGAATAATGTTGGTGAAAGAACTCCTCCTTGGGGGACACCTTGCTCCAACAGCATCATTTTGCTGGTTTGTCCTTGTACTTTTGTTCTGGCAGTTCTGTTCTCAAGGTAGTGGCTGATCCATTTGTACATTTTCCCACAAACATGCATTTTTTGCAGTTTTACTTTCAGTCCTTCCTTCCATAATTTATCAAATGCGTTTTCTAAATCTATCCAGACCGCTATTGTGTGCGTTTTCTCTTGGAAGGTGTGACAAATTAGATGATTGACAGAGGACCTAGTTAGTAGTGTTCTCTGGAGATATAAATTGAATAATAAATATACAAGATAAAGGATATGATTTAGCACGTTTTGTCTAGAGGTCACTCAAATGAGCTAATCATTCCCGCATTAGCCTTTTTGGAGAACCATTTTTCTTTGGCTCAAACCCCCACTGTGATACCACTATGTATCTACACAGAAATTTATAAAAGAAGAAAAAGGTTTCCCCAAGACCAAAAGAAGATCTGAACTCTTCGCCTCTGTACAACTGAGGATCCATCTCTCTCATTATAATGTTGCCAGTGTGCTATTCGTCCGTCACATTAGATCTTCTTCCTTTCTTTAATTTTGTCAGTGTGACCTATATCAGTTTTGTCCAATTGCTTTGGGACTAGGATTCAGGTTTTGTAGACAAACTCAACAATAACTGTACATTACATCTGCTGGACAAGACATCTACATGACAGTTTCTTGACAAAAGTGGGACATACATTCACAAGGAATTGTGTACACCAGCCATTGTACAAGACTTGCATCATAAGAGATACCTGACAACATCTATACCAGACTTTTCACAATATGTATAATCAACCACAGCACTTAAGACAGTCACCAGAGACAACACTTGACAGCAACTGTACAAGACATTCTCTTGAGACATGTACTTAAAACACTGATTCATTAAATATCCTTTATTGAGCTGATGGTGAGTCGAGTGGTGACCCTTGTTTCATCCCCTGGCATGTCAACACTTCAACAAGGTACATTCATAATGCACAAATATGCTAACATGCATGCAGATAAACATGATACCACACTCGGATCCCTCCTCCAACCAATAACCAACTCTCCTCCTCCTCCTCTCCAATATCTAACTACCCCACTCAGTTACAGTATCTGTCTTCCATTCCTGTCTCCTGGGAATTTGATAAAATCTTATCATGGGAAACTCAAGGAAGGAACTACTTTTCTGGATCAGTTGGCACCCTGTTATCATCAGCAATGGATGTTGGGAAAGCTCCAGGTTGCAGACTTCCTGTAATAAGTTCCATGGCAGATTCATTCCTCTTGAGAACTGAATTTGGGACGATGATACGGTACTGTCTCTCACTGTTGACCAGACTGTCTGTGAAAATTGTCACTGGGGACTTCACATATCCAGTCCACCTCACTTATCTTCAAGTCTTCATTCTTAAACACTGTGTGAGCACCAGGCTGGAGATTAACCAAGACAAGTTCTAGCCAAACAATCCATTGCCTTGAATGGGGTTAACAACCAGACTTGTTGTTTTCGTTCTCAGATGATTCTGATAAATATGATCACTGTCAGGATCATTATAAGACCACTATACTTCTACCCATTGAAGTCTTCAGAACTATTTTTCTCCCTTATTTATATCCAGCTGTTTGAGAGCTGAGCTGAAAGCCTCTAAGAAATTCCCATATTGTGGGTTCTAGAAGATTTCACTTATAGAGAGTTGGTTCTGGATTCTGGGACTACTGGTTAGTTTTTCCAGATGATATATGGATGCCTCTCCACCATCCTGTCTGTTCTCTGTTGATATACAAAATGGCACAACATCTCTTTACATTTGTTAAAAGATAATGTTATCATACATCAACATACACAGATTGGAGATGGGGATGTTCAGGGAGGATGTTGACCAAACACACCTCTCCTAGTTGATGATGTAGTGAATTTCACTGTGATGTACTGTGGTAATCACAAGCCTATATGTGGAGACAGAGGTAGCTTACACAATTACAAGCATTTTAAGGCAAACAGCATAAGCAAGCATTGTGACATAGCAACATGGGCCAGGCATTGTGAAGGGAAATGGAAAATAGGCATTTACACCTGCAATATGCAATAGGTATTAACTAATGGCATTTACCAAATTAGCAGCCCAAACATCACTTCCAATGGCTGTCATGTTGGTGCATGAATGTCCTATTCCATATACACTTACACAGCAATGCCTGACCTCACCCCTTTTTCACCAGACTTGTCTCACAGGTACATCATCATCATCATCATCATGTGCTCTTTCCCCACTGAGTAATGTCCACAGTAGGTAATAGAAGCTCAATTGCATAGCAATTGTTCACATATGCACCAAAGCACATATGGGAAAAACATGTTTAGTCCTTGTAAATTTGCATGAGCCATACATTATATTCAGCCAACTAAGACACAGGTTCACACACCTATGGTTCTCTTAGGAACTAGTTTATATGAACCAACCAACAGTAGAGGTAACAGTGTAATACTTCAAAGAGAAATTGTATTAATTCTCTTGAGCATATAGCCACCAGGTATCACATGAACTTAGCAATTCTGGCGTGCCACACACAACCTGCTTACATACGGATATTGAAGCATCTTTCCTTCCACTAGATGTGAGAGGCTGTTTATTAAATCACCAACTCACTCACTCCAACATTCTCAGCATTTACAAAGGAACTTGTACATGTTTACATCACTCATTCCAATCCATACTGCCAATTGTTAACTCGCGAGAGCAAAGGTACAGTTGATTTAAGAATGAGTCATCCTAGGCATGAAGAATGCACAAGGGGTTTGGGTTTGCGAATTTGCATTGAGTGTACTATACATTCATCAAGCATACGCAACCAGTCACAACAAGGGGTTGATATGCACTTGGAGTATACAGCGTGAAAGACATGTCAAGGTTGAAGTTGCAGTATCCAGAATACTGGCGCACAGAAGTTCTGTTTTTCATTTTCACATTTTATTCACAAAATACTCCCACATTCTTCTCTTTCGTTCACCAGGTATAACTACAACATTAAAGTATGTTTTAAAGTGGTATCTGGTATTCCAGAGAACAATATATTACTGAATCTTTAAGGGCATTGTTGGGTCATCACATCACATTAGCGACCACTCCGTTTGGAATCCCGCGTCTAACTAATTGGATATTCATATGTGGCCCCGTGTTTAGTGTGGGCTCATTACTTATTAGCCAATGAATAAGCAAGCGCATACCGCTGCCTCCCCCAACTCGTTCTGGAACATTCGATCTAATAATAGCCCTTCTATCTGGGATGGTCCCCGTTCAGACTTAAAATATTTTATGAATGTGTCGGGCTGGGAATGTGGGGTTCTGTTTCATCATGTTAAAGAAGGCATCCTCTATTTCCTGAGCTATATAGTTATTTGATCTTCAGTGGATCTGTACTTTCTGAATCCTGCTTGGTGTGGTGTTAAGAGTTTGTTTTCTTCCAGATGCCATGTTAGCCTGCCATTGATAATGCGTTCCATTAATTTTCCTACACAGCTAAGTAGACTGATAGGTCGATAGCCATTTGGTTCTTCCAGGTCTTTTCCTTTCTTTGGGACTGGTATTAGTATAGCTTCCTTCCATGTCTGTGGGACTATTCCCCTCTTCCAGCTGTAATTTAGGACTGCTAGTAGTTTCTTTTTTGCCTTAGTGCCTAGTCCTATTAGCATTTCATTTGTGATTCCATCCTTTCCTGGTGATTTCTTCTTTTTTAGGGTAATCATTGCCTGTTCCATTTCTTCCAGTGTTAGATTTGCCATCATATATTCTGCTGCTGTCTCTGTATTACTATGATGTATCTGTTTATCTTTGATTGCTTTCTTCTGTTCGGTTGTAATATCAATGTGGTTTGCACTGGCATAGTGTTCCATTAGTGCATTTGCAGCCTTTTTTCCTGTAAGCAAGGCATTTCCTTGTTTAATTGTTATTTGTTTGTTTCTAGGTCCTTCATTGTTCATGGCTTTCACTAGTTTCCATAGTTTGTTTCCATCCCTGTCAAAATTCAGGTTTTCTGTTTTTTCCCTCTAACAATCTCTTGTTGTTTGATTTACTGTTCTTTTATATTTTGCTGAGATGGCTTTCAGAGAGATGTTCGCTTCAGTTGTTTGTTCTCTCTCTGCGGTCTTCCTGGCATCTTCAACTTTGTCCTCCAAAATTTGTAGTTCTTCAGTCCAGTATGGTTTGTAATTTTTCCTCGCTCCTCTTGGAATAGACTCAGTGGCCGCCTGTATTATTGCTCTGTTTAGACTTTCCACCATTTGCTTCATGTTTCCATATCGTGTATTTATGTTTTCACAATATTTGTCTGTTAGTATGGCAAATCTGTCCCAATCTGCTCGTTTGTAATTCCAACGGGGCAAAGGCTTTTGCTCCTGTGGAACATACTCCATATTTATTACAAGCTTGATTGGTCTGTGGTCACTACCTGCTAATTGATCAAGCACATGGCAATCGATTTTGTGGAGGATGTCTCCTGTGCAGAAAGCTAAGTCTGGAGTAGAAGTGGTAATCCATCTTCTTTAGTAGAAGCTCTGTGTGTCATCCGCTTTGTTGAGTAGATGGAGATTTGAGTCTATTTCCCAGTCCTCCACTTCATCTCATCTTTTGTCAGTATCTGGGTATCCCAATCTTTCTGAACGGCTATTAAAGTCTCCGACAATAATGCAATTAGTGTCAGTTATTTTCATGTTGGAGAGTGTAAGATCCTTATCTGCCGGGCTATACAGATTGTAAATTCTTACTTTCACGTCCTTTATCATTATATCAACACCTATAATTTCTGTTTGGTTGTCAGAGATCACAGATACTTCGCTGCAAGGTATTGTATTTCGTGTAAGTATTAGAACTCCTCCTTTGTGTCCTTCGCGGTCGAAACGTGTGGCCTGATATCCCCTGACTGAAAATTTGCGCTTGGCGTTGAGGTGTGTCTCTTGAATGCATGCCACATCTATTCTATCTTTATGAAGACGCTGTGTTAGGGAGGCTTTCTTGTTATAAACTCCTTCGGCATTCCACTGTAGTATGTTGAGTGTCCGGGGTATTTGGTCAATAGCTCTTAACCTAGTCCTCTGTGCCTTGACTCCACAGCCGGGGGCCCAGCACTATCACCGCCTGATGGGACTTCACGGGATTAGCACCATATCGATTAATTTTCATCTGTGGCATCATGAAATGATAAAGTTACGTTGCACTTCTTTGTCAAGCCTGTGACTCAGTACATCCGATTTCGACAAGTATTTTTCGGGATGCTTTCCCTAGCTTTGACTGTCCCCAGTCTACCTACAAGGCAGCAGGTTTGTGGTGTCTCTTCGTCTGGTCCCTCTCCCTTGACCTGTCCGACATGGGTGGACCCTACCAGTAGCTGTGCTACCGTCGGCATAGCTCTTGGGGTCATTGGAACGCGCAAGCCCTCTCTACCTCGTCACGGTGGACGCACGGCAGAGGGGTTCTTTAATTTGATATATAACGCCATATACTGCTACAATATTAACAACTTTTAAAGTCATAACTGTGACACTCTCCTGCTTCCTATTTTCCGCTATCCTATTTTTGTTCGGTCCACACCTACGGTGTGTTTGGCGCTGAATCTGTCAATTTACTATGCACTGGAAGCTGCGCTGCAGTAGCGCGGTTGCTTGCGGCCTTGTGGTCATGTGGTCGAATTCGCATCCATGAGGATTTTTACAAAGTGAGCTCTCACATCGACGCAATCTAAGATAGGTACAATGCTTTGGGAAATAAAGGCGGCCGGTTCCATATTTACCAGATTAGTCATCGAATGCTGAATTAATGTGTAAGCACACAGAGATAGCACCATATACCCTATGAGCTTAATAGCCTATTGTTTTAGGCATTTGGCCTGTGCTCCCAGGTCGACTCAGATTAACATGGGTACCTGGAAATGTTCTGGAAAGTAAAGGCGACAGCACAATACTGACCACATCACGCACCGAGTGGTCATTGGTCTGTAAAAGCAAGGCATGTAAAAAGGTCCTGTACATTTTATTTGTATACTTTACAATACTTTAAATAACTTCAAAATAATCCATAATTTACTAAACTCCACATTCCTTAGCTCCAATAGTTGAGGCTTTACAAGTCGGGATAAAGTAAATACGTAGGCTTGGTTACCATACAGTAATTCTACAAGTAACTTCTGGTAATCTGTGTGTTGATACTGTGATGGAATATTCAGTTATACTGTGATCTGAAGCAACGAGCTTCGCATACCTCTATCACTCATAACTCACACATTGTTATACCCAAGTTTCATAATTAACAACAATGGGGGATGGTCTAGAATAGTGGTTCTCAACCTTTTTTGGCCCGTGCCCTCCTTCACCATATTTTCAGAACGTCATTCCCCCCTTTGGTAGTTCCTACCTGAAAATTCCGCCCCACCCCTACACAGTATACGTAATAATGGAAGCTAAATGTAATAGCACATACTAAAACAAGACTAGACGTCCACATAAAACGTGATTTGTGGGTCTACTTACTTTAAAAAATAAATTTTAGAAGGGTGAGACGTACAGAACCGTACAGTATGAAGGCAAAAACAATATCAAGTGATCTGTTCTTATATTAACGCCATCTTGAAATAATTGGAAACCCTGGAAACCCTAAAATTCGCCCCGGGGGGGGGGGGGAGGGAGATTCCCCACCGGTTGAGAACCACTGGTCTAGAAGATATAAAGATCGAAGACAATAGGCCCATAGATAGCATTGAGTCTAGGAAACTGAACTGTTTTGGCCACATTAAACGCCGCAATGGCTTGTAAAGAACAATGGTGGAAGATATGGTTCCCCGGAGAAGAGGCTGGCTTCGACCAGCACGTAGATGGACACAGGGCATTGCAGACACCTTGGGTATGAAGGTGCATGAGGCGGGAAAATTGGCGAGGCACCGAAAGACATTAAGGGTGGGGGTGTGATGAGGGTGGCGTTCTGCAAAGAACACTCTACACGCTGATGGGGACCGTTTGTAAAGATGTCAAAACGAGATTGGCTATAGCAATGCAAAGAAAGAAAGTTACTTACATATCCTCTACAGGACGTAGTAGTAAACCCCAGCATGTTTTGGCTGTCTGTGATTTCTTGGCAAGTTTACGTTCAGTAGTTTGCCATTGCTTTCTGAACTACCGACACTCATACCAGTATATGCTTTCAAATCGGCCGCAGCTGTGTTTCGAATGCGATATGCGACTGTGAACTGCGTTCGAACACCATCGCGACAGAGCAATGCGGAGATTAAACAACATTAAGTACTTTTAGCGCTACAAATGAAAGTAATAATTTAGAGAACTTACACCTTCTCTATGGATATGAGTCATGGATCAGCTTTTTTTTTTTTTTTTTAATTCGCATATTCCTTTACAGGACATCGCTGTCAACAGCAGCATCTTTCAGCTGTCTGTTGATTTCTTGGCAAGAAAGTACTTTGCCATTGCTTTCTGAGCGGCCGGCTCAGTTATCCCGCAAGTCACCAGCGGGGGTAGAACCGCTCACAGTTCTCGCCTGCTATGAGACTGCGTAATAAACGGGATTACGGAGAAAGTGGTGTAACCCCTCGGCCAGAGAGACCGGCAATGGATCAGCTTACAATCTCTAAAGAAGAACACAAAAGCTTCAGAACTCGAATACACATACACATACACATTGGCACCTTGCCGTCTTGACAGACGATAGTTTGTGCTTTAAAAAGGCATAATAACTTTTACCTATGGCAGTAGCGAGTGTGACTGATAAGGCCAATTTGCGCTGTAAATGTCCGTTCACAGTGGGTGCATGTGAACACGTGGTCATTTCCACCATCATGCACCATCTTACGTCTCAAACGCTCGGTGTGTGACTTATCTGCAATAATTTTCTCCTTTGTCTTTATTCCATTTCTGATGTTTGCCCTCCATGCAACACGTTCAGCGGCGACTTGCTCCCAATGTGCATTATCTATGCCTGTATCAATCATGTCCCGCTTACACACATCTTTGTATCGTAGTAGAGGCCGACCCTGAGATCTTTTACCCATCTGTAATTCACCAAAAAAGATATCCTTTGGTATTCTACCATCATCCATCCTCCTAAGATGTCCTATCCATCTAAGTCTACGAAGACTGAGCATGGAATAAACTGTCACACAACCTGATCTTTCCAATACTTCAGTATTTGTGATTTTGTCTTGCCACTTAATACCAAGAATTCTTCGCAGACACCGCATATGAAAGCTGTTTAAATTTTTCTCTTGGTGTGAGTAAGTTGTCCAGGTTTCACTGCCATAGAGAAGAGTACTAAGGACACAGGCTTGATAGACAATGACTTTTGTTTTGGCAGTAAGCTTCCTGTTCTCCCAGACTCTTTTTCTTAACCTGTTCATTGTTGTTGCTGCCTTACCAATCCGGATGTTGATTTCCTGATCTAGGGATAATTTGCTATTTACCACTGATCCTAGATATGTAAAATGGTCTACTATCTCTAGTTCGGCGTCGTCAATACAGATTGATGGTACCCCATGTGCACCTTAAGACTTAATCTGTGTCTTCTTTTTGCTAATTGTTAAACCAAATTCAGAACAAGCATTGGAGAATGCAGATAGTAGACATTGCAATTCTTCCTCAGAGTGGGTCGTAACCGCAGCATCATCTGCAAAAAGCAACTCTCTGATCAGTACCCTCCTAATTTTGGTCTTAGCCTTCAATCTCTGAGCATTGTAGAGGCCGCCATCTGAGCGTGAGTGAATGTATATACCACCATCCTGATCACGAAAGGCATATTTCAGTAGAAGTGAAAAGTATATTCCAAAGAGGGTGGGAGCTAGTACACAACCTTGCTTAACTCCACTCTTGATTTCAAACTCTTCAGAAGTTGCACCATCAAACTTGATTATACCCTTCATGCCTGTGTGGAACGATTCCACAATGGACAGAAGAGTTGGTGGGCAGCCAATCTTCTTTAGTGCCTTGAACAGACCCTCACGACTGACCAAACCAAATGCCTTTGTGAGGTCGATGAAGGCAATAAACAGTGGTTGATTCTGTTCACGGCATTTTTCTTGCATTTGTCGCAATGAGAATATCATATCAGTGGTAGACCGGTTCTGTCGAAAGCCACACTGTGATTCGGGGTAGACTTGATCTCCCAGGACTTGAAGTCTGCGCAGAACAATTCTGGCAAATACTTTTCCAACAATACACAGAAGTGAGATACCCCTATAGTTGTTGCAGTCGCTCCGATCGCCCTTGTTCTTGTACAGTGTTATGATGCTTGAATCTTTGAAATCCTGGGGGACATGTCCTTCACGCCAGCATAGCTCTATTAGCTGGTGGATCTGTATAGTGAGTGTGTCTTGCCCACTCCTGATAACATCTATTGGAATCCCATCCTTACCTGGAGCCTTGCCAGATGCAAGTTCATTTATAGCACACTTAACTTCTGTTATGGTGGGAAGTGTGTCCAAGTGGTCAAGAGTTGGTAGAGCCTCTATGGCGTTGAGGGCATCATCCGCTAGTTTGGTCTCCCTTGAGTAAAGCTCCAAATAGTGCTCTACCCATCTGTCCATCTGCTGTTTCTTATCAGTGATGATTTCTCCTGTCAAGGTTTTGTAACAGAGTGAACGGTTAAACGATAATATCAATAGATGACATTGAAGCCTTGGATGGTGTAAACGGCTTTTATTAACTGTAATTATAAAGTTGATACAGCTTCTTGAAAAACACACCCGGACTGACCACAAGCTAAGCTGGAACTGTTTATATTTTTGACGTCACCCGTGAGCTTCCCTAGAAATGGTGCTTTCAACAGTGCTCACGGGTGCGACATTTCCTAACCCTTCTCTATTTCCCCTTAACTAACTATAACAGAGATGGAGCTCTGTTATACTCTTCCCCTTCTTTAAAAAGACTTTTCTCAAAAGTCTCACTTCCCTAACCTATATATTCCATAATCCCACTTAATTTTCTCTCACTACCAACTTACTAACCAAATCTTCTTACCTAAACCTTCTTATTTCGATTTCAATCTCTTTAGTTGTCTCCTAGAATACCTTTAATACTCTCTCTCTCTCTTATAGCTAACTGCTACTTTCGTTGTTACTTCTTCTTCTGTTCTGAGTACACAAGGTTTCAAAAAACATTCAGGATTATAAGTATTCACAAAATTGTTAGTATATAGTTTGCATCACGTAAGTTCTCATTCTCTCTCATCATCAACCACACCAGTATAGACAGAAAAATATAGATGGGGTGCGCACCCAGTTATGAAGATATAAGGAAATAGTCAGAAACCAATCACATTTACCTCCCTTGCAAACGCAAAAACTTTTCCAAATATTAAAAGTTTTTCAAAAACACATCTTATGAACTTATATCTCTGTTTGTTATAAACTAAGTCGATCTAAAATATCTTCAATATTTATATTGCCACATACACGACTACATTTCACCTGTCTCATGTTCCATCATCATGAAACCATGCTCATTTTTCATGAACATATGTTTAAATTAACGCTGTTTCACAGCTCCTATATTTTCCCCCTCAAATCCCATGATAAGTATCTCTGTCTATTGGCGTATTCAACCATATGCTCTGCCATTCACAGCGGCCCCCTCAATATCCATTTCTAATAACCAGTTCCCCCCCCCCCATTTACTTCACTGCTATAGACGTTAATCACGTTAATCTTTTCTTCCCTAATATGGCATCCAATCCATATATATTCAATCAATGCTGACTTAATGCAGCTCCTATTTTTAACTCCCCCAGAACCCTTTGGTAACCCCATTTAAATATGACATATGTTTCCAACACCCATAGTCACTATATTATTAACCTCTCTACTCAAAAATATTAACGCTGATTATCACAGCAATCTTACCAACAGAATATACTCATGAACTTATTATTCATAAAGAGAATGTGTATCTCTTCTAGTCCTCAGTAGTTTTCTGAACTATTTTCTGAACGAAGGCCTTTATACTGGACAAAACCCTAGCTGTTTGTAAACTAAACTTAACTTAACCAAATTCCAACATATTTATAAACAAAGTAATTCTTATTCAACACACAAGACAATTCACTTAAATTATGAGTTATGTAAAATAAAATCACAACAGGACATCATACCCCCCCCCCCCCCCAGGTTATTAAACATCGTTTCTCTTTCCCCTCATATCAAATACATGCAATCAAGCAATTCAAAAATAATATAACATACATCCTATCAATTGTTAGTCACTTTTACGGACTAACAATAATTTATTTATCTATTTAAGAAAACTCAAGAAGTCAAATCCTCAAATTAAAAATACATCTTCAAGACCAGACGAAAATTTACATCCATAATACGTAGCATATCATATATATAAAATACACTATATCTATCTCCTCAAGACCACTCACCACAACTATCAATCTAACTATTTGCTAATGGTAATACAGTGCTACTATATTTCATCAACTATCAATTTCCTCCTTAAATCATAAAATTTTCATCTTGCTATCTGCAGCTTTTTCTATCCATTTATTTCCCATATCTCCATTTCTTCAGTAACTCTAAATTTTTCTGTATAATCGCTATTTCCACATCAATATCTTCCTCCTCTCGTAAAGAAATATTTTCCTCCATACTACTATCTCTATTAGATTCTGAATTTTCATCCATTCCTTCTTCTTCGTCTGTATATCTATCTCTAGCAGCCGCTAGTTTTTTTCTTTCTATATCCAGTCTAATTTGTTTATCATGCCTTCTTAACGACCTTTCGAGTAGGGGCATGTACTCACCGCTTGATGAATTTTCTCTGATTCTCCTCTGTCTTTTCACCTCTCTTTCTTTCTGTCTTTCTATTCTCCTTTTTACTGCTTGTCTGGTATTTTTGAATGGAGCGTTTACTGCTTCTTCCATTGATTTAACAGTATCATAATAACCATCATACGTATTCCTCTCTTCTTTCATCAACGTTTTCGGTGTTGTCTGTTCACATGTATCATCGTAAACTGGTGTTGTTATTAACTGACTTTGTACCGGATCTTTTCCAAAATCTAGGGGTATTGTAGTTCTTCTGACGAGTTGTCCATCTGAATATAAGTCGTCTGAATCATAATTATTATTATTGTCTTTCCTATCTTCATTATCTCTTCTTAAGTGCTCTACGTGTGCCCTCGCTACATGTCCTGTGATTTGGTTCTCTATTTTGTAAGACACAGTACCTAACCTTTCTAAAATATAATAACCTGGAATCCAATGAGCATCAAATTTGGAGTTCCTTCTATGCTTCTTATAATAAACTCTATCACCTACTTTGAATTCCTGTAATTGTGTATTTTCGTTTCTGTACTTCTTTTGTCTTTCTCTAGCTTTAATTATATTGTTCTTTAACCTCACATGCGCTTTGTGCATTTCATGTATAATAATTTCCTGAAATTCTTCTCCCATATATTTACGTCTTGGTTTTAACAGATTGTCAATGGGTAGTATAGGTTCTCTCCCGTGCAATAAATAAAATGATGAAAACCCTGTGCTCTCATTTTGATTTGTGCGTATTGCGCTTAGGGCAGGTCCCAGGAATAGATCCCAATCTTTTTCATGTTCATCGACAATCTTTGCTATAATGTTGTACAGTGTTCTATGTTGTCTTTCGTTTTTAGCATTTGAAGAAGGTCTATAATACGAGGTCTTTATATGGTTTATATTCAAATCTTTTAATAACTTCTCAAATTTCTTGTTCACAAACTCTTTACCGTTATCCGTGAGTACGATCTGTGGGCAACTAAATCTTGGTATGAATTCCTGTAAAAAAATATTAATGATAGTATCTGCGCTCTTGTCTGGGATTGCATAAACTTCAGGCCACAAACTATAGATATCTACAATATGAATTAAATATACGTTCCCCGATAGTGTTCTAGGGTGAGGACCTGATATATCTAAGCTGACTTTCTGCATTAGGAAACTGATGGAATATCAGTATCTTGTAAGGGACATTTGATTGTTTTCATATTTCTTAATCTACATTTTTCACACGTATCAACGTATTTACAAGCAGTTTTAAATAAATTCGGCCAATAATATTTATTCGTGAGTGCTTTCACTAACACGACCGAGATGACCATTCTCATCATGATACGCCTTTAGAATTTCACTTTCTAAATGTTTTGGAATATATTTTCTTAACTGTTCGTTTCTTTCATTCACATAATATAACTGTTCATCATCTTGCAAAACTAAATAATTCTTCTTATATTTGTTTTCACCCGTTTCTTTTAATTTCTGTTTTATTTCCAGAACTTTTGGATCTAATTCTTGTTCTTCTTTCATATTAAATTGCTTTAAATGTGGGTCTTCTGCTCTAGGTTCATACTCTTGATCCGACGGTAAACTCTCAAAATCTTCTCTATTTATTATGGCAGAATCTAATATATTTACTTGCCAGTTTCGGTCGTCTATTTCCGGTTCACCTTCGTCTTCCGTGTTTCCTGATGACTGTGGATACGGGATTCTGGACAATAAATCTGCACATGTATTGTTCCTACCTGGTACGTATTCTATTCTAGTATCGTATCCCTGTAGATTCAACGCCCATGTCTGTATTTTTCTGTTCTGCACTGGAGCTTCTAATAAAGATTTTAAAGGCATGTGATCAGTTCTAATAATAAAATTTGCGTTATGTAGATAATAATTAAGTTTCTGAAGAGCATAATGAATAGCATAAGCTTCCTTCTCAATAGTCGACCATTTGCGCTGAGATTTGCTAAGTTTATGTGACAAAAAATATATTGGTCTTTCATTTTTAACTCCTGGTATTCCAGATTCTTTTCCTTCATATGGTTGAACCAAACATGCTCCTATAGCATTATCTGAAGCATCTGTATACAATATTAGCTGTTTATTCAAATCTGGATGTGTCAATAGTGGCACTACTGTTAAGCTATTTTTTAAAAACTCAAACGCTTTTTGACATTCATCATCCCACTTAAATCTAGCGTATTTGCCAGTCAGGTTAGTGATAGGCTCCGCTATTTTCGAAAACCTGGAATGAAACCGGCGATAGTACCCACATGTACCGATAAAAGCACGAACTTCCTTTACGTTAGTTGGAGGAGGTAGTTCCCTAATAACTTATACCTTATCCTGATCTGGTTTAATTCCGTCTCTATTAAAGATGTACCCCAAATACTTTGTTTCTGTTTTTAGAAATTCACATTTACTAAGTTTCAATTTAACATCATGTATTCTTAATCTGTCAAATACTAATTTTACATGTTTCAGGTGATCTTGTACGTCTCCTGCTGTGTAAATCAAAATGTCATCTATGTATGCCAATGCAAAGTTTTGCATGCCCTCCAATACTTGATTTATTAATAGCATATAATGAGAAGGCGCCGTACGTACTCCAAAAGGCATTCGTAAGAATTCGTAAGAACCTGCGTGTGTACAAAAAGCACTCTTCTTTTGGGCATCTGGGGACATAGGTATACACCAAAATCCTGATCTTGCATCTAACGTAGTGAAGAAGGTAGACCCATTAAGTAAGCCTAAAATATCATCAATCACCGGCAATGGGTACGCTACATTCTTAGTGATTTTGTTCAACGCCCGGTAGTCACAGCAGAAGCGATGACTCCCGTCCTTCTTGGTCACAATTACTATCGGAGATGACCACTCTGATTTGGACCTTGTTATGATTCCCGCTTTTAGCATATCTTCTATTGCTTTTTCAACAATTTCTCTATTCCTTAGAGGAGTTCTGTATGGTTTTAAACTGATTGGTGGGTGATCTCCAGTATCTATTTCCATCGTAACTGTTTTTGTCTTTCCCAATTCTAAGTCATTAATTGCAAACACGTCTTGATTTTCTTTTATAAGTCGTTCTAATATTTCCTTATTTTCTGGTGGAGTTTTTAACTGTGCTAATAATTCTTGTTCTCTTGTTATTTTGTCTACTGAATGTATTTGAGATGTATGTCTTCTGAATGGATGGATCAATTCATCATTCTGCACGTTCCCTTTTCTTTCGCATCTGTGTCTGTAATTAATTCTTTCCCTAGGAGTTTCTGAATAATTTATTCTCGGCATTTCTACTCTATCTGTTGCTAATATGCCATTAATATCATGTTCTACTTTGGCTATTACACATCCTCTGTATAATTTAATTTCTCTACCTGTGTTGTTAATAATCATTACTGGAAAAGTTAATTGTTTATCTAATGATATTATTCCATCCGGCACTTCTAGACCAGGCTCATCAATTACCTCCCTTTGCAATTCAGTGATTCTAACTGTGTGTCCTACTAAATAATACGGATTTCTTTTTACCTTTGCCTGTATCAAATTAACCGTCTGTGGTTTTAACGTCGTAGACATTTTAACTCTAACCAGTGCTGAAATGTGCATGTCTTCTTCCAAATCTACATATACGTCCTTGAATTTTAATTTGTGCAAATCAAAAAAAAAGTCTTACACCGTTTTTTATTAAAAAATCTCTACCTATAAGCATATTTCTATTTAAATCTTTCACTACATGAAAAAGATGTCTTACGTTGATCCCTCCTAATTTAAGATTTATTATTGTTTGTCCAATTACTTGTAAATTCTGTCCTGTAACAGAGTGAAGATTATTATGACTTCTGAATATTTTGCAATTTCTCATTATTTTGTATAAAAAACTTTCCTTGATTACACTAACCTGAGCTCCCGAATCAATTAATGTACGAACTCTATACTTCCCTATTTCTATTATACATGAACTGGGATCTGTTTTATTCACTGTAAACTGTTTGATTTCATCTAGTTGAGAGCACTTCTTACTCGTCCTGCTATACCTGTTATTAAAATATTCTTTAAATCTTGGGACCTTGTTATCTTCCCTCCTACTGCAGGTCCTATTTAATAGGTAGGGCGCCGGTTTTCCTGCGTTCTTGGACTTGTAAAACTTCTGTGTCTATCTTCAAATTCCTATTTAATCTGCTATTGACATTTCTATTTTGTGTATTCGACTGGACACGCCTGTTACCACAGAAGCGAAAAATGTGTCCCGTTGGCCACAACCCCAACAGACTATATTTGTGTTATTTGTGTTACCTACCGTCTCACTTATAGGATTTCTCATTTGTCTTCTTCTATCAGTAAGCATTTCCGTTACTTCCTTGTAATGTCTGTATGCCTCCTCTCCTATTCCATCCGAACCTTGTTTGTCCTATCTCCATAGGCTCTTCAATCCTGTCTTCTCGACTAGTTCCTATTTCTCGTCCTACTCTCAATCTAAATCTTCTTCTCAAATTCTCCTCTTGTACAGCTATATCTACAGCTTGTGATAACCTCTCAGGGATTTTCTCTCATCAATTTAAATTTCAGTCCATCTGACTTTATACCATCTACAAAAATCCCGACCAACATCCGCTCCACTTCTTCTCCTCGTACGTTCTGTCCCAGGAATGCTTCCTCAGCTAGGTTGATCAATCTATCACTAAACAATTGTACAGTTTCTCCAGTGTTTTGCTTGGATTGTCTTAACACTGAAAACGCATGTTGTGGGTCCGTGATTTCAGCGTACTTATGGGCTAGATCGTCCTTGAACTGTTCCCATGTCTCATCTACCCTAGCTTCTAATTTTCTTCTGATATGATCAGAAACCGGTTCTGTCGCTGCCTGATAAGCAAGTTTCATTTTTTCTTCATCTGTTGCTGCCACCAAATATGCATGCTTCTCTATGGAAGTTATCCACTTCTTAAAATCTTTCGCCTGTCCACTAAATTTAACAATTTCAGTTGCCATTCCTTGTTGTTTCATGACTGTGTTAAGTCTATCTATCACTGTGCCTACTCCAGTCAAAACTTGTGCTAATGAACCTTGTTCTTCTGCCATACTGAAATATTTTACTACACAACTTATATAAGCAACAACAAAAAACAATCAATAACCACTAATATACACTCGTAAATTAACTACATGACGTAATCTAATAGTTCTTCTTCTTAAAATAATTGAGTTCACATTAATCAATACATTTTCTATCTAATAGAAAAAGTTATTTGGATTACCCTTTTCTTGTTGAAACTAATTTTCCAATGGTCCAATCGAAAATCAACTCTACATATTCTTCTCGACGTCTATGCTCACTGTATGCCGAGACTGAGAGGCACGGTATCTGGCACCCAAGTACTTGAACAAGGATCGACAAGGCGGCTTCAGTATCCCGTAAGGATCATAAGGCTCGATAAGGCTCGACAAGGCTCGACGATAAGGCTCGATAAGGCTCGATAAGGCTCACCAAGGAAAGAGTTTCTTCATTCCATCATGACACTTTCAAATGTATGGCTGCTCTTTCCGCTCGAGGGAGTGCAGATCTGGACACAAAAATTGGTACTTCTGGGCGCCTTAAAACGGCTCGATCTGGCAATTAAAGCGACTTTAGTAGGGTCCTTTCTTCAACAGGACGGCAACCCAATTTGCTTACTCGCTTCCAAGAGTTCTACATCAACGTGATCGTTTAACATTCTAATAATTGCCAGAGTTCAAGACACCTATGATCCAGCGAAGTAATTTTTCGTTAGAGGTTTTCTTGTTATTTGAGCTGCTGAACCAAACGATTTTTCGGTTTTGATTCCGTCAAGCGAGGTCAGATTCAACAATGATAACAGCTCCTGATCTCCTCTCAAGCGACGACCAAGGTCATAGGCTGGTTACAGGGTAACGGCTCTTGTAAAACATATTGAGGCTCAAAGCAACGGTTATTCTGGAACATGATGGCAATCATTATTTTGATACACAGCTTATAATTCCCATATGTATGGCGGACTCAAAAAAAAAAAAAAAACACCAGCCAGGTCAACGCAGTATTTGATCAGAGACGCACTGTGTAGCGAAGATTTGATCAGAGACGCTTTGATATTACTGTGTAGCGAAGATTTGATCAGAGACGCCGCCTTGTTGAATTTCTCTGCAAGCGACAATTTTCAGCTGCCATCGTGCCGTAGGTATTGACGAAAACAAAGACACAGCCATGTTTCTGTTCTGGAGGCAACTTACTTTTCGCGACAATTCATGACCCGCATCCTGGCCACTGGCTCCATTTTCACTCATGTAACAGAGTGAACGGTTAACGATAATATCAATAGATGACATTGAAGCCTTGGATGGTGTAAACGGCTTTTTATTAACTGTAATTATAAAGTTGATATAGCTTCTTGAAAAACACACCCGGACTGACCTACAAGCTAAGCTGGAACTGTTTATATTTTTGACGTCACCCGTGAGCTTCCCTAGAAATGGTGCTTTCAACAGTGCTCACGGGTGCGACATTTCCTAACCCTTCTCTATTTCCCCTTAACTAACTATAACAGAGATGGAGCTCTGTTATAGTTTTCAATGGTGCACTTCTTTTGATCACTGGACCACAGGCTTTCTTTATTCCTTCATACATGCTTCTTACTTCTTATTCCTTATCACTTGCGATTTGAATGGACTCACATAACTTGATCCAATAATCGTTTGCACACTGCCTGGCAGCCTTTTGCACATCCTTTCTAGCTTGCCTTAGCTCACTCAGAGTGTTGCGCGTTGGTCTTTCCTTGTTTCTTAAGAGAGCTTTCTTCCTCTTATCAATCAAGGGCTGCAGAGTCTCGCTGTTTGCCGCAAACCAGTCCTGCCTCTTATGATGCACAGTGCCGTAAACCCCTACGGCAGTTTTATAAAAAGTTTCCTTAATTTGACCCCACTTTTCATTTACTGTACAATTTTCTGGTGTATCAGTGAAAGCGTCTTCAAGTTGCTGTTGAAACTGAAAGAACTTTTCAGGATCGTGAGTGTTAATAATATTAATCCTGGGGCTAGATTTGTGTTTAGCTGTGTAGATTCTCTTTGGTCTCAGTCTAACCCTTGCAACAACCAAAGAATGATCCGTATCACAGTCAGCACTGTGGTAACTTCGAGTCAATGATATATGGTTCAGATGTTGTCTCCGTGTGATGATGAAGTCCAGCTGGTGCCAATGGCCGGATCTTGGATGTTTCCATGTGACCTTATGCATCTCTTTTGTTTTAAAAAAGGAGTTTGTAATAGATAGGTCATTACAGGTGCAATGCTCCAGCAGCCTTTGCCCAACTCGAATACAACAGGCATATAACTTTAATATAACGTAAATATAACTTGAATATTACTCGAATATAACGTAAATATAACTTGAATATAACTCGAACGAAACTCGAATATAACTTGAATATAATTTGAATATAACTTGAATATGACTTGACAATAACGTAATATAACTTGAAAATGATATATAAATTATTTGAAAACAACTGAAATATAACTTGAATATGATATCACCAGGATCAAGATGAAGAAAAACACTGACATTCAGCAAGATAGTTAGTTTGTCGCGGTTCCAACACAGCAAAGGGTCACCCCATTATACTCCGTTCCTATACCAGTGAATATCACATAAAATGCTCCTCTTTGCCCCATGTGACAGGATTCATCGATTCTGCAAGATGTGAACAGCGATGCATATTGGAGACAATATTGCCCGTGTGCAGCTGTAGAGAACTGGCTAGCGCGTATGTCGACCGGTCCGGTGATCAGGAGTTCGAATTCATATCGAGGCTAATTTCAGATCGACCCAGCCTAAAACAAGTATCACGTGATGTAGTTGGAAGCAAAACCGGACTGTGTGATATGGAGGATTTTAAAGAGATAATGAAAGACGTGGTTGCTAGAAGTTCATTAGTGAACATATGAATTCAGCAAAATGCGTTACAGCTGTTTTAATCTGTGAAACCAAACAACGATTTTAAAGCTAATTTATTTCATCAAAGGCTTTTATAGCTGTTTTACCGTATGAATTCAACCAAATATTGTAAAGCTGTTTTAATTTAACTTAAGCTTGTCTAGTTGTTTTACCGTGTGATTTCAACGAAAGTCATTACAGATGTTTTACTGTGTGAATTCCAGCATAAACTCCTGTTTGTTAATCTGTGGGATGTGGGGTACTCGTCAACTTGACAGAGATATTGATCCTTGTGACGTCAGCAGTCTGTTGTGTGAATCGGGTTTCACCCGGCATTTGTTTTCATGTGGTTTTTTATGTTCTGTCTTTCACGCACTCATTTCACGAAAGTGTCATATGTCATCTAATTAGCGGGCACAGGCAAACAACTAACCCACAGTGCAGGCGAACCAGGAACTAGAGACATCCAGCAATTTATAAAGGGGTTATTTTGTTAAATATCTTTTGTCTTTTTCCAGTTGTCGTCAAAACAGAGTAGCAGACAGGTGCGTACTTAAGAAGATGATGCAATGTTTTGAGTGCCAACATGCGATCACAGTTGGAGTCGCGATAGAGTAGTAACTAGGCGCTCGCCTGTCCGCCCGATGGTCATGAGTTCCATCCGTGTCGTGGAGGATTCGAAAATTTAAAAAAAGTAAACACCTGACCTGGGCTGGCAGATCCACCCATCAATACATGGGTACCAGGTTTTGTCTTGGGAAGTAAAAGTGCCGATTGATACAAAACATCTAGCACCATATGACTAATTCGCCTTAATGCGTGTTAAGTGTGTCGTACAGCTTGGCATTTCGCTGTTTACCATTTTAGAACAGAGGGACAGACTGCAATAGCAGCATGGAGATCTGTAGGTACCGCCCGGAATTCTGCTGTTTAACATTCTAGAAGAGTAACTCTCTTTGAATATCAAGACAACAGTAACAATGGTGATATAAAAGAAAATGTTAACACCAAAATGTGACATAGAAATAGAAGGGAATATTCTTAACCAAGTGGATAATTTTAGATACTTAGGGGCATTTATAACATCAGATGGAAGATGTAAAACAGAGATTAAGAGCAGATAGGGAAAGCAAAGGCTGCATTCCAGAAAATAAAGAGTATCTTATGCAATACGTCTCTTTCAATGAATGTAAGAAAGAGAGTGCTGAAATGCTATATAGAACTAATTTTGCAGTATGGCACTGAATCGTGGAATATAAATGAACAAATTAAAAAGAACTTAGAAGCAACAGAGATGCAGTATTTGAGACGAATGTTGCGAATGCCGTGGACTGCCAAAGTAATTAACAACGACCGCCTGAAAGAGGCTAATGAAACTAGAACATTGTATAGAACAATAAGAAAGAGACAATCAACTTTCTTTGGTCATATGATGAGAAGAGAGGTATTGGAGAACATCGTGACAACTGGAAAAGGTCGAGGAGAAGAGAGTGAGAGTTAGACCAAGAGACATGATGCTGGATGGATTGAGAAGTTGGTATGGAGGAATTTCATCAACAGAGTTTATCTAGAACACCAAAGACCGAGATCTGGGGACGCCAGCCAGCATGGCACTTGATAATGATGAACATAATAGAGCAGAGGGACAGTCTGCAGTAGCAACATGAAGATCTGTAGGTACAGCCATACATTCAGCGATTTAACATTATCAATGAGTAGATGGGCACATCGCCGTGTCACAATCCCGATATAACGAGTTCCACATCAGAAGCTAGAGATTTGGGAGCTGTTCGCCTTGCATTGTTTAACAATGAGCGTCGTCGCCATGCATTGTTTAATAATGAGCGTCGGTCACCTAAAAAGCAATCGCAAACTACTCAATGTAAAATTCTGTGGCGAAGTGGTCCAGCCGTTTGACTCGTGCTCCGAAGGTCGTGGGTTCGATTCCGGGCCGCGTCCTTCGGTTTAGAGCTAAATGTTTCTTAGACTCCTGTGGGTCGTCGCTAAAAGCTACGGAGTTCGTGCTTTGTGCGACGCTTTCCGTGCTGCGGAAAGAGACCGAGCCATATGGGATAAAACCCGGTGCAATGAAGTCGACCCTGACGACTTTTAAGCGACTTTGTTTTTTACTAAGAAAATCACAAACAGCACACACACACAGAGAAAAAGGAATGCTGGAGATAATTGCGACGTTCTGCAAAGGACATGCAATTTTCTTTAGCTGAGCACTGAGCATACCGGGCACCAAACCATAAGAGAACATCCGCCACACTTTCCTAGGATATCTAGGGGTCAGATACCTGTGACGACTGCTTCTTCAAAGAATGTCGGATGTTTTGGGAAAATCTCAAAGAGATAGAGGAAAGCTAGAGTTCCTCTCTCCCAATGTGATCCTGCCCGTTATAATTTTAATAGCCTTCAATGGCTCAATTGCTTGAGTCCAAAATTAGAGTCCAGGAGAGCCAAGGAAGTCCTCAAGGTGAACAAGGAAAAGATTTCCTTGAATAATAATAATATTCTTGTGGAGTTTCCTTGCCCCTCTGCTCTCAGCTAAATAATTAATATCTAGGGTATATTAATTAATAACAACGATGACGTAAACACTCAAGGAATTCTTGTAACACTCAAGAGTGGAAATGACATATCTGTAACATTTTATTAATCAACAAGCTGGGGTTGGGGTTTGGCCATTTTAATCCAAAAATTATCATCCAGTCCAAAGGTATTATGTATACTCATTAATCTCACAATCATTCACTTGGTTTTGAAATAAACACAACCATAAACCCCAGTTCCCCAGATGCACAAATACTATACATCTATCAGTGGAGTTATAATAATAATGAGTTTTGATCATGAACTCGAGCTTCTCCACTCCAGGGTGTTTGGAACCCACTTGTAAAAAGAGTTCTGTAAAATTAAATACAATTGGTCCACTGTGTAAGTGTTATTTTGGCTCAGGTATGTTGATAGTTGAGTTGTCTCTCCAATTCCAGGTACAAACTAAAATGCCCCTGATTTCCTCAAGGTGATACAGGTTTACCTGATTTTTGTGGTTGAATGACCTCTTGCCTGTACGTTCCTTCAAAAGGAGGCTTCATCATCACTCCAGTTAGGAGCTCCCATCAAGAGGCATGTCTGTATCTGGATGGAACTAACCACTACCTTCATAATAGTTGAATGTCTTCTTCAAGCATAACGTCATCAGGTTTCAGGCTCCAGACTAGGTTTTTGGCTTTCCTAGTTCGCTGGCTGCTTAGTAGGCCGGCACTTCTCTCTCTCTCTCTCTCTCTCTCTCTCTCTCTCTCTCTCTCTCTCTCTCTCTCTCTCTCTCTCTCTCTCTCTCTCTCTCTCTCTCACTCTCTCTTCCTCTATTAGAATTTGGTAAACTTCATATGGATTGTTGAGTAGAGGACACCAGGCCGTCAGTTCCAGTGGCCCTTCTCCTGTTGAGCGATCGCTGAAGGATTTTCATTTCACACACACTGACCGTCTCCCGGTCTTCACTCCATTTTAAAGCCTCTCGGTTATTGTTTATTCCTGGCCTTCCTCACTTGGGCACTGACGTCAAGCCGAGTCGTGACCAATGACTGAGCTCCTTTTCGGCTATAATTAGAATATTGTCGTTCCCTTTTTCAAATCAGCGCTCTTTCTCAAATTAAGATGATGCAAATTTCATCTTTCTTCTTAAACTAGAGGCGCTAATTCCTTCATTCTTTTTTAAAATTTGAAATTAATTCTGATGATGGTGGTTCTTGGCACTGTTGCTAACTCGAGGGTAGTGCAGGTTAATTCAAACAGCGGTTTGCAAGATGTATACTACAAAGGATTCTGGTTACCCATTAGTTTGTTCTGTAAAAAATTGTCTCTATAATCTCTCAGGGTGATAAGATTTTTCAGGAATCTGTAAAGCATGTAGTGTTCAAACAAACAAACAAACAAACAAACAAACAAACAAACAAACAAACAAACAAACAAATAAACAAATAAACAAACAACCAGTTATAGTACTGTTCAGTCAAGGAAAATAAATCATTAAGACAAGCCAACGAAAATTTCACAACAATAAAAATAACAGTAATAATAAAACGTATCAAACCACTTTGAAAACTCTGCCGTATGTCATACTTAAAACAATGTTTTCCTGTAGTGAATTTAAACAACGAAGATACAAACAACAGATTGCACTATTTATTGCCTGGCATATTTCGCTGCATCTCGTCAGGTACATACTGCAGGAAGCACACAACATAAACTGTTTAAAGTAATTAGATAAAGCCTTCAAGTTGAAATATACAGCAAACATATTCACATAGTAATTTGAATTTTCGACCACGGTAATTTTAAACGGACTATGGTGTCTTTCTGTTTGCACTAAACTGGCTTCTGTAAATTTATACTGATTGCTTCTACTAGATTTAACATGCGACCAAGTCACATATCCATCCATCATGTGCCATGCCGGTAAGCGTGGGCGGTCATGTTCTGCCATCTCACTCGATCACCAGAGTCGTGGATCAGCTCCGTGTTTCTGTCTCGACCATGCCACAAGGCCAAGCCATCCAGGTACTTGCTTCTAGGTCTTCCCCTTGGTCTGTTCCCCTCGATCTTACCAGTTGTCACCAAATTCTCCAATCCATTTCTTCTCATAACATGCCCAAAAAATTTTGACTGTCTACGTCTAATTTCTCTAATCAATTTACGATCTTCATTTGTTTCTTGAAGGACTTGTTCATTGGTCTTTCTGGCTGTCCATGGTATTCTTTGCATTTTGCTCAGAAACCACATCTCTACAGCCATCAGATGTTTTTCAGCCTGACTGCTCATTGTCCACGCTTCACATCCATATAAAAGTACAGGTTCAATGTAGCATCTCAACACTCTTTTTCTCGTTTCAATTGACATCTTTTTATTGGTCAATATGTTTTTCATCTTGCTAAAGGCTACTTTTGCCATGGCGATTCTTGTTCTAATCTCTTCAAGGCATCTCCCATCAGATGTTATTACTGTTCCGAGATAATTGTACCTGCTCACTTGTTGAAGAATATTCCCATTTACTTGTATATTACATTGTGGTATTTCGTCCTTCCTAGTGACGACCATAATCTGTGTCTTTTTACAATTTAATTCTAACCCTAGTTGTTCACTGTGTGTAACAATCGCATCTACTTAATTTTGCAGGTCCTGTTCATTGTCTGCAATCAAGACTGTATCATCTGCATATCTAATGTTATTGATGCAGCGTCCCCCAATGTTGATTCCTTCCATATCTTCAATATTTCTGAAAATACTTTCACTGTACAGGGAAAACAGATCTGGAGACATTACACATCCCTGTCTCACACCCCTTTTAATAGGCTGATATATTGCCTTACTTCATTATCAACTCTTATGGCAGCTTGTTGTTTCCAATATATGTTTTTTACAAGTCTAAGATCTTTTCCATCAATTTGTAGATCTTCAAGCATCCTTATCATGTTGACATGTCTCGCTTTATCAAAAGCCTTTGTGTAGTCAATAAAGCAAAGGTGTAGATCTTTGTTTACTTCTATAGAACGTTCGATTATGTTTCTCAGTATATACACAGCATTTACTGTACCCTTGCCTTCCACAAACCCACATTGTTCTTCTCCTATTTCAGGTTGTATTTTCCTCCTAACTCTTTGCATGATAATTCTTAGCAAAATCTTCGTGATGTGACTCATTATACTAATTGTTCGATGTTGATCACATTCCAAGGCTCCTGATTTCTTTGGGATTGCAATAAATACAGAATTACATAACTCCTGAGGTATATTTCCAGTATCATATATTGTATTAAGCAGACTGGTAACTTTATCTATTCCATATTCTTCTAAAGCAGTGGTTTTCAACGTTTTTTGGTCCGTTCCCCCCTTCACCATATTTTTAGGACGTCATTCCCCCCTACTATATTTTTAGAACGTCATCCACCCCCCTTTCGTATTTCCTCCCTAAATATTTCCCCCTGCCCCTACACAGTATATGTAATAATTGAAGCTAAATTTAATAGCACATACTAAAACAAGTCTAGACATCTACATAAAATGTGATTTGCGGGTCTACTTACGTTATAAAATGAATTTCAGAAGGGTGATACGTACAGAAGCGTAAAGTATGAAGGGAAAAACAAGATCAAGTAATCGGCTCTTGTATTAACGCGATCTTGAAATAATCTTCATTCCCCCCCTGGAAACCCCAAAATTCCCCCCTGGGGGGGAATTCCCCACCGGTTGAGAACCACTGTTCTAAAGCATTAATCATTTCTGTTGTGACGCTGTCTGAACCGGGGGTCTTGCCAGATTTCATATGGTTAAGCGCATTCTGAACCTCCATCTTTAAAATTGCTGGTCCTTCATTATTCTTTTGGACATCATACTGTTCGTCTCTGTTATCGTTATAAAGGTTTTTCACATAATCTGACCATTCATGTAAGATCTGATCTTTTTCTATTATGACTCTTCCATCTTTTGTCTTTAGGCAGCCTGCTGATGTACGTGTTCTTTGATTAGTAAGCTCCTGAATTCTTTTGTGCATTAGTTTCGCATTGTTGCTGTTGTGTTGTTTTTCAATTTCTCTGCAATTTTTCTCAAGCCATGTTTCTTTTGCCTCCTTACATAAGGTTCTCACTTTTCTGTGAATTTCTTCATATTTGGCAGGATTATGTTTGTTCTGTCTTCTTGTTTCCATTAGTTGTAAAATTTCTTCAGTCATCCATGTCTTACGGCCCACTTTCTTTACTTTTGGAATAATAGTTTTTTTCTGCTGCGCAACTGATTGAATTCTTCATCGTTTCCCATTGATCATCTACATCTTGAAACAGGATCTCTAGATCAGACAATATATCAAATTTGTTCTTTACTTCTATGTTAAAATTATCTTGTATTTCTTTGTCAGTTTTCAATTTGCACAAGTCACATATATCGGAGCTAAAAGTAAATGATGCAATTCTGAACGTTCAAGGCGAATCAAACAAACTCCTATCCTCTTCCTCCGGCTCACAATCATAAAACATAATGCGTCACTATTCGTGCTTAACCAATTAAAAGCACAGCATATGTGTTCCTAGGTAACCGTGCTTGTTTAGCGGCTAGACGACTGAGTCGATACGTATCGGGGGGTTTAGAAATTAAAGAAAACGTTGAGGTGGACTCCCAGGTCAGCCCAGCTTTTGATACCAGGAAATGTATTAGGAAGGCAAGGCGGGCGGTGTGATACCTACCACATCACCCACTTGGTGTCATTTGGTCTGTAAAATGTGGGTCTTCCTCCATAGGCTCTGTGCTTCATAGGCGTGACAAAGGGATATTTACTTATATATTTGTTTCGTATATTTGGGACATATTATTAATGGGGGGATATTGTGATTGTGTTTGTGTGTCTGAACAGGAAGATGAGAATTTGTTAAGAGTTTGACCACCATTTAGTGTATTGCATTGCGAATGAATCGGCACAATTTGTCTTACAAAAGTAATAATAGCTGTCACGAAGCTTTCATAATCAGCAGCAGTTAGGTTCATAAAGGAGGATGCAGGTCAGCATGGTCGAATGGATAAGAACGCGTGTTCTTAATCATCCGGTATGCTGAAGCCGAGGTAAGGGGTTCAACCCTGTCGTGTGTTTCTTTAAAGTGTCATCCCTGGAGTGAGGGGAATCAACACCCACATTATATTTTAACCCCTTATCATTATCCTGGAGAATCCACTAGATTCCGTCCACCACTCTCCCTCAGTTTATGGACACCTCTTTCTCTCTCTCTCTCTCTATCACTACTGGATCATGCCCCCTCTCATTCTTCCCCAACGCAACATACTCAACAACTCTAGCTTCTAAAAATTAATAACAATTAATTTATTAAAAGAAAAGTGTAATGTATGTGCGAAGTGTATGCGAAGAATGTGTGTCGTGTACTATAATGTGTGTAGAATCGGACCATCAGATCAGTAGCCCAGTCAGATCATCTTAGCAAGGTCACACCACAGCACGTTAGGTCAGCAGAAGAAAACCTCACCAAGTGATGTATCTCTCCTGCCAGACGCTGACTTTCTTCTGTAGCTACTTAGTAATCCATCTACATGATCATTCCGAAATAGATACAGTTTATTGTTTAACACTGATCGGGGATCGGTTACACACTGCATCCTATAGGTCCCTATAGTTCTTAAATGTACTTGTGAATATAGGTATCACTGTTATTGTTAATACACTTGATCCTATCTATTGTCTATATTGTCTCAAATACAATGTCCCTTGTACTATTCCAATGGACTCTACAGCTCCATGTGAATGCTACGTTTAATGTTCCTTTTTAGTCACTATTGTTCCTATGATATGTGGTGTATCAACGAACCTCACCCATCCTAGGTGAACCTTATCACACAGGAATCGTTATATGGTTTTGCTCATCTGAGCCATGTTCTGGTGGACCCTCCTGATCATGGGCCCAGCGTAAACACTATTGTACAAACTTTCTTCTCGGACATTATTCATTTCCTTAAAAAACATTTACTGTTCCTCTTGTGTTCTTCCTCATCGGAGTAGAACTTCCTCAAAACCAGTGTAGAGCTTCCTCGTAACTGGCGGGGAACCTGTTAGAGAAATAACACACCTGGTGAGAGCACTAGTCACTGATCCTACTAGCTGAGTGTAGGCCTACGGCCTCGCTCAGATATTTATCAGCGAACTAAACTCTGTCATAGAGCAGAGGAGCTCATCACCTTGGTCCGAATCAGGCTAAGACAAGGAAAGACCAATAGACAGAGTGCAGAACCCCAGTAGGCACCCCACTGGAAGATCCCACCATTGGACATTTCCCCTATCTCCCAACCCATCCTCAATCTCTCCAAATATCACCCCACTACACTATTCTCACTAGCAGAGCTAATTCTCACTTCACTACCCTATTCTCAACTATTAGAGCTAATTATCACTTCACTACGTTAAAGTCCTAAACTCTACTATCACCAGTCTATCTCACATTAATTATACCTAAATATAATCTATGGAGTACCTTATGTAACACTGCTTTTCTCCTGAATCACATCTACATTTTGCCATGACAGGCACGTGCAAATTAAAGTTAATTATCCCCGCACACGGTAGATGTTTTTCAAATTCCAACAGAGCTAGCGAAAACACCGTCCGTCTTCGGCCAACTCTCTAGTTTACAATCCCTGTAACAAGCTAGGTTTTTCAAACAGACTTGGATTGTTCTAGTGACTTCCTTTGATGTCAACACAGGTGTCCTCAAGGGCAACTAACTCTTTCAGAATTATTCTCTCCCCATTGTTCAACCAATGCAAAAGTTGTCTCCCTTGTTTTGACAACCAAAACAAGCCAGCGTGTTTCCTGCATTCTCCCGATCGGGCCACAACAACATGCCTACAATTTTCTGCCTTGTGGGGAACTCTCAAAGTCGGCTGTACCGTTTGATCTCACCGACTCCCGTAATAAACAACTTGCAGCTGTGAATCAGGCTGTCGCTGTTATTTGTATCATCTGATCGTTAATTCACAGTGATTTCGCGACAAACCCCTACACCGGACAGTTGGACAAAAATGTTGACCTGTCGTCCTTGGCTTGGGGACGTAAATTAAAAGTACCCCTGAAGTCGGGTGGCGATTCTATTAATAGGTAAAAGCTATTCCACACACAAAATTCAGTCTAGCACTACTGGAAGTAGTGTATATGGACTACGCTTGAGTTCAAAGCGAGCGAGCGATTAAAAAAAAATAGTAAAGGAAGATACACTCTATGGACCATCAAATTAACTAAAAAAAAAAAAAAGCAGCTAAATTCATTCAAGAGATAATTTTATAACAGTTATAGACACATTTCAACCGAAAGAAAGAAGAATCTTCTCTTCAAGATTTCACAACTCGAATGTTTTACCCACTCTCGCCACAGCTCGAGTTATAGAAGAGAATGTAATGTCAAAGAGCGTAGCACTAGCAGGACGAAAAGGGAGGGAGGGGTGGAGAGGGAGTAGTGGCTGATGAAGTGTAGGGTTATGTGGTTCGGGCATGAAATATCAGAACATGTTGCCCAGAATAGTTCTGGCGTTGGAAAATCCCAGAGGTGAATAATTATGTCTTAATTAGCACTTGAGTGTAACATACACATACTACTGTAAGAAGAAGAAGGACTAATTACATCCCCTGTAAACCGTCTCGGTGTAGCTGCTGTTTTAAAGATCGTACTGACCAGAGATTACTTTTGCAAATCTTTTACCGGGCGATTGTTTTCTGTCTCTCCAATTTGGCTGCAATTGGAATGTGTTTGTTTCTTTAAGAGGTATGTATTTTTATATGTCGTCGCCGTCTTATTGTTGTTTTTGTTGAGATTGTTATTGTTGTTGTTGTTGCTGTTGTTGTTGTTGTTGTTGTTGTTGTTGTTGTTGTTGTTGTTGTTCTTCTTCTTCTTCTTCTTCTTCTTTCCCTTTACTTCCTTCTACTTCTCCTGCTCCTGCTTTTCACTTGCCTTCTCCTGTTCCTCCTCCTCCTTTTTTCTACTCTTCTCCTCCTCCCTCTTCATCTCCTCGTCCTTCTGGTTTTCGTCGTCGTCGTCTTCGTCGTGCATTCGTTCATACAGACAAACGCTCACACGAGGGCTAGCAAGGACTCACTAGGAATTGAGAGATTTGTTCTGCTCAGTGTCGCTTCCACAAATGTAGACATTGTTGGCAAGTTGGCAAAGTCCTCTCTTGGCAGAATTCGGCACAGGCCTACTCAACAATGCGTGATAAGTTGCAGGAAGTTTTGATAAATAAAAGTTTATACTGTAATGTTCTAATTGTTGGAAACACGTTCTCTCTCTCTCTCTCTCTCTCTCTCTCTCTCTCTCTCTCTCTCTCTCTCTCTCTCTCTCTCTCTCTCTCTCTCTCCCTCTCTCTCTCTCTCCCTCTCTCCCCCTCTGTGTGTGTGTGTGTGTGTGTGTGTGTGTGTGTGTGTGTGAAGAAACTGGAGGGGCCCCCCCCCTAAACGTAACTATTATCTAGTTTTATTTTCCTGGGTAAGGAAGTTAATTTTTTATGTTTATGTTTATGTTTATGTTTATGTTTGCGTTCGCTCATTTTGAACTCAAATGAAGTCCACACACGTGCTACTACTTATAATGCACATGACTGATTTTTGCGTGTGGATTAGCTTTCCCTATTACCATTTTCCTTCGCTATCAGGCAAAACCACTCCAACTTCAGAAGTACTGGTAATTTACGAACCCAAGTCAAGGACGCGAAGTCATCATTTTAGTTCAACTGACTGGTGTATGTGTTGAACCAGTTACCTCGGCAACAGCACGCCGAATGTTTAAGAACGATCGTTCTTATCCATTCGGCCACGCTCACGTCCACAGAAGTGAATACACGTTAATACTGTGGGGGTCGTCGGTGGTGGGAGACATAACAAGATTTCGACAAACCTCTGTGACACGAAACTCATCTTCTCTACACAATCATTACATTTCTTGTAGCAGTCTTTAAAAAAAAAAGTCTTAAATGTCGAGACTTCATTGCACCTAGTTTTATCCCAAGTGGGTCGATCTCCTTCCGCAGGACGACCTGCCGAAAGCGTCGCACAAAGCTCTAACTCCGTAGTTCCAGCAACGACCCCCAGGAATCTCCGAGAAAAATGCACTCACGAACCGAAATATTTAGCCCGGAATCGAAGGCACAACCTTTAGAGTGCGAGGCAGACGGCTTTATCACTTCGCCAAGGAGACTCTTGTAGCGGTGTTGTGTGACACGGGCTCTTTGCTCATCAGTTGTCCCAAGTGCTCACAAACGGTATCCTATCTGACATGCAGGGGGCAACTTTACTAGGGCCCAGTTACCGAATCTCCAAGACCATGAGAACAGATTTTCTCCGTTCTTCGTCTGTTCATATAGGATAAGCGATTCACCACAGAGACCAGAATCTGATTACCTTCACAGATAGTCTAACGGGCCACATGACAAAGTTATTAAATTATCTTCAGGTTCGTGTACTGCGTTAAGATTCTCTCCGTGTAATTTATGGAAAGAGATTGAAGCACTAATGGAAACATACGCAATGAAAAACTGGTACTGAGAATTATTACGAGACGATGAATCAGCAATTGATGTCTAGCAGCGTGCATTCATATAGACAAGTGCACAAATAATGAGAGGCCACTACAGTGCAAACCACTTAGGCGGTCTCGGATATGACGAATGTCTGTTCTTTTTCTTCAGCATTCCGAGCCATTGAGGTTCTTTGCTGCAAATACAATCTGTCTCCATTCGTCTCTCTGGTGGACCTTCTCTTGCCAGTCGTTGATTCCAAGTGCTTGTAGGTCTGTATGTATATTATCTCTCCACCGCCTTCTTGGTCTACCTCGGGGTCTACGGTCATTTATTTCCTGAGTGTAAGCGAGTTTTGTTTCCCTATTATCTTCCATTCTTTCTATATGCCCCAGCCATTGTAGTCTATTAGCCTTCATGATACCAGTGATTAGCGGGGACTTAAACAAATCATAAATGTCTTTGTTACTTCTTGTTTTCCACTCTCCACTTTGTGTATCCCTAATGGGTCCAAAGATGCGTCTTAAAATTTTGTTCTCAAAGGTTTGTAACAAGGCTTCGTCTCCTTTCGTTGTACTCCAGGTTTCAGAGCCATACAGCACAACTGGTCTGATCAGTGTTTTGTATATTGTGATTTTGGTGTTACGAGATAGCGCCTTTGATTTTAGTAGATGTTGTAGTGCATAGTATATCTTATTTCCAGAGTTGATTCTAGTTTGTATTTCTTCCCTTATGATGTTGGAGCAGTTGATGATTGTACCCAGGTATTTGTATGTTTCCGTTCTTTTAATGGTCATATTATCTATTTGTATGTGGCCAGAGTTTTTAGCCATTCCGTCTCTTGAAATTACCATATATTCTGTCTTATCTTGGTTGATAACCAGCCCCATCTGTTGGGCTTTTTCCTTTAAGTGAGTCAATATTTCTAATGTCTTTTGTTCACTTTGCCCTATAATATCTATATCATCTGCATAACCAAGCAGCTTGGATGTTCCTCCAATATCACATTCCTCCTTTACCTTCCTTACAACTTTCTCTAGAGCCAGATTGAAGAGTAGCGGCGATAGTGCATCACCCTGTTTCAAGCCAGATGTTATTTGGAAGGGGTCTGATTTCCTGCCTTTATATGTTACTAACGAATGTCTGTTGTGAAGAACAATTTGTTTATCCCCGACAATTCGTCTTCTTTGTATCGTGTCTCTTATAAGAGGCATTTCTGATAAGAAGAACTAATACCTGGGTTCAGGGTGAGTTCGCCTTATCAGGTCTGCACTGTATTAGAAAGACGTAAACAAGAACAGCGGTACCGCAGTAGTCAGCACATTTGCCCACCGACCCGATAGTCCGGGGTTCGAATTAGCATCGGAATGGATTATAAAATTGATTTGAGCACTAGTATGCACCTAGCCTAAATGGGGTGCCAGGTAATGTCTTTCGAAATAAAGGCGAACGACATGATATTAGTTTAGTTTAGTATAGTTTAGTTTAGTTTAGTTTTGTTTTGTTTAGTCGTCGGATCAACATCACGACACATGGGTGTAACCCATAAGTGCTCCGTTCTACTCCCAACTCAAGCATGAGTCCGGATAATCTCAGCTCAGTGCACGAACTCCGTAGCATCGGCGAGGATCCTGAAATACTTTGGCTAGATTTTTAACTCGAAATTTTGCCCTGGCAGCGCCGATTTTTTATGTTGCATATCCCTTAAGGGACGTTGCAGTCAACACCAGTATTATTTAGCTGCTGTTGATGTACTAGGCACGTTTTTACTTTCAGTAGTTTGCCATTGCTTTTTGAACGACCGGCTCACATACACCCGTAAGTTACCAGAGCGGCGCGAACCGCTGCCGATTCTCGCAGCTGCTGTTTTCCCCACGTGGATATACCTGATTACGAACGATGTCGTTAACGCCTTGGCCAGGGGACCAGCGCCGTTAGGCTACTCTTTTTCAATTTCCTTTTTTTTTTTACGTGCGCTGCAATACACACGGGCGTCCGATCTCATTACCCAGAGACTAGGGGACATTTTGTTACTAGAAGTCCACGTGAAAAATCCCGGCCCTCAATGGGGCTTGAATCAGGGACCTCCAGCACTGGAGGCGGACATCATACGTAGAGACCACTCAGCCTCCCTGGCATGACAGTGACCACATCGTCCTCTAGTGCCGATCTCGAGGCGGACATCATACGTCGAGACCACTCAGCCTGCCTGGCATGACAGTGACCACATCATCCTCTAGTGCCGATCTCGAGGCGGACATCATACGTGGAGACCACTCAGCCTGCCTGGCATGACAGTGACCACATCATCCTCTAGTGCCGATCTCGAGGCGGACATCATACGTAGAGACCACTCAGCCTGCCTGGCATGACAGTGACCACATCGTCCTCTAGTGCCGATTGGTCTAGGAAAATATGGGGCTGGCAACATATGCTTGATATGCCCCAAGAGATGGAAAACGATCCTTTACTTCATTATGGATTGAAACACGGGTCTATAGAATAGTCTACAGCTATATTCTACAGCTATATTCTACAGCTATATTCTACAGCTATATTCTACATCTATATTCTACAACTATATTCTGCAGCTGTATTCTACAGCTATATTCTACAGCTATATTCTACATCTATATTCTACATCTATATTCTACAGCTATATTCTACAGCTATATTCTACAGCTATATTCTACATCTATATTCTACATCTATATTCTACAGCTATATTCTGCAGCTATATTCTACAGCTATATTCTACAGCTATATTCTAGTATATTCTACAACTATATTCTACAACTATATTCTACAGCTATATTCTACAGCTATATTCTACAGCTATATTCTAGTATATTCTACAACTATATTCTACAACTATATTCTACAGCTATATTCTACAGCTATATTCTACAGCTATATTCTAGTATATTCTACAACTATATTCTACAACTATATTCTACAGCTATATTCTACAGTTATATTCTACAACTGTATTCTACAGCTATATTCTACAGATATAGTCTACAGCTATATCCTACAGCTATACTATTTAAAAATAAAGACATTTATTTGTCATTTGAACACTGAGCAATAATATAACACACGCTAGAACGCTTCAATATTCACAACAAAGATCTGAGAATAACAACGACATGATATTGAAAATAGATAGCAGGGCAGAAGAACGGACAACCACATAGAACGTTTCATCGCATTCAAGCATGTCAGCGGACAAGAACGCGTACTATCGCCTTATTTGTATTCTTTCGTATCAACAATAGAAATTACCTATTGGAATTAGGTCAGGGTTGCGGTTTAAGAACGTCATCATTATCATGGGGCCAGCAAGGCCGGATTGATAAGAGTGCTCGGTCTTAAACATTCGGTGCGCTGATGCCGAGGTAGCAGGTTCAGCCCCTACATAGGCCAGTTGGACTAAATGATGACTTTTCAAGACACGACCTTTGTATATGTTCCGTCCACAATGGTGCCCGTTGACACTGCTATCTCGCAATTCCATCTCTTACGAAGTCTGCATGTTTCTTTGCTTCCCCAGTAACTAAATTTCATTGTTTTCGGTATACTGCTCGGGGTAGTCGTATTACATGCCCAAGCCAATTGATTCGCTGTAAAACTGTGTGTTCAGTGTGTAAACGGTAGCATCACGTGGTAGTGTCAGACCAGGAACTAATCTCCAACCAAGGAGCACTTGGCATACCAGGCGATTAGAAGATTTGTTTCTAAGGTCAACGACACATGCAATCTATAGCTGGGGGTAGATGGACTGTTCAAGCGACAAAAAACGCTGAGAGATGGGGAGAGATAGATATATAGATAGACATATAGATAGACATATAGACAGATAGATAGATAGACAGAGTGAGAGTGAGAGAGAGAGAGAGAGAGAGAGAGAGAGAGAGAGAGAGAGAGAGAGAGAGAGAGAGAGAGAGAAGAGAGAGAGAGAGAGAGAGGGGGAGGGGGTGAGGTAGACAGACAGACAGAAGGTTCAAAAATGATCTGCGATAGTTTCAAAGTAGAGCAAACGGTATAACAAAGAACCGAACAGACAGGGAAAGAGAGAAAAAAATGTACTACATTGACAGTTAGAGCCGTTAGGGTGTGAAGTGTTATATTTTCCCATATTCGAAATCAGCAGTAGACTGTTGTGTGGTGACCACTTCTCTTCCTCGTTGCTCTTTCTTACCTGACAATTCCCAGAAAATTAAATTCAACATGCACACACCGTAGGAGACAGGGGTCAACCTCAGCACCTTCTGGCTGGACAAAATAATCCGATCACTGCTGGGGATAGAAAACAGACAACTGCCTTGTTAAACAAGTACGCTAACCATTACACCAACATGATCCCCAAAGCGAAAGATATAGGTGTCAGATTTCAGCCTTGCTTTGTATTGTCGAGATCATCATCAGTAAATGCTACCTCGCAGTCGGCATGCTCATCAGTGAAAGCTAACTCCCAGTCGAGGACACCATCATCAGTAAATTATACCTCCCAGTCGAGGACACCATCATCAGTAAATTATACCTCCCAGTCGAGGACACCATCATCAGTAAATTATACCTCCCAGTCGAGGACACCATCATCTGTAAATGATACCTCCCAGTCGAGGAGACCATGATCAATACATGATGCCTCCCAGTCGAGGACACTATGATCAATACATGATATCTCCCAGTCGAGGATACCATGATCAATACATGATGTCTCCCAGTCGAGAACACCATGATCAAAACATGATATCTCCCAGTCGAGGACACCATGATCAATACATGATGCCTCCCAGTCGAGAACACCATGATCAAAACATGATATCTCCCAGTCGAGGACACCATGATCAATACATGATGTCTCCCAGTCGAGGACACAATGATCAATACATGATGCCTCCCAGTCAAGGACATCATCATTAGTACATGATGCCTCCCAGTGGAGGACACCATGATCAATACATGATACCTCCCAGTCAAGGACACCAACATCAGTAAATGATACTTCTCAGTTGAGAACACCATGATCAATACATGATGCCTCCCAGTCAAGGACACCATCATCAGTAAATGATACTTCCCAGTTGAGAACACCATGATCAATACATGATGCCTCCCAGTCAAGGACACCATCATCAGTACATGATACTTCCCAGTCGAGGACACCATCATCAGTAAATGATACCTCCCAGTCGAGGACACCATCATCAGTAAATGATACCTCCCAGTCGAGGACACCATCATCAGTAAATGATACCTCCCAGTCGAGGACACCATCATCAGTAAATGATACCTCCCAGTCGAAGACACCATCATCAGTAAATGATAACTCCCAGTCGAGGACACCATCATCAGTAAATGATACCTCCCAGTCGAGGACACCATCATCAGTAAATGATACTTCCCAGTCGAAGACACCATCATCAGTAAATGATACCTCCCAGTCGAGGACACCATCATCAGTAAATGATACCTCCCAGTCGAAGACACTATCATCAGTAAATAATACTTCCCAGTCAAAGACACTGTCGTGTGTGTAAAGAATGAATGTCGTATTGGTTACTTGTTCTTCTTTACCACTTTAGTGTCGTCCCTGGAGTGAAGGGAATCAACACCTACATTATTTTTTTTATCAAATATCTTTATCCTGTAGATATCCAGCAGACTCCGCCCACACACTCCTTCAATCTGAAGACACCTTCCACTCACTCTTACTCACCTCTGGATTATGCCCCCTCTCATTCTTCCCCAACATAACATACTTGACAACTCTAGCCTCAACAAATAAAAACAAGAAATTTATTAAAGCAAAGAGTATATGTAGGAGAAGCGTATGTGTGTATAAGGTGTAGAATGTGTGTCGAATATTCTAATGTTAGACCAGTGATTTAGAAGCAAAGTCTGTAACATCATAGTGCTTAGCACACAACAGCACCATTTATTCCGGACAGTGAACCTCACCCAGAAAGATGACGACTTTCTCCAATCACTTGAACAAACAGGATGCTGGTAATCCGATAGACACTGTTGATCTTGGTCTTCACTCTACCACACGGTGAAGTTACTCTGTTTCATAATGTTTGTTGAACTGATAATCTTCCAATTAACTGAAATGTCACTTGGGGAAAATCTAATGTTCATAAGTCTCTGATTATAACATTTTCCCCTCTTTTAGAACACAACCTATTAATGTTTGTTAGGTAGATGTGTATATATATATATATATATATATATATATATATATATATATATATATATATATATATATATATATATATATATATATATATATATGTCCTTAGTATGCGAGTTATTAATCTTCGGTGATGAAGCTTATCACTCATTAAACACAACACATATGTTCATTACGTCCTGCTCAGCAGAAGCCAGGTTTCTGCGGAACAACTAGGTTCTGAGCCCCGTGTAAAACCTCTCAGCAACCTCTGTCTTCTTTCCATGAGCCATCATTGTATAAAACTTTGAACTGCTTCTTCGTAATAAATCATCTCACACTCACGTGGAACACTCAAGGGGAACTGTAAATGGAACCTGTAGAGTAGATAACATCATGGTGAGGGCAACTCAGTCCTGGCCAGAATTGGGTAAGTGTAGGCCAATAACAGCACTCAGATCTATAACAGAGATCCGATCTCTGTCATACGGCCAAATAACTCAATCATATGATCTGAGACATGGCAACACCAGGAAAGAATAAAGGAACGGGTAGAAACCCAGCAGATGCCCTACTGGAAGATCCTACCATTACACATACCTCTTCTCCCTCTCAACCATCCTTAATCTCTCTAATTATTATTCCACTATATTGTCCTCAACTCCCTGAGTAAAATGATATATCACACAAGCTAGTTGAAGCCACACAATAGGATACCAGTGCCGACGCTCCTATGATACTTTCTAGCACCGCACTAATAGAACATTCTATCACTAATCATAATACATTATATCACTGCACAGTACTGCACTCTATTCCTAATCATACTCTTAAGTTAGATATAATTAATTGCCTACCATATGTCTATTCCTGTTGCTAATCGAAACTAGGCGATCACAGACTGGATCTATGTCCGCCGATAACTATCAACAATTTGACACCCCTAGTTTCTCTCATGTAACACAACTCGGAATAATGCCCCAATCCTAACACTTCAGAATGTTTTTCTCGACTCCCTCCACCTGTTTACCGCAACTGGGTTTTATCTGGGTGCTTGAGTGACGTCACCAAAAAGTCCAGACGCCAATCAGTCCAGAATCTGGCTTTGTCCTCCTGTTTCCCGACTAACCGGAGTCAATTAGCTGTCAAGTTTCCTTTCATCTGGGGAGTTCTTTGTCTCATCCAACAAATATCCTGGTTGTCTGTGAGCCAGAGACCTTTCCCCTCATATGACAGAATCCTTCCGACCTCTGGCAGACACTCTGTCCATCACTTTCAACGGCCAACTCCCGCTTCGTAGACAGATGTCGCCAGTACACGTCTCTCGAACAACAACCTGTCAACAAACTGTCGACCGTGTGTAGACCACTCGACGTGACTCACTTTGATCTCATACACCAATGCTGACCAGGTGTAGACAGTTTTAACAACGTATTTTTCTCAGTCTGTTCAACCTCAAAGGGTTGCTGTTTTTGCCGACTAAGGTCGGGTCTAGTTTGTCATCGATCGACACGAACAAGTTTATTTAACTCGTGACATAGGCCCCCTCCTAAGAGAGTAGTCCGCAACAACTCTTTTTTCTTGGAGGTTCGATCCAGATGATCTATTCCTCTTCTTCAGGAGCTGGATGTCTAGACAGGAAATCAGCTCCAACATTTTCCCTTCCAGGTATATACTCCACTGTAAAGTGGTATGGCTGAAGTAGCAACGACCATCGCATCAAACGGGCGTTGAGCTTCTGAGAAGTGGCCAGGAATATCAAAGGGTGATGATCCGACTGAACTCGAAACTGAACTCCATACAAATAAGGCTGGAATTTTTGTATGGCCCATACGAGAGCCAAACACTCTCTCTCAACGGTCGAATAATTCCTCTCCACTGAGAGAAGTTTCTTGCTTGCGTATGCTACTGGTTTCAAAACTGAAGCATCGTCTTTTCCTTCCTGTAACAAAGCTGCCCCAATCCCAATCCCACTTGCATCCGTTCTCAACACAAATGGTTTGGAAAGGTCCGGGAGCTGTAACACAGGTTTGCTGACCAAGGCCTCCTTCAACTGACTGTAGGCACTCTCACATTCTGGTGTCCAAACTATTTGGTCTAGGAATCCCTATTTCAAGGTTTCTGTTAATGGAGCTCCCAGTTCCGTGAAATGTGGGATAAATTTGTGGTAGAACCCACACAACGAGAGAAAAGATCGCACATCCTTCTTCGTTTTTGGCCTTGGAGCACTTCTGATTTTCTCTAGGTTCTTTTCCTCTGGGATGATGTTTCCTGGAGTGATGGTGTGACCTAGAAATTCCAGAGTCTGGTAACCGATCATGCACTTGGTTGGACGAGCGGTAAGCCCTGCTTCCTGAGTCTATTAAACACTCGTTCCAAGGATTGCAAATGGTCATCCAAGCTGTCACTGGAAATCAGAATATCATCCATGAATGAGATGATGGCCGGATCCTGTAAGGGATCTAGTAAAGTCATCATCATGCGAGTAAACACACTAGGTGCATTGCTGAGTCCAAAGGGCATGACCTTGAATTCATAATGTCCACTGGGGGTGCTGAAGGCCAATAGGGGTCGAACCTCTGGTTTGACCGGAATCTGATAATACCCGCGTACTCAGATCCACCTTTGAGAAATACCTTGCTTATGGAGCCTCGCGAATAAGCTGCGTTGGATTCGGCAAAGGTTCCACCTGAAATTGTGTATGACTGTTCAGAAGTCGGTAGTCTATACACAACCGGTGTTCTCCACTTGGTTTTCGTAACAAAACTACCCCCGCATTGTATGGGGATGTGGATGGTGCAATCACGTCATCCTCCAACAGTTTCTGTATTTCCCCATCCAGTGCCTTTTCTTTAGAGAATGGCACTGGGTAAACCTTTTGGCGAACAGGCTCCTGAGTGGTCAAAGTCATCTCGAACTCCACCAACCTCGTTCGTCCTGGTTTATCAGTCAGTATCTCCTTATGAGACTCGAGAACGTGGGTTATCTTTTCCCTCTCCTTGGAAGTTAGATCAGGGTTCACCTGTACATCCTTGTAGGTTTCCTGGTGTACCAGGGGATATTCCCTGCCCTCGTTGGTTCTCACTTCTGTCTCCACTGCAACTGCCATTGCGATGAGGTGAGCTGCTTTTTCTCCGGGTCTCTATTTCCGCAAGAGATTGAAATGGAAAATCTTCGACTTTCCCCGGATCCGGAATCTGATAGTTCGGTTCTGGATATCACCCTTTCCACGGGAAATGGTCCTTGCCAACCTATCTCCAGTTTGTTGTTTCCCGTTGGGAGTAGCAACAATACTTTCTCTCCCACCTCTAGAGATCTGTCTTTAGACCTACGGTTGTAGTAAGCCGCATGTCTTTTTCTGGCTTTTTTCAAGTTTTGATTAGCCAGAGTCCATCCCTTGTGAAGTTTTTCTTTCAGTTCCTCCACATATTTGTAAGAAGAGATCACTTCTTCTGACGTCCCCTCTTCAGTCCAACTCCTTCAACATGGCTTCCAACGGTCCTTTGATTGGACGACCACACAGCAACGTAGCGGGTGGTAGTCCTGTTGAGCCATGAGGAACTTCCCGATAGGCAAAGAGGGCTGCTGGGATATATTAATCCCACCTATCAGGTTTTTCCTGCGCTAGTTTCCTGAGCATTGTCATCAACGTGCCGTTGAAACGCTCTACTTGTCCATTGGCTTGAGGGTGGTAAGGGCTGGTATGGATATGGTTAGAGTGGAATACCCTAAATACCTCCTCCATAAGTTTTCCACAAAACTGGGACCCATTGTCCGTCAGTATTTGATCAGGAAAGCCTAATCTTGTAAAGGCCTCCATCAGTGCGTCCGCCACTCTTTTCGAGTCAATTGTGGTCAACGGTATGGCTTCACCCCACATTTTACAGCAATCCACCATGGTGAGTATGTACATGTTCCTCTTCCTAATCCTAGGAAGTGGACCCACAATATCGATGGCTACCCTCTCGAAAGGAGAGTTCATGATGGGCATCTCACCCAAGACCACCGGTGCTGTCCAGTGTTTCGGTGCCACCCTCTGGCACTCAGGGCATGACTTCACATACCGACGCACATCACCTGTCATTCCCGGCCAATAGTAATGGCAGAAAATTCGCTGCATCGTGGCGGCAATACCCATATGCCCACTGAATGAGATAGTATGCCCCATATGAAGAATCTGGGAACGATGGGCCTTTGGGACCACCAACTGACCATGTAGGTTGTCTCCCCTTCCGGCTCTCCTGTAGAGTATCCTATTCTTCATATAGTACTGCCCTCGTTTTGGTGGATCAGCACTTTTCTGCAGCTTTTTGTAGCAAGGACGTAGAGTAGCATCCTCACTCTGGGCAGTTCGCAACTCCCCTGGCAGTGGGTTAGTCACATTTGCTTCTGCCTCATCCGTTTTCGTCTGAGAGCGAGTCTGAATTGCTCCCATATGGACTGGCTCCCTGGGCATTCCCAGAAAGACATACCGGGAACCGAGGATTACGGGAAAAATGGGATCGGTCAACACAGCGGCTTTGATGATGCCGGTGACATATCTTGACCGAATCTCCACTCTGGCAATGGGCAATTTCATGGCTACAGCACTCTTCTGTGCAGGCTGTATCTCCATGGTTTCACCTGTGAATTGTTCTGGATGTACCAGATCCGCAGAAATCACGGCCTCCCCGTCCAGTCCTGTGTCGTATAAACACCCCACTTGACGACCGTTAATCTCTACCAATTCCACTACAGGTGGTTTTTCCTGGTCTGGAATCTCTCCTTCGGCCTCGACCTGTTCGGTGGACTCTACCTTAGGTTTTCCGGGGCACACGACGAATTGAGTGTCTCTTGACTTTCCCCTGCAGTCAATAGCATTGTGTGTATTCGACCTGCAGTGTTTGCACCATTTCCCTGTCCTAGATTTTCTTGTGCCGGACTTGAGTGAGCTCTCCTGGTGGCGAGCTTCCTTGTCGACCTTGGCATTGTCAGTGTCCACCTGCTTTGAAGTCACTTGACATGCCGCGAAGTGAGGGTTCTTAGCCTTCGATTTGCATTCCTTCGTATTGTGAGAAGGTGACTTACATATCGAACACCACTTCTCCGACCATGGTCGTTTTTGTGTAGAGCTCGAAGTTTTCTTGCATTCCCCTTTCGTCTTCTCCGAACTCTCCTCTGAAGTTTTGACATATGGTTCCACCTTCTTAGTTCCTGTGCTTTTTGCTTTCTTCAGGTTATGTTTTTCCTGACTTTTGGTGTTTGTAGAAATGTTTTCTGCTGCCTCCCCATGGAACTCGACGAACCGTTCTGCCAATTTCGTCACCATGTCGATTCGTTCCGCCCCTTGTTCTCCCAAGAATGTCCTGAGAGGTTTCGACATTTGCTTCCGCATCTGGTCGACTACCGTGAGCTCTTCCAGACTCTCATAGTCATGCGCGAACCAAGCCAAATCCATCCACTTATGGAGATATGCTTTCAGACGCAGACTATAGACGGCGAACAACTCCCCCGGTTCTCGTTTCGCTCCTCGAAATTTTTTCCGGTAGGTATGTGACGTAACTTCGAATCGTTTCAGCAAAGCCATTTTCAACTCGTCATAATTGTTCTCATGTCCAATCGTTATGGTGCTAATCCCGTGAAGTCCCATCAGGCGGTGATAGTGCCGGGCCCCCTGCCTCGAGGGGGTCCACCCATGACTACTGGTGGACACCTTCCCCTGTGCTGTGGAGTCAAGGCACAGAGGAGTAGGTTAAGAGCTATTGACCAAACACCCCGGACTTTCAACATACTACAATGGAATGCCGAAGGAGTTTATAACAAGAAAGCCTCCCTAACACAGCGTCTTCATAAAGATAGAATAGATGTGGCATGCATTCAAGAGACACACCTCAACGCCAATCGCACATTTTCAGTCGAGGGATATCAGGCCACACGTTTCGAGCGCGAAGGACACAAAGGAGGAGTTGTAATACTTACACGACATACAATACCTTGCAGCGAAGTATCTGTGATCTCTGACAACCAAACGGAAATTATAGGTGTTGATATAATGATAAAGGACATGAAAATAAGAATTTACAATCTGTATAGCCCGGCAGATAAGGATCTTACACTCTCAAACATGGAAATAACTGACATAAATTGCATTGTTGTCGGAGACTTTAATAGCCGCTCAGAAAGATGGGGATACCCAGATACTGACAAAAGAGGAGATGAAGTGGAGGACTGGGAAATAGACTCAAATCTCCATCTACTCAACAAAGCGGATGACACACCGAGCTTCTACTCCAGAAGATGGATTACCACTTCTACTCCAGACTTAGCTTTCTGCACAGGAGACATCCTCCACAAAATCGATCGCCATGTGCTTGACCAATTAGCAGGTAGTGACCACAGACCAATCAAGCTTGTAATAAATATGGAGTATGTTCCACAGGAGCAAAAGCCTTTGCCTCGCTGGAATTACAAACGAGCAGATTGGGACAGATTTTCCATACTAACAGACAAATATTGTGAAAACATAAATACACGATATGGCAACATGAAGCAAATGGTGGAAAGTCTAAACAGAGCAATAATACAGGCGGCCACTGAGGCTATTCCAAGAGGAGCGAGGAAACATTACAAACCATACTGGACTGAGGAACTACAAACTTTGGAGGACAAAGTTGAAGATGCTAGGAAGACCGCAGAGAGAGAACAAACAACTGAAACGAACATCTCTCTCAAAGCCATCTCAGCAAAATATAAAAGAACAGTAAATCAAACAACAAGAGATTGTTGGAGGAAAAAAACAGAAAACCTGAATTTTGACAGGGATGGAAACAAACTATGGAAACTAGTGAAAGCCATGAACAATGAAGGACCTAGAAACAAACAAATAACAATTAAACAAGGAAATGCCTTGCTTACAGGAAAAAACTCTGCAAATGCACTAATGGAACACTATGCCAGTGCAAACCACATTGATATTACAGCCGAACAGAAGAAAGCAATCAAAGATAAACAGATACATCATAGATATACAGAGACAGCAGCAGAATATATGATGGCAAATCTAACAATGGAAGAAATGGAACAGGCAATGAATACCCTAAAAAAGAAGACATCACCAGGAAAGGATGGAATCACAAATGAAATGCTAATAGGACTAGGCACTAAGGCAAAAAAGAAACTACTAGCAGTCCTAAATTACAGCTGGAAGAGGGGAATAGTCCCACAGGCATGGAAGGAAGCTATACTAATACCAGTCCCAAAGAAAGGAAAAGACCTGGAAGAACCAAATGGCTATCGACCTATCAGTCTTCTTAGCTGTGTAGGAAAATTAATGGAACGCATTATCAATGGCAGGCTAACATGGCATCTGGAAGAAAATCAACTCTTAACACCTCACCAAGCAGGATTCAGAAAGTACAGATCCACTGAAGATCAAATAACCTATATAGCTCAGGAAATAGAGGATGCCTTCCAAGAGAAAAAGCACACACTAGCGGTCTGGATAGATTTAGAAAAAGCATTTGATAAAATATGGAAGGAAGGACTGAAAGTAAAACTGCAAAAAATGCATGTTTGTGGGAAAATGTACAAATGGATCAGCCACTACCCTGAGAACAGAACTGCCAGGACAAAAGTACAAGGACAAACCAGCAAAATGATGCTGTTGGAGCAAGGTGTCCCCCAAGGAGGAGTTCTTTCACCAACATTATTCCTAGCATATATAAACGACAACACGGAACATTTTCCAGCCAGAGTACACACATCATCCTTTGCAGATGACCTAGCCATATGGACATCTGAAGAATATATTAGTACAGCTAACAGCAGAATACAACAAGCCCTATTAGCGCTAGAAGACAGGTCAAAATCATGGCTAGTGAAGATAAGTGAGGAGAAAACAACATGCACAGTGTTCTCCCTCTCAAATAAAACTCAGCAACCTAAGCTGGTATTGAATGGAAAAATATTGCGCCATGAAGAAAATCCAAACTATCTAGGAGTCACCTTTGATCGTCGCCTGACATGGAAGACACAGGTTGAGAAAAATCGAACAAGAGCAAGGCAAAGAATGGCAATCATGAAAAAGCTTGCTGGTACAACGTGGGGAGCAGATGAGAAAGTTCTCAAGAAGTTATATACTGGACGGGTGAGGCCAGTACTGGAATATGGCATTGCAGCTTGGGCAACAGCAGCTAAGTCAAACTTTAACAAAATAAGTAGAGTCCAAAATCAAGGAATGCGAATCATAACTGGAAGCCTGAAGACAACGCCTATTAATGAACTAGAAAAGATCACTTGTTTACAACCAATGCAGGATAGAAGAGATAGCAGGCCCAGCGACAAGCTGAAAAATTTAGAAGATTGACAGACCACCCTATGTATAAAAGGTTTAGTGGTTTTGGAAAGGGAAGACTGAAGCGTAGCAACTTTGTAGAAACTGCAAAACGAAAGATTAGGGCAGATCCCATACTTAACATATCAACAGTCAAACCCATTTACAATGCAGTCAAGTTCCCAGCTTGGAGACAGCAGCTACTGCCTGAGATGATAGAAAACATTCCTGGTATTGAGAAAAAGAACACTCAGCATGAAACCGAAAGAAGAGAAATAACCCTAAACTACATAAAAGAACATTACCCAAGCAGCAATTGGACCCATGCATATACAGATGGATCAGCAAAAAATTCAGTAGAGAATGGAGGAGGAGGAATTCTCCTAAATTTAAAAAATGGAGTGAAAAAAACACATTCAGTGGCAACTGGAAAGTTTTCAAGTAACTTCAAAGCAGAGGTAGAGGCTCTGAAAACTGCAGCAGAAATGCTCTTGATGGAGGAAAATAAAGAGACGCAAATAGCTATCTTTACAGATGCAAAGTCAGCTGTCTCAATACTGAAGAGCAATAACAGCACAGAAATAGCTGACCTAAGAGCAGCACTCCATGGTCTATGCCAGAAATCCAAAAAAGTTGTAATACAGGGGATACCATCACATTGCAATATACCTGGAAATGAAGAGGCTGACAGACTGGCAAAAGAGGGCGGACGACTACCACAGCCTGACATAGACATAACCTATAACGAGGCAAAGAGGTTGATAAAAAGCACTTATAGAACCAAATGGGAATCAGAGCATCCAGGTCACCAGAAGGATGATGCATATTACAAACTCGACCGAAGAGAACAAGTAGCAATCTTCAGACTCCGCACAGGACATAACAGGCTGAAATACCACTTGTTCAATAAACTAAAGATAGGAGATACCGATGAATGCAATTGTGGAACTGGTAAAATGACAGCTAAACATTTGCTGCAGGAGTGCCCAATATATGCAGAACAGAGAAAGATATTTTGGCCCACACCTGCTTCATTTGAGGACAAGCTCTATGGAGATATCAACAAGCTAAAGTTGACTGCAGCTTACTTTAACTACATTCAGGTTGACATTTAAAGGTGCATGAAGAAGTATTTAGACTGCCGCACTTCATACCACAGGTATGTCGGTTACAAAAGCGCCCCAGAGGCATGAAATGGAATATTGCTTGGATAGCAAATCCATTACGTGGAAAGTCCGAACCAAAAGCTCACTGTGTGGGCTTCATAAAAGGTGGAAAAAGTGTCCCAGTGGCACGAAATGGAATATTGCTTGGATAGCAAATCCATTATGTGGAAAGTCCGAATCGAAAGCACACTGTGTGGGCTTCATAAAAGGTGGAAAAAGTGTCCTAGTGGCACGAAATGGAACATTGCTTGGATAGCAAATCCATTATGTGGAAAGTCCGAATTGAAAGCTCACTGTGTGGATGTCATCTGCAGACTGCATACTTCTGGTTTCCGGAAGAACAGCCTATGGTGAATGGAAGGCCCAATATACGGAAGTGAGGCTAAGCAGACATGTGCAGGACGTGACGATTCCTTGGGTGAGCCCAGTACCAGAGCGCTGTGTGTTGGCTCTGCAAGTATGGAAGCCTCCTTGGATGGCGGGGAATGCCCATGGTCTGCCCCTGCCTTCCCTTGAGGGCTGACCAGGATGTCTTTGGCTGTTCTATATGGGCCAGCTGGGATGGGGGATAACACCACAACAGTGAGAGCCAAACGTCCTAAGAAACCCCCGGGAAGGTTAACCCGGTCAACAAATGCCCGCAGAAGTCGGATGTGTCGGCCTAACGGCGCAAGAACGCAGCTCTGCTGTGGACAGGCACAACGCAATCACGTCCGAAAAAAAAACTCCGGATGAACGAAGAAGAAGAAGAAGAAGTTCTCATGTCCTGGTGGCAGGCGAGAATAAACCTCGTAACCGGTCCCGCGTAATCCCTGGGATAGCTTGAGATTCCATTTGTCACGCTCCAGACCCATAGCAACTGACATAGCCTCGAAGCGTTGAAGATACTGGTCAATCTTCTCCTTGTCCTCCTCGTAGATAGCTAGAGGGAACTTTATAGCATGGTAGCTATGTCCACCTACTGGTGTTGAGCCAGGGAGAGAGGAACCTCCCACTGCTCCCTCAGTTTCCCCACTAGATTGCCTCTTAAGCTCGAGTTCCCGCATCCGGTACTCGTGCTCCCTTTTCTTAGCCTCTTGCTCCGCTTCCCGTTGCTTAGCAGCTTGCTCAACCTCAAGTATCTTAGCAGCTTGCTCTGCTTCCAGTTTTTACCTTCTATTTTCAGCCTTCTCATGGCTTGCTCAGCCTCAAGTTGCCTAGCAGCTTGTTCTGCTTCCAATTTCTTAGCTGCTTGCTCTGCCTCCACCCTTCTCAATTCCAACTCCGCCTTTCGATCTTCCCTTTCTGCTTGACGATACTCTCTCACCACCTCCTGTATGTAATCTGTCACTGCAGAACCCGACAATCCCATTTCTTCCCCCTTTGCCCTAAGTTCTGCCGTGGTCAGTTTAGGAGTGGCCATTTTACAGAGAGGTAACTCAGCAGATAGAGTATAGATTATCTCTAAACCAATATATAGCTAATGACAAAATACTATTAATCTATATATATTTATAACACACCACACAACACAACACAATCACTCAGTGACAAGAGTAGAATCAGGACCACAGACCTATGCAGACGTGTGAGGTGTGAACAGGTAAGATAAATCCTAACACCTATTCACATTCACTCTAGCTGGATTCTCACTAATAGGATATCTCCATCCTCTAATTAAAGATCCCGTGTTAAAGGACCCCGTTGTCTAAAGATCCCGTTGTACAAAAGATCACGTTTACGAGCCCCCAATAAAATGTCGTGTGTGTAAAGAATGAATGTCGTGTTGGTTACTTGTTCTTCTTTACCACTTTAGTGTCGTCCCTGGAGTGAAGGATATCAACACCCACATTATTTTTTAAAAATCAAATATCATTATCCTGGAGATATCCAGCAGACTCCGTCCACACACTCCTTCAATCTGAAGACACCTTCCACTCACTCTTACTCACCTCTGGATTATGCCCCCTCTCATTCTTCCCCAACATAACATACTTGACAACTCTAGCCTCAACAAATAAAAACAAGAAATTTATTAAAGCAAATAGTATATGTAGGAGAAGTGTATGTGTGTATATAAGGTGTAGAATGTGTGTCGAATATTCTAATGGTAGACCAGTGATTTAGAAGCAAAGTCTGTAACATCATAGTGCTTAGCACACAACAGCACCATTTATTCCGGACAGTGAACCTCACCCAGAAGATGACGACTTTCTCCAATCACTCGAACAAACAGGATGCTGGTAATCCGATAGACACTGTTGATCTTGGTCTTCACTCTACCACACGGTGAAGTTACTCTGTTTCATAATGTTTGTTGAACTGATAATCTTCCAATTAACTGAAATGTCACTTGGGGAAAATCTACTGTTCATAAGTCTCTGATCATAACATTTTCCCCTCTTTTAGAACACAACCTATTAATGTTTGTTAGGTAGATGTGTGTGTGTGTGTGTGTGTGTGTGTGTGTGTGTGTGTGTGTGTGTGTGTGTGTGTGTGTGTGTGTGTGTGTGTGTGTATATATATATATATATATATATATATATATTTATATATATATTTATATATATATATATATGTCATTAGTATGCGAGTTATTAATCTTCGGTGATGAAGCTTATCACTCATTAAACACAACACTAATGTTCATTAAGTCCTGCTCAGCAGAAGCCAGGTTTCGGCGGACCAACTAAGTTCTGAGCCCCGTGTAAAACCCTCTCAGCAACCTCTGTCTTCTTTCCATGAGCCATCATTGTATAAAACTTTGAACTGCTTCTTCGTAATAAATCATCTCACACTCACGTGGAACACTCAAGGGGAATTGTAAATGGAACCTGTAGATAGATAACATCATGGTGAGGGCAACTCAGTCCTGGCCAGAATTAGGTAAGTGTAGGCCAATAACAGCACTCAGATCTATAACAGAGATCCGATCTCTGTCATACGGCCAAATAACTCAATCATATGATCTGAGACATGGCAACACCAGGAAAGAATAAAGGAACGGGTAGAAACCTAGCCGATGCCCTACTGGAAGATCCTACCATTACACATACCTCTTCTCCCTCTCAACCATCCTTAATCTCTCTAATTATTATTCCACTATATTGTCCTCAACTCCCTGAGTAAAATGATATATCACACAAGCTAGTTGAAGCCACACAATAGGATACCAGTGCCGACGCTCCTATGATACTTTCTAGTACCGCACTAATAGAACATTCTATCACTAATCATAATACATTATATCACTGCACAGTACTGCACTCTATTCTTAATCATACTCTTAAGTTAGATATAATTAATTGCCTACCATATGTCTATTCCTGTTGCTAATCGAAACTAGGCGATCACAGGCTGGATCTATGTCCGCCGATAACTATCAACAATTTGACACCCCTAGTTTCTCTCATGCAACACAACTCGGAATAATGCCCCTCCCCCGATGTGTCTCCACCTTGCCGTGGTGGGGGAGCTTGCGTGTCCCATCGACCCCATGTGCTTGCCGATGGGTGAAAAAAACTACATATCGGACAGCATATGGGATAGGGACCAGACTAAGAGAGACACAACCTGCTGCTCTGCAGGTGACTGAGGATAGCAGTCAAAAGTTTAAAAAGGTGCACGAAGGCACGAAGGCAGACGATTTTGGTCCGGACAAAACTCTTAAGGCTCCCTGTCGAGGGCTGTGGCTGAACGCCTCTAAGCCACAAACCCTCACATCTGAGAGCCAGGCCGATACCCGCCTACCGAAAAATAGAAGCGTGATACTGAGCAAGCTACATGCTCAGTTCTATTACATGTTCGAAGGCTCTCAGCTGGGGAATATGAGAGATTCCCGGATGAGAGGGCCAGGCCGTTTCTCGTCCACTGCTGCACGAAGGTAAGGTGCTGAGCCGGCAGCACATGTAGCCTACCTGGTGAGCGAGTACGAAAAGTCAGAAAAGTGCCCCAGTCGAAGGAAATGGCTACGAAAACTGTCTGTATCCAGCTCACAGAGAGTATAGACAAAAGTGGAAGAACGTCTCAATGACGCAAAATGGAACGCACGGCGAGCGGACCTATTGCGTGGTCTGAAGTCAAAATAAAAAGCTTACCGAGTGGATGTCGCTCGCAGTCTGACCGCTCCTGGTGTGTGTTTGAGCGATCAGTGGCAAACGGGTTGCCCAACACATGGAAGTGAGGAACTAAAGCAGCCATGAGCAGGACGTGGCAACTCCTCGGGTGAGCCCAGTCTCAGAGCAATATGTGCCGGCTCTGCAATTATGGAAGCCTCCTTGGATAGCAAGGGAATGCCCAAGGTCTGCCCCTGCCTTCCCTTGAGGGCCGACCTCGATGTCGCTGATCGTTCTATCTTGACCAGCTGAGATGTTGGCGACATCACAACAGTCTTACGTGCTACGAAACCAGAGGAAGGCTAACCTCATTAAAAAATGCCCGCCGGAAGTCGGAAGTGTCGTCCTACGGGTGGCAAACTAAAAATTGACACTACGCAATTACGTCCGAGTGAATTGTCTCGTCCGATTGTCTCTTGTGCTAGGAACAGCTCTGACTACCTAGTTTCCGAATGCCGCTCTTGTTCGGAACAGCTCTGACTAGGTAGTTTCCGAATGTCCGACGTGTCTGGAACAGCTCTGACGGACACAACGACAAGCACATGTCCGAAAAACTCGCTTAGTGGATACTGACTGCAGACCAGCTTGGTTTGTGCGGGAAAGGCTCGGGGTGAACGAAATGCCCAATATATTGAAGTGAGGAATTAAAGCAGCCATGAGCAGGACGTGACGATTCCCTCTGTGTGCCCAGTACCAGGGCGCTATGTGCCGGCCCTGCAATTATGGAAGCCACCCAGGATGGCGGAAAATGCTATGGACTGTCCCTGCCTTCATTTGAGGGATGACCGTGCAGTCTCCGACTCTTCCAACTTTACCAGCTGGGAGGTGGACAGTACCACAAAAGTGAGAGTCTCCCAGGAATGCTAACCTGGTCAAAAATGCACGCTAAAAGCCGGATGTGTTGGCCTAAGGGTTTCGATCCAAGGGTGCCTAACTAGACACACCGCAATCACATCTGAAAAAACACTCCGGATGAACGCAAAGAAGAGAAGAATAATGCCACAATCCTAACACTTCAGAATGTTTTTCTCGACTCCCTCCACCTGTTTACCGCAATTGGGTTTTATCTGGGTGCTTGAGTGACGTCACCAAAAAGTCCAGACGCCAATCAGTCCAGAATCTGGCTTTGTCCTCCTGTTTCCCGACTAACCGGAGTCAATTAGCTGTCAAGTTTCCTTTCATCTGGGGAGTTCTTTGTCTCATCCACCAAATATCCTGGTTGTCTGTGAGCCAGAGACCGTTCCCCCATATGACAGAATCCTTCCGACCTCTGGCAGACACTCTGTCCATCACTTTCAACGGCCAACTCCCGCTTCGTAGACAGATGTCGCCAGTACACGTCTCTCGAACTACAACCTGTCAACAAACTGTCGACCGTGTGTAGACCACTCGATGTGACTCACTTTGATCTCATACACCAATGCTGACCAGGTGCAGACAGTTTTAACAACGTATTTTTCTCAGTCTGTTCAACCTCAAAGGGTTGCTGTTTTTGCCGACTAAGGTCGGGTCTAGTTTGTCATCGATCGACACGAACAAGTTTATTTAACTCGTGACAGACACCATCATCAGTAAATGAGACCTCCCAGTCGAAGACACCATCATCAGTAAATGATACCTCCCAGTCGAAGACACCATCATCAGTAAATGATACCTCCCAGTCGAGGACACCATCATCAGTAAATGATACCTCCCAGTCGAAGACACCATCATCAGTAAATGATACCTCCCAGTCGAGGACACCATCATCAGTAAATGATGCCTCCCAGTCGAGGACACCATCATCAGTAAATGATACCTCCCAGTCGAGGACACCATCATCAGTAAATGATACCTCCCAGTCGAAGACACCATCATCAGTAAATGATACCTCCCAGTCGAGGACACCATCATCAGTAAATGATGCCTCCCAGTCGAGGACACCATCATCAGTAAATGATACTTCCCAGTCGAAGACAACATCATCAGTAAATGATACTTCCCAGTCGAGGAGACCATAATCAGTAAATGATACCTTTCAATTGAAGACACCACCATCAGTATATGATAACACCCAGTAGAGGACATTATCATCAGTAAATGCTACCTCCCTGTCAACATCATGGTCATCATCTATAAATGCTACCTCTGGGTGAGGATCATCGTGTGTAAATACGAACGTCAAGTAGTAATACCCAGTGGCAAACAGACATTGAATTTATAGCAAGGCTTCACACGTCGCCAGACGCTCAGACCCAATTTTCAACTGGGTCAGCATTTTTATTAATGCCTCTGACACCTGATGCAATCATCATGGCTTGCAGACAGTGGTGAGACAGAGGATCTGGCCGACATTCAGCACTCCCAGGAAAGGCCAGTCGGACGCATAATCAGTCCGTAACTGATACCATTGCTACTGGGACTCTTCCGTGTCAAGTGAAGATGAAGACGGAGCCCATATAAGAGTGTCTTGAGTTCTGTGATGTCGGTTCTTGGCTCAGTTAACAGATTCAGTGGCCCCCCTCCCCCCACACACACAATGAAGGTTTGGACCAAATAAAAATGGATGTCGGAAAATGGAAGTAAGGGTCTGTCACAGTTATGACTTATAAATATTTGATACTATCAGCTATTTTTTTAAACAGTATTAAAAAGCCAGCGTAAACAGTTGGAGCTCATATAGAATGGCGCATTGCGGGTGATCCTGGGATGCACAGAGAACACATCAATTGTAAGCACGAGGCATATCTTTGCACTACCAACAATGGCGGACAGGCACAGAGTCCTTTAAGCCAAATGGCACCCGAAAGTCACTGCAGACAGGGCATGAAGTCATGGATATGATCAAGGGCCATAGACCGAGAAGAGGCAGGTCCTCGATGGAACGGGCAGAAATATCGATCAGTCAGGTGCGTGACATAGAGAACTTTAATCGTGAAAAAGAGTAGGTATAAGTAACGGAAGACATGTTTGGGCTGGACAAAGTAAAATAAGGGGGAAAAACTTTGGTT